>QEPC01005117.1:2628249-2650787 GCA_003113815.1 Sphenodon punctatus
CCCCCCCCCCCCCCCCCATTGACCCCGCTTTGCTTGTCTGAAAGGTGGCTGCCAAGTATTTTCCCCAGCAGAGGCAAAGCTAGGTAGGAATAGTCCTGGTGGGGCAAATGTAACCCCAATATTTAAAAAGGGTTCCAGTGGTGATCCTGGACACTGCAGAGCAGTAAGCTGGATGTCTGTGCGGGACAAAATGGTGGAAACTTTAATTAAGAACAGAATTACTGGGCATATTGATAAACATGGCTTAATTGCAAAGAGTCAGCATGGACTTGGCAAAGGGAAGTCATGCCTCACTAATCTCTTGGAATTCGTTGTGGGCATAGCAGTTATTAGCCAGATAGGACTGGGGAACAAAACCCTTTACTGTCGGGAGCCTGGGGATGATCCACAGGGAACGGATAGTATGGCGACCTGTTGGGTGGTTCTACCAGGCCCCTGTGTCTGGCTGCTGTCGAAGGCAGGATGCTGGGCTCGATGGACCCTTGGTCTGACCCAGTATGGCTCTTATGTTCTTATGGTGCAATGGGCCCTCCTCTGCTGGGGCAATTCACTCCAGTTTTGATATGCATTCTATATGCATATGGGTCCCCCAGTTACATGGGCTGTGGGGCAGCTTCCCCTTCTGTCCCTATATATACTTAGGCCCCTGTGCCCCAGGGCAATGCTGTACGGTATCATCCTGGAAGGGGATGCCATGTGGGTTAACCTGGCCCAAACAGGGGCAACAGGCAACCATGGGGCCAGGTGTCATTTGTTAGGTTCCCCTGCATCCACCAGCACCATAGAGACGCAGCTAGCATGCCTCTCTCCGCTGACAGTCAGCCAGGAGAAGGGAATCCAGAAGTCCCCAGAGACTCTCAGATGTGATCTGCACTCCTCTCTCCCAGTTGGCTGTCAGCTGAGAGGGTGCTCTAGCACTGGCTCTGATGGAAAGGGGAGGAGTGAGTCTGGTTCCATGGTTGTGACACCCCCCCCCCCTTTCTATGCCCACTGCTCTCCTTTCCTGATGGGAAGGGAGAGGAGTGGGAATCCAAGTCGGGTCACATCCTCTCTAGAGGAGCCACGTGGATGCTGCAATTCCCTCTGTTCCATTCCTGAATGCAGAGGGATCACAGGATCTGTGCAGCTCTTCTTGAGGGGCTGTGTGCTGGCTTTTTATCCCCGTGCCTCTCCTTTCCTGTTGGGGAAAGGAGAGCAGTGGATATGGAAAGGGGAGTTCTGGCCAGGGAGAAGTCTTCATTGGCAGTGTGACCCACCCCCCTTTCCATTGGAGCTAGCGTTCCCCTCCCATCTGACAGCCAGCGAGGGAGGAGAGGAGTGTGAACTATTGTGCTGTCCCTGTAGATAGTCAGAAACTGGGGGCAGGGAAGGTGTGCTAGCAAGCTTGCTGGAGTAGCTGCCCAGCTGTCGGGCAGACCTGGTTTGGGCGGGGGGGTGATAGCACTATCTGTGGTGTTGGGTGCAAACCCATGAACTTCAGGCAGGGGGATGCCCGTTTAAAGGACTCCATGCTGCTCACGGGGGTGGCAATGGTGTGGGGACTCCTATGGATTGAACACTGGTTCTGGCTGCCTTCTATCCCATGTGTTAACACCCCATGTAACTTCTCTGTATAGGAGGCATTTTTACCTAGTAGAACTGTTAGACAAAGTTTAGGCCTTTGGGAGTATCCTTGGGCTGGAGGAAGATAAACAAGGGAGAGTAAAAATTAGGAAAAAAAGAACTTTGGCTATATGTTTGGAGGAGAGCAATTTCTGGGATTCAGATAGAGGCTGAGACCACTTGTAGATGAGTGGTTGAAACCAGCATGTTGAAGAACACGCTGGCTGAAAAGACCCACGTGGTGCACTGGAAGTAGCTGTCCGCCATAGAATCCGTTGCTCGTGGGGTCTCTCTAAAAGTGCATTTTGGAAGCCTCCATATTGGACCTTTAAAAAGACCCCAGGTGGCTACTTCTGCAGGGTTTTTCAGCCAGCACGTTCTTCAATACGCTGGCATTCAACTGCTCGTGTAAAAGTGGTCTGAGAAGGGCTGATAGCAGTACCTGCAAGAGATGTAACTTTGGGAACTCTAGGTGAAAACAGACATGTGATGGTGACAAGGCGCTTTCTCATGCCACCCTGGGGTGGACCACTACAGCTGTCAGTCTTTGGGTTGGCAGGGAGGGATGTTAACACAAGCAGCCCTCCCCGCCCCCCCCCCGGTAACCCAGGCATGGGGGCTGCCATCATGGGTACTGCCACAAGTCCCTTCACCCTCCAGGTCAGCCCGAGAAGCTGCCCACATGGGATAGGACTCCCAGATCTGCTCAGTAGGATCAGGCCCTCAGGAAGAGCTGCTGCCAAACAGCTTATGGAGGGGGGAGACACTCAGGGCCCCACCCCCATCAGCTGTTTGGCACACTTGGGCAGGGTGAGGGTGTGCCTCTGGGCCCCTGTATCAGCTGTTTGCTGCATGCACCCAGCCCTGCTGAACAACTGATTGCAGGAGGAGGGAGGGAGCTGGAGGAGCACATGTATTTAGCCCTGCTGAACAAATTTTGTACATGACTTAGATGCATTTGACCTTATTTCATATTTTCCAAGTGAGAACATAAACCTCTCACAATTACTACTTTCCACTCACCCACCTGCGTTGTATAGTTGAGAGAAATTGAGACAATTGTTTGATTACTAGTACCCACACTTTAGGTGAGTGCAAGATTACATCTGAGAAACATATCCTTCTTTAGGACACTGCACATTCCTCATGCAACTGAGAGTAGGATTGTTCTTACTTTGATGAACAATGGAAAGTTGTAGGAGCCTTCTGAGGGCTGGGTTTCTTTTGAGGAGAGAGAACCAGTTTTGTGGTGGTTCGTATACATTGACTTGCTTACTTCCAGTCTCAAGAGGATTGGATAGGAAGCAGCAACCAGCACTACGGGTGTGCACTTATTTTCGTATATTGATAACGATAACAATTCTCCATTTTTGTTGCAATAATAACGAAGATATAATATCAATAATGGTAATGGAAGTTATTGCCTGGCAGATGTTTTTTGGAGGGAGAGGGGAGGAGGGAGCAGACATCTCAGAACCAGAAACAGTGTTGAGCAAGTAGGTCCCAGGCAGTTGAATGGCACCCTGTGGTTGCTTAGTGCCTCCCAGAACCAATCATGGGGGCTCTGGGGAGGACACTGCAACCCTCTATGTTGCAGGGCCAGACTGTTTGACTCTTGTTCTGTGTTGGCTATTGCTGTGTCAGGTTGTGTTTACAGAACTATGGGGCTTGCACTAAAAATTGTCCCCAGTTCAGTGTTATACTTTATCTTTCCTTATACCCTTTATTTTACTTTCCCTTCCTCTGTATGTCTTCCCCTGTACATAGATATAGGTTTAGGTATATAGATAATATAAAGAGACCATATAGTTTTTTCCTTTCCCCTTCCTGTCTCCCCCTGTCCATATTATAGATAGGCTTTTAAAATATTATATAGTATTATAGGATAGATACTTAGAACACATAGCAGACATAAGTTTATCAATACAGATACTTAGATAGGAATATATTGCATATAGTAGAGGTTATTAGGTGTAGGTTTAGATTAGACATACATATTAGTAATGTTTCATATTGTCATTGTGCACTTATTACTACTACTGCATTATAATGAAAAAGGGAGGAAAGAATTCAACTTCTGAGAAGTCTGGGGCAGGTGTCTGCTGGCACTACTGCCACTGCCACTGTACTTCTGCCACGGATGGGAGCCCACAATGGAAACGATACCAAAAACAAAATCTTCATCGTTGCTCAAAATAGATACCAATACAAATGAAGTTTTGTTAATGGTAACAAATGACAGTTTTTAATAATGAAAAATGAAAACAAAATCTACATGGGTCCTTGGTGCACACCCCATAGTCAGTACAGCCAGTGCTCTCCCCAAACAGAATAACTGCATGCAGTTCTGTCACAACAAGCAGAGGGTGAAAAAAGACAGATGACAGTAGCCTGTTTTAACCTTCTGAAAGGAATTTTTGCCTTTCAGTCTGCCGGAATTGGCTTGTAACCCATTAGCAAGGTTCAGTTCAGAACAGGCTGTGGCAATTTGAAGTAACAGTTTGAGCCTAAGGAGAGAAAATAGTCTCAGTATTTTCATCTTTCCATATTTATTTTATTTATAAAACCATTTTCTACCCCACCCCTCCTGCTCCAAGCAGCCTGGGGTGGCTTACAACATTAAAAAAATCATAAAACCAAAACAATACATTAAAAGAGAAGGCAGACCCCCACCCCAATACGAAAATTGTAGAATAGTTGTGGTCCAAAACACCCAACCCCAGCATTTTCAGCATAGCCACCCTGTTCCTTGAGAGTCCTTTTTACCTGGAAACACAGCCAGGCTTTTTCCCCAGTACAGGAGCCCACCACTGCTACACCCCAACAATCCCATACTGCTGCTAACCCCCACTACCCATCACAGCCACAGACCGTATCGTGCTGCTGCTGTTCTGACTGATCCTGCTGTTCTGCCTACTGCTGATGTGGTTCCCATTGGGTCAGTCACTGGTCTGTCATAGGTGCAGCAAATGTGCCTCCCTTTGGACCTAACTGCTGTGCCACTTCTATATCTGCCTGCATTTGAAACTCATGAGTAGGATGCAGTCCACCAAAGATATTTCCTTCTAGTGGCTAAGCATGACTTCTGACTGGTGACTGTGTTATGACATTACAACTGCCATTTTGGAAGCACGTTTAGTCATCAAAGGACATCCAGTGAACTGGAAGAAGATCTACCTGCTTAGAAAAATTGGAGGGGGTTGGGGGTGGGGGAAGCAACAATATTGTATCTCTTTGGTCAGAAGGATCTTTACACCTTTACAATTATGCCAGTGGAAACATTGTGTGAACCAAATCTACAAATTACATTTAGAAGCTATGGGTGCAATCCTACTATTGGCTTATGTCCGTGGCAGATGCATTATTGATTTGGACGGCCGGCGCTCAGGCACACTCGCACCCCACCCACACAGCAAGTTACGTGGGGCAACAGTGCACCCCCTCCAATGTGACCTACACACCCCAAGCCGCCCCACACCACAGCCTGGGGGATGGACCCAGAGCTGTGCCTGCTCCATCTCCCAGGCTGTGGGGTGTGTGGGCTCGGGTTGCATAAGATGGGGCATGCCGTTGCCCCCCATGGTTTGCTATGCAGGCAGGGCACAGGAGTGCCTGAGTTCTGGCATTCAGAGCTTGCAGTTCAAGTATGGGCTGGTGTAAGTGTCCCATAGGATTGCACCTTTGTCACACAATCTGTCAAAGCATAGGTGACATCAAATGAGAACTTGCCAGAATGATCTGGTTAGCACTTAGGATGACAACTTGCAGGAATACAGACTTAGACCATAGGGAGGTGCTGTGAACAAGTCTCTCTAATAAAATTGGAGAGTTCTCATTTTAAATAAAACTGTGGTGGTTATCTTTCACAAAATACAATAGCAGAAGTCAGGCCTGAGGTCCGTGAGCAGAACTGTTGGCAAAGTGTTTTGGAATAAACTGGGATTTAGCCTCAAGAACTGTCAGTCTGTCACCTTTTGTAAATAATTCACTTACAAAAAAAGTCTGGGGGGAAAAAAATAGAACCAAATTAAGTCATGTTTTAGTCCTCGGGCAATGGCAAATATTGACAAACAGTAAATTCTGAAGAGGTGGCTTGTTTACTATGAGAACTGTTTAGATATCAACATTTTGATGGAATATGCTTCAGTGTGCAACTAGGCTATCCATGTAAGTTGTTTCGGTATGTAAATCTGTTTGCCACTGTTTATCTGATTTATTTTAAATAGCTTCAGTATTTGCAGTTACTAATGGCCCTTTTGGTGAATGTGAAATCCAACAGGAAACCGTATTTCTTGTCAAACACAAAGGAATGAACAGCAAAGTATCCACACTCATTTCTTTGCTGACGTATACGTCAAAAAGGAGGTCCACAAACTTCAGTTACGCATTATATTAAGATCAGATACATGCTAGAAAAATGTAGTTTGTCATAGAAAGTGGTTTCAATGTTCTGTTTTGTTTGAATTTCGGACTCTGATGTGCACATTTCAGAATAAATCATAGCTATGGGTTGACCTTTTTGCTGTGGATTTTAATTCTGTATTTTGTTGTTGTTGTGTGTGGTGTTGGTTGGTATTATTATGAGCAAGCATTTATACAGGGCCCACATTGTACTTGGCGCTGTACAAAGTAATGGAATAGGCATGGTCGCTGCCCTAGGGCTTACAATCTGAGAGACGGGGGGGTGGGGGTGGGAGATGAAGGGAAGGGAACAGAGACAAGGAGTGTAACATTCATGAAGAAGTGAGATCCCAGATGCATGTGCTTAGCTTGGTTACATTGAGAATGATAGCTGGCTGGTCCGTGTGGTGAGGATATGAGTACACAGACCTCCGGTAACAGATTGTACTGGATGGAGGGTATCAGTAGCAGTTAGGTGAGGGGAGCAAGGAGTTGGGGAGGGCAGAGCAGAAGAGGTGGGTCTTGAGGAGGGATTTGAAGGTACAAAGGCGCAGGGGGTGAGGCGGATGTGGTCAGGGAGGGAGTTCCAGGTGTGGGGGGCAGGTAGGGACAAGGGGCAAAGATGGTTAGGGCAGGGGAGGAATGGGAGGGTAAGAGAGGGGACAGAGGATGAGCAGAGTTCACAGACTGGAGTAGGGAGGGAAATTAGCGTAGAGCGGTGGGGGGAGCAAGGTTGTGAAGAGCTTTATGGGTAATCTTGTGCAGGATTTGTTCAAGAAGGGGGAGCCAGTGAAGAAAGAAGAGGGGCGGCTGTACGTGGTCGAAGCAATGGGAGAGGTGGATGACCCTGGCAGCTGAGTTTTGGACAGAGAAGGGGAGAGCAGGGGAGGCCAGTGAGAAGGAGGTTACCGTAATCAAGGTGAGAGATCACTAGGGCGTGAACAAGGATTTTGACAGAGGAGACAGAGAAAAGGGCAAATCGTAGCAATATTATGGAGGGAGAAGTGACAGGTTTTTACAACCACTGATGTAGGGTTTAAAAGAAAAGGGCGAGTCAGATGAAGCCTAAGCTACGGGCTTGGGGGATGGGAAGGATCGTGACCCCATCCATAGGGATCGACAGGGAAGAGGAAGGATTGGGGAGGGGGAGATAAGGAGTTCAGTTTTAGCCATGTTGAGTTTGAGTTGATGTTGAGACGTTCAGGTAGAGAGATCAGAGAGAGAGTTGAGTGTGATCAGCGTAGAGGTGCTATTGGAAGCCATGGGAGGCAATGAGTTTGCTTAGGGACAGGGTGTTGGTAGAGAAGAGGAGAGGGCCAACGGCAGAGCCTTGGGGAACACCAACTGAGAGGGGAAGGGTGGTGGAGTTGGCAAGAGACAGATTGAAGGAGCAGTCAGAGGTGGGAGAAGAACCAGTCAAGGATGAAGCCACAGAAGCCAAAGGAGTGAAGTGTTCAACAGTATTGAAGGCAGCAGAGAGGTCAAGGACAAGAATGGAGTAGAGGCGATTAGATTTAGCCACAAGAAGATCATTGGTGACTGTAGTGAGAGCAGTTTCATTAGAGTGAAGGGGATGAAAGCTGGATTGGAGGGGGTCAAGGAAGGAGTTGACAGAGAGGAAATTGGGACAGCGGGAGTGGACGACATGTTCAAGAAGCTTGGAAGCAAAAGGAAGGAGCAAGACAGGACTGTAGCTAGAAGGGTCAGAGGGGTCAAGAGTGGACTTTTGGGGGATAGGGGAGACAGTGGCATGCTTGAAGACAGAGGGGAAGGAGCCAGTAGAGAGGGAGAGGTTGATGTGCAGGAAGGAAGGGGCAACAGGGGAAGCCATGGAGGTCAGGAGGTGGGAGGGGATGGAGTCAAGGGGGCAAGTGGAAGGGTTGGAGTAGGAGGAGAGCAGGGAGGGAAGGAGGACAGAGGGGAGGGAGTAGGAAGAGGAGTGGGAAGCGATGTCGATGCGGATCTTGTCTGTCTTGGAGGTGAAGGAAGCAAGATCCTGAGCAGAAAGGGAAGAGGGAGGAGGACAGGGGGCATGAGGAGGTAGTCAAAGGTGAACAGGTGGCAAGGGTTCCGAGAACAGGACTCCATGTGGGAGGCATAGTAATGCTGTCTAACAAGGGAGATAGCAGAAGTAAGGGAGGAGAGACAGAATTTGAAGTGAAGGAGTCAGCATGAAAGTGGGATTTGCGCCAGAGGCATTCAGCAGCTCAGGTGACTGATACTGGGGGTGAGCCAAGGACGGAGGTTGTGGGAGTGGGCGGGGTAGGAGAGGGGGGCAAGGGGGTTGAGGAGAGAGGCATTGAAAGCAGAGACAGCAGAGTCCGGGTTGGAGGAGGAGAAGACTGAGGGGAGAAGGGGGGACAGAGGAGGCAAAGTACAGGGAGTTAATGGCCTGCAGGTCACGGAAGGGGCCTGGAGATGAGTAAGAGGAAGTGGGGCTGTGGGAGACATTGAAAGAGGCAAGGAAGTGGTCAGAGATGGGATGAGGATGAAAGGAGAGATTGGAGACAGAGCAGTTCCTAGAGAAGACGAGTTCAAGAGAATTGCTGTTAGTATGGGTGGGGGGAGTTGGTCCAAAGGTGGAGGTTGAAAGAGGAGGCTAGTGAGAGGAAGCAGGAGATTAAGGGCTATCAATGTGAATGTTGATGTCCCCAAGGATGGGGGGGGGGGTATTGTCAGAGAGGAAGAAAGTGAGCCAGGACTCTAATTCAGAGAGAGAGAGAGTCAGGGGAGCAGTAGATGACAGTCGCACGGAGATGGAGGGGGGAGTAGAGGCGCACAGGGTGAACCTCAAAGGAAGGTGGAGAGAGGGATGGAGGAGGAGAAAGTGGTTGGAATTGACAGGAATTAGAGGAGGCCCACGCTACCACCCCAACCTTTGGGGTGGGGCTGGTGAGAAAAGGAGAGACGCACGCACCAAGGAGAGGGTAGCAGGGGTGACAGTCAGAGGGGAAGATCCAAGGTTCAGTAAGGGCAAGGAGATGGAGGGAGTGAGAGAGGAAGAGATGGTGGATGTAGGGGGCTTTACTGGCAGAGGAGCGACCGTTCCAAGGGGAGCAGGCGAATGGGAGCTGATCAGGGGGAAGGCAGGGAATGGGGATAAGATTGGGAAAAGTGGTGCAGGCGAGAGATGGTGTCCTCAAGTGATGGCAGCTGAGGCAGCTGGGAGAGTATGCAGATAAGCTGCAAATATATATTAAATTGCTTTCAGAGACCTTCTCTCCCTCTTCTAATAGCTCAGGAGTGCAATGTTCATTGTTATATGAATTAGAGATGGAAAAAGAACTGTCCTTTGCCTTAGCAAAAATCTTCTAGCTAGACCATAACATAACTTTTTACAAGTTAAAAAATGATTTAATAATATTAAATTTATCCTTTGACTTTCCTAGTCGTGGCAAACTCCAGCAGTGAACTATTACATTGGAGGCTGCTAACCTATTTCCAGCGCCACTGGAAGGAAAAAGAAACCAGAAATTTCATATTTGTAAAGCTTTCTTCATGAGATTTTTCAGGTCCATTTTGTACATCCAGGAGGTTTTAATGGCTTAGATAAAGTTTGAATAAGCACCCAGAAGGTGTTCACAGCAATCGTACTGATTCCTCCTTGATCCTGCTTTTGCTCAGATTCCAGAGCTATGCTGTTTGCTTGCAGGGAATGCTGATGAGTGGGTATGGTATCGGCATTCGGCATACACATGCCATCTTATTTATTTTTTCAAACTTATTTTGCATAGTTTATACCTCACCCCTCTTGCAAAGCAGCTTGGGGCGACTTACAAAATAAGCCCTTTTCACAGACACTCCCAACATGGATACAATGGGTGTTACATTTTATTATACATGTTGCAGGGCTGCACAAATGCTCTGTGGGTGCCCTGCAACATGTATAATATGTACCACCCACTGTATCCATGTTGGGAGTGTCTGAGAAAAGGGCCATAGTTAAAAATACAAATATAAAATCTGTTAAATCTCATAAAATTGCATCTGTTGAATCTCATCACATATCAAGGTATTTCATGAATGCGTGACCGAAAATACGGTTTGTATAGGTGCTGCCCGCAGCACTTTTACAAGCCACATGATTTCACGGCATGAGGAGGTGGTGCTTGTCTAAAAGCGGTTTTAGATTAAGCCAGCTGGAGAAACTGCAGCCAGCTAGCAATAGAGCACCTAAGCTCCTTAGCGGAGAAAGAACTGTAGGGAATAATAGGTACTGGGAAAAGAAAAATAACAAAAGACCTCTAAACAAACAAACGGAGGAATGAGGGACCCTTGAACATAGCTCTGAAATACATATCTGCTAATCCTGGAGAGGAGTATGCACTTACGAAGTGGGGAACTCTTGTATCCTGAGAGTTAACTAAAGATGGGGTGGGGCCCTGGGAAAAGCTTAAAACAAATAAATGATACTAGAGCAGAGAGCTCTAAAAAGAGAAACTGAAAGTCCACAATGTGGGGGTGGGACCCTTGGGCAGAGCCCTAAACATGTATTGGAGCAGGAAGCTCTAGAACAAGAGAAGAGAGCTCTGAATTACCTATTGGTAAGATCCTTCATTAAAATGACTGACTATGTTAATGTTAAGCTTTAAAATGGAAATGCTGAAGTAGAGAAAGGGTTGGAGCCTGGCAATGAATACACAAAGGTAGAATGGGAAGGAGTAGATTGGGCAGAATGATGGAAAGGTATAGGATGGATTTGTATTCTGTAATCACAAGTTTTGGATACTGTGAACTTGGGTCACTTTCAGATGTTCTCCCCCTGTGCATATTCTGGCTGCAGGAGGGAATGCGCAGCCAGGATATGCACAGGGATCAACTGGTCTGAAAGTGCCCCCGCCCCCAAATCCGGCTTTGCCGGCAGACATGTGCAGGGATGCAGAGCAAGAAATCAAACTCTGCATCCCTGCGCGTGTTTGCCGGCAGAGCCGTGAGCAGGGGGAGGGGGTGGAAGCTTTCAGACCAGCTAATCCCCACGCATATCCTGGCTGCATATTCCCTCACGCAGCCAGAATAGGAGGGGGGGGGGGAAGGTCTGACAGCGGCCGCAGTCAGTTGAGGAAACCGAGGCACGGAGTTAAAACAATATATGTACAAATCATTGGTTGCATTTTGAGATATATGAAGCTTAGGAATCCTAAGCATAGGAATCCTATCAGATGAGGCTTACCTCCAGTAACTCTGTCTTGCAGGGGAGGTGCGTGGCAGAGTGAAGGCATAGTGGACTGGGATGAAGCAAAAATGGCCAGTGAGCACACCCAAAATAGCTGCTGGCAGGAAGCTAGTGGGCTTGGGGTGTGATCTGGCATAAAAAGGGCTAGGAGATGTTGGTGACCCGCCTGTGGGACCAGGCCAGGTTGGGCAGGACTGTTCTTGAATGGTTCCGCTCATTCCTGGCTAGAAGAACTCCACAAGTGGTGCTCGGGGACTGTTTATCTCCTGGGACCTCATGTGTGGAGTCCCGTAGGGTTCCATTCTGTCCCCTCTCCTGTTCAACATGTTTGTAGCCATTGGGTGAGGTCATGAGAAGGTTTGATGCTCGGTATTGTCAATATGCTGATGACGCCCAACTCTACCTCTTTTTCATCCTACCCAGACTCCACAGTCTCTGTGCTTACTTGGTGTTTGGTGGCTGTGGGGAACTGGATGAGGGCAAGCCGAGTGAGGCTGAATCCTGACCAGATGGAGGTGATGCTGGTGGGAGGGGTGTATCCTGTCATTGACAGGGTTTGCACTCCGCTGGTCCCTCAGGTTCGGAGTCTGGGGGTGCTCCTCGACTTCCAACTCCGCCTGGATGTTCAAGTGGGGACGGTGGCAAAGAGCACGTTCTGCCAATTACACCTGGTGCAGTGGCTTCGGCCATTTGTCTCAGACTCTGACCTGGCCACCATCATCCATTCTTTCATTACTTCGAGACTAGACTATTGTAATGGACTCTATGTGGGGCTACCCATGGTGATGGTCTGGAAGCTTCAGCTGGTGCTGAATGAGGTGGCTCCCCTTCTTATGGGGATGGGCTGCCATGAGTACACTACACCTATGCTTTGTTCACAGGAGGGGTGGGATTATGCCTTCTATTAGCTGCCTGTCGCAGGAGGGGTGGGATAAAAATTCTTAAAATAAATTAATTAATTAAAAGGGAGTAGGGGAGAGATGTAGTTGGGGACATGGAGGGAGAGCCTAGAGGACTGAGAGGAGCAGGAGCTCTGTATATGGTGAGAAACAAGTATGTAGGCACTGTAGGTATGCCTGGTGAAGGATGTTATGGATTGGACACTGTAAATAAACAAGCACTTGGGAAGTGAATCCCCAATGTGTGGACTGAGAATTTGTAGGTCTGATCCAGGAAGGGGAATCAATCCAAAAAGGGTGTTCCTGGGGGCAGCGTGGTAGCAACAGCTCAAGCTACTCCCCTACAGAGGACGCTAGAGGCACCAGGACGGCTGTTACTGACCTACGCAGAAGTAAACCTAAGGCTGTGCTGAACACTGCTACCAGTCCCCTATGCACTTGTCCTTAATTAGCAGAAGTTATCTGGCAGCCAAGAAGAGAACACCTCTAACAGAGCTGAAGACCACTGAGGAGATGTCTAACTAAGGATCCTGACTACAGTGTGAATGAGTTGAAGGAGAGTAGCCAGCCAGAGGGCTGTTACTTGGCTAGGCTTGACTGCCAGCACTGCATTATATATAAAGAAATCATAACTTAAACTACACACACTCCCATTTAGGTCTATGGAAGTCTCAGGGTCAAACTGTGAATGGTGGCAACCCTAACCTTATAACTATGCCAATTGCTACTGCAGGTGTGACACTCAAGTGCACAAGCTTAAAGTGTACTCTCGATGCATATTTGCATAATCAAAATTCTATCCCTTGAATGTTCATGAAAAGCAAACATCATTTTCTGATTCCATTCAAGTCAATGGCTATGTTGTTTACTTCAAGGAACACAGCGCTCACCATCTCTGCTGCCGCCGCTGCTGGACCCATTACCACAATCCCTGCCACCACCGGACTTCTGGGTTGCAGGAGGGTTGGGGACGGGGGTTGGGAGCTCCTCCTCCCCCCTCCAGGTGATATCCAGTGGGAGGGGGGTAAAAGGAAGGTGGCTTGGCATAGCCACAGGTGTGCACCGCAGGCTACGCACCTAAGGGCCCTTGGGTGAGGGCCGGGGGAGGCTGGGCGTGGGTTTTCTGGTTGTTGGTAGGGGTATTGTGTAAGGGGATGGGGGATGAAGGAGGGTAATGTAAACCCCCTGCATATGTGGGGGTGGGGAAGGATTGGGTTAGGGAAGGGTGGGTACAGCCCCCCAGTGAGAGGGGGGGTGACCCAGTAAGGGTGGGGGGTGCTGGTCTCCCAGTGAGAGAGAGGGGCCAGGGGAGGGGGGGAGATGGGGAGGGAGGAGGAAGGAGGGAAATGTAACCCCCCATGCATATGTGGGGGTGGGGAAGGGATTGGGTTAGGGAAGGGTGGGTATGGCCCCCCAGTGAGGGGGGTATGACTCAAGGGTGGGGGTGCTGGACCCCCAGGGAGAGGGGGGGATGGGGAGGGAGGAAAGGGATGGGGGAGGGTATGTCCCTGGGAGTCCGGAGGCACAGCCACCGGGGGGCTTGGAGTGGGCCAGGGGGGCTTCCAGAGCCATTGGAATTGTGATGGGCTGGGGTAGATATGGTCTCTCAGGGAGGTGAAGGACAGCTCTGAGGAGGGACCAGTGTCTAATTCCTGTCCCTCACACAGGCCCCCTGGCAAGAGATACAGGGATTGGGATCAGAGGAGCCCCTGGTCTGGAATTGTTGCTGTTGAATGCGAGGTTGGTCTGCAATAAGTCCACCACAATCTGGGAGTTGATTCTGGATCAAGCGGCCGACCTTGTATGTATTACAGAGACCTGACTGGACAAGGAGTCGGGGCCTATATTGACTGATCTTGCCCCAGCCGGATACTCTGTACAGCACCAACCCGGGGCAGAGGGATGGGGAGGTGGTGTAGCCATTGTTTTTAAAGATACCTGGACTGTGAGGAGGTATCATCTGGTGCAGACCATTTGGGGCATGGAGGGGGTCCACCTCATGGTCGATTTGGCAGAAGACATATTAGGGCTACTTTTGATATACCAGGCACCTACCTGTATCACAGCATCCCTACACAGTCAAGAAAAACTGGTATCAGAGGTGGACTTGTGATCCCTGAAGACTGTGGTCTTGGGGGATTTCAGTATCCACACTGATGCCGGGTTCAGGGGAGCAGAGCATGAGTTCATGGACACCATGACAACCATGGGACTGTCTCAGAGGGTAAAGGGCCCAATGCATGAGACAGAATATTCCTTTGACCTGATGTTCTGCACCGACCTTGAGGCGGGGAATCTGGTGGTGGGGGATGTAATGGACAGATCATTACCTTCTCTGGACCAGTCTCCTGGCGCATGTCTGCCCCCGGAAGGGTGCAGGACCAATTCATTGGGTCCGCCCCTGGAGACTTACGGAACCAGAGAGGTTCCAGAATGCTCTAGGGGAAATACCTTCCGATCTTGATGATCGTTCACTCGATGACCTCGTTGCCTTCTGGGATAACTTGTTGACTGAGGCTATCGACCAAATGGCTCCTAAGCGTCCACTTCCAGAAAGCTGACATCGGGGGCCGCTGTGGTTCACGGAGGACCTCTGCCGAATGAAGCAGGATGGACGGTGGTTGGAGCGATGGTGGCGTCGAACCTGTGCTGAAACTGACCGATTGCAGCATTAAAACCAGTTTAAGAGTGTATGCTGTTGTAATACGGGTAGCAAAGAAAGAGTTCTTTGCCACCCTTATTGTATCTGCGAAGTCATGTCCGGTGGAGCTTTTCCAGGTGGTGCAGGGGCTGGTCAGTCCGGCCTCTCTCCGCCTGGAACTGGGTTTTGCCAGTGCCTACTGTGACATGTTTGCTGACTTTTTTGCAGATAAAATCGCTCAGATTCACCATGATCTCGATGCTGCATTAATGACAGTGGATGAATCGCAGGTACAGGAAGCCTGCCTTGTCAGTGGTTGTGGGATCAGTTTCAGTGGGTGTCACCCACTGATGCAGCGGATGCTCTTGGGACAGTCTGGGCCACTTACTGTGAATTAGATCTGTGCCCATCCTGACTAGTGAAGGCCAGCCGGGAGACATTAGGGCCATTGCTGGCGGGGGTGAGCAATGCCTCCCTTAGGGAGGGAAGGGTGCCGAGCCATCTTAAAAAGGCGATGGTACGGCCTCTGATCAAAAATCTGTCTTTGAGTGTTGATTCCAGCTATCGGTCAGTCTCTAACATTCCCTTTTTAGGGAAGGTTATTGAATGGGTGGTGGCCCGGTGGTTACAGGAGCACCTGGACAGGATTGGTTTTCTTGATCCCTTGCAGTCTGGTTTTCGCTCTGGGTTTGGCATGGAGACTGCACTTGTGGCCTTGGTGGTTGACCTGCACCATGAATTAGATCAGCGCAGATCCACAATTTTGATCTTACTGGATCTGTCGGCAGCATTTGATACCCGTTGATCACAAGTTGCTTGTGGTGAGGTTGCGGGACCGGGCCTGGATGAATGGAACTGTTCTTGAATGGTTTCGCTCACTTCTCGCAGGGAGAACACATTGGGTGGTTGTCAGGGAATGTACATCATCTCCTCAGAATCTCACATGTGGAGTCCTGCAGGATTCTATTCTGTCCCCTCTTCTGTTCAATGTGTATATGCAGCCTTTGGGTGAGGTCATGAGAGGTTTCAACATGCAATGTCATCAATACGCCAATGATATGCAGCTTTACCTCTCATTTTCGAGTGATCCAGGTCCTGCAGTCTCAGTGTTTAACCGGTGCTTGGCAGCTGTGGGGGACTGGATGAGGGCGAGCCATCTGAAACGGAACCCTGACAAGACAGAGGTGATGTCGGTGGGGAGGGCTGAGGAGGTGGTGACTCCCATCATTGGCAGGGTCTGCCCCCCTTTGGCCACTCAGGTTCATAGTCTGAGGATGCTGCTTGACCCACAGCTTCACCTGGATTGCCAGGTGGAGGCTGTGGCAAAGGGAGCGTTTTGCCAATTGCATCTGGTGCGACGGTTGCAGTCAGATGTCCCAGAATCGGATCTGGCCACCATCATTCATGCTTTCGTTACCTCTCGACTGGACTACTGCAACGCGCTCTACACGGGGCTGCCCTTGGTGACGGTCCAGAGGTTGCAGCTAGTGCAGAATGCGGAGGCCCATCTTCATACAGGGAAGGGCTGCCATGAGCACATTACACCTGTGCTCCGTGCTCTGCACTGGCTGCGTATTATCTTTTGGGCCGAATTCAAGGTGCTGGTTATGACCTACAAAGTCCTAAACTGCTTGGGTCCTGGTTACCTGTGAGACCACCTCAGACCCTGAATTCCTTCACGGCCCTTGTGGTCGGCCGGGGATGCCGGGTGACGACAGCACAAAGGGCGTTCTTGGTGGCTGCGCCTCGGCTGTGGAATTCCCTCCCATCGGAGGTCTGCATATCCCCAGACCTCCCCTCTTTCTGTAGATGCTGTAAAACCGGGCTGTTCTGCCAGGCCTTCGGGGAGGGTAGGTGGGGTGGGAGGGTTTTATTGTTTTATTGCCTGGAAGCTGTGTCCATTTTATATTTTAATTGCTTTGTAGTTTTTAAGTTTATTTTATTGTTGTGTGTGTGTGATGTACGCCGCCCCAAGCTGCCACTGTGAAGGAAGGAGCAGGTTAAAAATATTCATATAAAATTAGCAGCCTGTGCATTCAGATCTCCTCGGGCCAAGCAAGAGGATGCTGTCTGGTGAATCTGTCATTTGACTAACCAGCTATCAACTCCCAATTGTCTGTGGCACAGTGGGGCCTCATAGTACATGGAGTATAGATTCCTAGTAAGGTCTCTGACAGACTGCGTACACCAATCTAGTGGAACTAAACTTCCCTAGTTAGTAGTCATGGCCTTCTACAGCTGCAGAGAAGGGGCACATGATTTGCTCACTTTACATCACCATGTGGAGATCTAAAAATTGCCTCCTTGAAGTGAAACTATTCCATGCGCTCCTAAGCATAGCAGAAATTGCAAAGAAAGTACAGTAAGCAATAATGATAGTGATCCAGGGCCCGGATTATTTTTCTTTCCATTTCCAGGCCCAATATTAGTTTTCTAGTCTCAGAAGAAACTAGAGTTCCTATGGTACTTTCTCTCAACTCTAAACATTTATTTCCCCCGTTTTCAAATAAAACGAGAGACTTGGTACTGTTTATGGTAATACATTTCCTGGTGTGGGAATTCCATAAACTCCAGCTGATGAATTCACAGGGTTAACCTGGCTATACTCTTGATAGTTGTTTTTTCTAGTCACAAAGTTTGAAAGTATCTTTGCACAGAGGAATATTTGTAAAGAGATCTTGTTGTATTGGAGCTTTAGTGAAGCCATCCATCTGTGTGCTACTATTCCTTTAGCTCTACGGGGGGTGGGGGGGTGGACATGAGACTTTTTCTTTTATGCAAAAGGGGACTTTAATCTAGGTTTCCTAAAGCCACATTAACCCATATTGAAGTGAAGAGAACTGATGTGCTCACTAACTATATTGTAAAAGTTTGACTTTTCTATGCCCTTTCATGACTTTTATCACCTGCTATGAGTATTCCAGTGTGCAAATAGTCACTAGGCAGCCAAATTACTAAAATCAGTTCTAATCATTTTGATAATGGTGGTTATATTTCAACATGGGTGAACTAGTTTTGTTTATCCATATGATTTTATCAATCACCTTTGATTTCAGGAAAATGAATCTGATACCATAGTGGGGTCTACCTAGTAAATGATTGAAGCATTAATACAATTATTGGCTTTGCCCTTTATCAGTTGTTCCTGTTATATACAGCAGTCCTTTTAAAAAATAAAAATTACCAGTTGCCTTTGATAACTAAACACCAGTGAAGTATGCACAGTATTCTGTATGTATTCTCAATAGTAAGGCTATATCCTTTGCAAATGCTGAGGTCCTCCCCTTTACCTAAGGCAAGTTTTTAAGGATGACCACTTATAATTGTACAGAGTTTGATCATTTAACTCTTCCTCTTTACCAGTGCCCGACTGCCCGCAGCAAAAAACATTTCAGTTTATTGGTGGCAATTACAAAAAAGTACGTGTCAAAAAAATGCCTTTGTGTGATACTTGGAAACGGAAATGGAATGCAGCTGAGACGTTGCTTGCCTCTCCTAATCTCACTCCCATCGATTTCACTTGGAAAAAGTAGAAAAGGGAAACATGCAGTTCCCAAACAAAGTGTACTTAGTGATACAGGGAATTAATGGATGAAAACGTCTTTTAAAAAATTCCACCAAACTGTGTTTGAGATGGAGTTTCTCAGTATATTGATAGCATTTGTTATGGAGAAACTTGACCTGGACTGGCAGAAGTCCATTTGCATATATAGCTAGTAGGGCTCTCTCTCTGGCTGGGTAGCTGTGTTAGAGTGATGGTGTTCACCTGATGCACTGTGGAATCCATACTGTACTGACCTTGTGCTGAGGTCTGTTTTGGAGTCAGGCCAGAAGAAGGGGTGCTGCTCTATGGTTGCACAGTTCCATGGTCCACAAAACTGTGCATAACTTAGCAAGTGCATAAAGTGCAAACGTCTTTATTGCAGCACCTCTGGAAATGTAGAACTGTTCTAAGAGATGATCTTGGCTACCATTGCACATTATTAATAGTTCATATAATTTGCAACATGCACAAGAGAGGATTTTTGACTAAGTTGGAATAAAAAATAAAATCTCATCCAGTTATGAATAAATGTTAAATGCATCATTTCAGAGAGGAGTCAGTTGTGCACTTTGCGTCTGGCTGCATTGGATTCAATTTCCATTCCACTTTCCTTCATAAATTGCCTAAGGTGTTCTACCATAGACAAATTCTGGGTTAAGTGGATCAGACTACTAAGTGAACTCCATTCATTATTTGAAACTATTGGAAATATTGCCTCCCGGATAAACAGCATAAATAGTGTTGAGATAACCATCCTTGGAGTTCCGTCCTATTTAAATGGCATCTTGGTTATCAACAGGAAATGACAGATGTGATGCTGGTGTGGGAGCACCCTAACCTGGAGTGGGGCAGGAAACAGGTGGCTGGTCTCTGGGTTGGCAGGCAGCATTTAACCTAACATGTTTGTGATCTGGGTAGCTGGTGAGTCTTCTCCAAAACCCAGGTAGGCTGGGGGGGAGGGGGAGCACAAAAAATGTGCAGGTGGCTCCCACACCACCTTTGTGGGCTGCCCTGCCCCCAGCCCACCCACATTGCCCCGTTCCCCCGCCCCCACCATTACAGGCAGCAATGGAGGCCAATGATGGCTGGCCATGGTGGTCCATGATGGGTATAGTGGGTCCAACTAAACACATTGTCCTGCTATGGCCTGTGTTGGCCTGCCTGGGCAGCCCTCAACCTGGAATGAATGCTCAAATATCTTCAGGTGGAAGGCACTAGCAGGTGAACATCTGGTGACAGGAACAGATATGTGGCTGAATCCCCATCCCAGGAGGGCCGTAGGGGGCCTGTGTTATGTTGGGTTTTATCCAATGTTGTGATAAAGTGGCAAAATGAGGAATGAACAACTTCATTGCCTACATTCTCCATATCTCAGCCCCCTACTGAGGGTGAAATAAAGGAGGTACATCCCAGATTCGGAAGGGGTGTCACTCCCTATCATCCCCTTGTTCTACATGGCCATCCGGTTATTTTCTAAAGATTTGAATAAGTAATGGTAAAGCTGTCTTCTACGGTAAAAAACTTTTGCATCAGGAAACCTAAAAGCTATTGGAGCTTCCTGGCAATACAGTTAACTGAGAATACTTGAAATGATTTCAACAAAGGCACCTTTTTTTGCTATTTAAAAGTAATTACTAGGTTGTTGCTATAGAGACTGCTAAAAGTATTATGCACCATTTGCAGTGTAACTGACTGTGGGTCGCACAAATGGTACAGATGTTCTTGTGCTTAATTTTAAAAAGCTGTTAAAGTGCCCATTTCCCTGACAATTTCAGGACATAAACAATGTATTGTATATTTTGGGAGTATTAAAGCTTAATCCACTACATATGTAATGGACGGTTAATCATTGCTTTTTCCTACATTTGCATAGAAACATTTGAATACCACCTAAAAGATGCAATATGTTGAAACACAGTATTAGCAGGTTTAGACTGGAAAGTACCTACTTCAGCTGGATCATTGTTATCCTTTTTCTCTTTTCTTTTTTTTTAAATGTTTCTGATTTTAAAACCTGAAATGCACTCCAATCATTGAACCTAACATAAAACAAACCGCATTAGGCCTCCTTGACACTATTTCTGTCACTTGCAATAGTGTAATTAAGAGATGCTAGTGTGTGGTGGTCATTTTTAAACCAAGTTGAAATGGAATTTGTGATTATCATTCCTTTCTCCTTACACCAATCTGATTTAGTGCAAAGTCTGTAAAAATGATAAGGAGAGCATCTGCAACAATTGTGTTTTAGTATCTTTAGTTCTAAGCAGAGCTGAAACAAACCTCCAAAGTTGGTACTGAATAGAAGACTGTGCATTTGGCTTTCAATAAAAAACAACCCCCAAAGAGCCCAGTCAGGAAGAAATAGTAAATCAGTGGCAGCTTCATTCCTCCCATCCCCAAACCAGTGACTCCTCCTGCAAGCCAGTGATGCTGCCTGACCCAGCAACATTCCCCTTCTTGCATTCTACGAGCCAATGACTCCCCTCGGAGCCAGAAACCACCCCAACCCAGAACATCCCTCATTCCCTCTCTCCAAGACAGTATCCTCCCCTGAGCCTAATCCCATGCCCCTTTCCCCTCATCCCTAAGCCAGCAACCACCACACGAGTCAACCCCATGTTCCATTCTCCCCTCTCCCAAAAGCTAGCTGTATATCCTGCTTTCCCTCAAGACAGTATTTCCCATGAGCCAGGCCCACAACCTGTTCCTCTCTTCCCAACCTCCACAGCTAGCCGTAGGTGTATTTAGCTGTATTTATCTACCCTCCCCCAAACCAGTGTTCCCCTTTAAAATTGGTAGCAGACTTAGCAGCAATTTTTGACTGCATTCTCCTTTCCTTACATGTTTGTCAAACTGGCAGAGCCTCACTGCGATTCTGCACCAAAATAACCCATGCTTACTGTGCTTTCCACATTGACAATGATAGAGA
Organism: Sphenodon punctatus; assembly: GCA_003113815.1. Taxonomy (NCBI): domain Eukaryota; kingdom Metazoa; phylum Chordata; class Lepidosauria; order Sphenodontia; family Sphenodontidae; genus Sphenodon; species Sphenodon punctatus. Next base: position 2,649,439 of record QEPC01005117.1, read on the forward strand.
TAATACAGTGAACAACACAGACAAAAAAAACATATATGGATACAAATATCTGATCCAATGCACAGTCCTAGAATATAATTAATCTTGTCTATTTGCTACTGCTTGAGCAAAGCAAACACAAAGCAGTATTTGTTTCCTGCTTCGTTTACAAATCTATTTGTTTTGGTATTTCATGTTCAGTATGGCAGCCACAGGGATTGGGATTATGGACGTTGGTATTTCAGTATTCTGCAATACTGTTCGGTGGGTGGGCTTTTTAATATTCCAGTGTGAATGTGCTAGCTCCATTACATCACACACATGGACGAATCACAGTAGAAAAATCTGCCAAATGATATGGCTTAATTGAACAAAACACAGAATACTAAAATACCAAAGCAAAGAAATTAAGAAATGATGTTGCCAATTTTGTGATGAAGACAAATTTAGAAATACATTCCGGGCAACAATATTTGAATTATCTTCTCAGATGTGCTGGTTTCAGCCATAGTATGAAAGTGTTTGGTGGGTAATGTTAAATATTATTTTGTGAACTGTAACAGTTCTGCATGTTTCAGGCCTGACCTTAAGAGCAAGCAATACAAATTACTACTTTAGAGGACTCCTTTCTAGGGATGTGTGAACGCAGTTTGGCAGCTCGGTGTTCGGCCTGAACTCTGCCCATTCGGATGGCCGAACCGAACTCTCAAAGCCCCGACCAGTTTTGGGGGGTAAAAACAGGGCTGGCAGGCCCAGGGAGTGGGGGGGCAGATAAGGAGAAGACTTCCTGGAGCCAGGGGTGGAGAAGCTTGGACTAGCAGCCAGCCTGCCCAATCACCATCCCTCTTTTCCTCAGACCACTGGCTTCACAGTCTGCGATTGGCCACGGGCTAGGCTGCATGGAGTCAATGGGGCTTGTGGTAAGGCGGGAGCAGCAAGTAACAGAAGTCATTGCCCTCCCGCCTTCCAACTCCTTCTGAGCTAGCCACTAATCCTGTCAGCAGTAGGGTCGGGCCTACCGGTATATCCGGTATCCGATAATGCCGGTACTGGGCATACCAACATTATCGGATTCAACCCGGTATATCCGGTCTGGTTACCGGATTCTGGGTACCGGATTTTTTTTTACACTGCGGCCATTTAAATGAATGGCCGCAATGTAAAAAAAACCCACCAAAAACCTCCCCGAGTCCAGGCTGCGCGGGTGGAAGGGGGGACACCCCCCACCCACCCTGCCCAGCCTGGATTATTTTAAAAAATTCCCCTCTGCAAGTTCAACCCAGAGCCCCCCCCCCCCAGCACCAACGGCCGCGGCGTCCCAGCAGCAGCCGGTAAGTATGAGACCTGATCCCTGGCAGAGGGGGTTAAAC
>QEPC01005117.1:2651145-2701877 GCA_003113815.1 Sphenodon punctatus
GCCACAGCCGGCACTGAGGTCTCCGGGCCGCCGCTGCCGCCACCAGGAGCTGAACTGAAGGGGGTGTCCCCCCCCCTTCCACCCGCGCAGCCTGGGAGGGGGGAGGAATTTTTTTATTCCATTGATTTCAATGGGGACACGGTGCCCCATTGAAATCAATGGAATAAATCCAGTACGGGTATACCGGATTTAATCCGGGAATCCGGTTTTTTTGGAAACCGGAATCCGGTAAATCCGGTATCTGGTCATTGGCCTGGGGTCCCACCTCTAGTCAGCAGGCATTTTCAGAAGTCTCCCTCTCCCAGCAGTTTGTGTACCTCCCATTTCCACATACTTATCTTTGTAGTTTCATTTATTTAGATTAAATTAGATTTAGGTGTTTCTCCCTACCCTCCATTGAATCATTCCCTTCTCTCTGTATATATTCCATCCCTGATTCCCTTCCCCTGTTTTTGGAGTTAGAGTAGCATTGGATTGATTTTAGGTTTCATTTCAGTTTTGTACCCCTCCCTGTGTTTTGTTATGAGCTGTCTGTCTCCCCTCCCCCAAATTCGTGTGTTTGTGTATATAGGGATATAGTTGTAGGAGTTAGCTTAGTTATACAGAGAGTGTACAGTGATTCCGTTTTAATATTTTATAGTGTTTTTGTAGGACTAGGCCTTCGTAGATAGGAGATAATCCCTTTAGTTCCATAGGTTTTAGAATAGTTAATAGCAGTTAGTGTTGTACAGGTTGCTGGCTTGTATTTAAGGCAACAGGAAGCTGGACAAATAAGTTTATTTTTCCTTCCTGTTTGCCTGAATTCCTGTTTCTATCCCTTGATGCTCCAACCCTTGGACCATGTTGTGAGAGGGTTTAATGATCAGTGTCATCGATATGCTGATGACACCCAACTTTTTCATATGACCCAGACCTGGTGGTCTCTATGCTTGCTTCCTGTCTGGCAGCTGTGGGGGATGGGTTGAAGGTAAACAGTCTGCAGCTGAATCCTGACAAGATGGAGGTGATGCTGGTGGGGAGGGCTGTGGGGGTGCATTACCCATCATTGATGGATTTCATCTCCCACTGGTCCCTCAGGTTTGCAGTTTTTGGGTGCTCCTCAATTCCCAGGTGGGGGCTATGGTGAGGAGTGTGTTTCGCCAACTACATCTGGTGTCACCTTTGGCTGTACATCTGACTCCGACCCTGCCACTATCATCCATGCTTTCATCACCTCAAGACTGGACTACTGTAATGCACTCTACGTGGGGCTACCCATGATGATGGTTCAGAGGCTGCAGCTGGTGCAGAACTCTACTAATGGAGTAGTGATCCTGACTGGTATTGGATATATTTTACAGGTCTTTGTTGCAGTGTGAGGTAAGGTGGTTACATTATATTAAGGTCTCAAAATGGTTTCAGGTGGGGAAGAATTGGGGAACCACTTCAGCATCCCTTTCGAGAAAGGAAAGAGAGGAGAAAAAAAAAGTTTCCAGCCTTTTGTTTGCTGAGAAAAGATTGTGAATGTAACTCAAGTGTGCCATAAAAGCTCTAAAACCAGAAAACAAAAAGAACCCTACATTTATTTTCATCTCTGTTTTAAACGACAAACTCATTTTTAGTGAAGCCACATGAATTTTAAATGTTTGCAGTTAATGATGTGTCCGCAACCAAGGCTAGGACACAGATGGCAGGATCAGGTCCCAAGTGCCCAGGAGTCATGCAGGCTCAGGGTCTGAAGAGTCCATGCAGGGCCATTTATTATTTTTTTTATTTAACAAATTTTATACCCTACACCGTCCTGCTATAAGCAGCTCAGAGTGGCTCACAATAATGTTAATTAAAAACATAAAATCCAGTATAAATATAATACAATATAAAAATCTAAATGACAGAGTATAAAAAAGTCTTACCCATCTCCCCCACCAAAAGCCTAGCGTAACAGCCAGGTCTTGCACTTTCGTCAGAAGGAAGGGAGGTTTGAGGCCACACGGACCTCTCTCTCTCTAGTTGTCCTCCCTCCCCAAAATACTTGGGGGGGGGGAGGGGACTTAGAGATATATGGCCTGGCCCCTACCTATCTGCAGGATCGCTTCACCCCCTGGCCTTCAGATTGACCCTTGCGGTTGACTGGGAACACCCTTCTCTAAGTCCTCTCCCCCCCCCCCCATCATTAACATTATTGTGAGACACTCTGAGCTGCTTATAGCAGGAGGGTGTAGGGTATAAAATTTGTTAAATAAAAAAATAATAAATGGCCCTGCATGGACTCTTCAGACCCTGAGCCTGCATGACTCCTGGGCACTTGGGACCTGATCCTGCCATCTGTCCCCTAGCCTTGGTTGCTGACACATCATTAACTGCAAAACATTTAAAATTCATGTGGCTTCACTAAAAATGAGTTTGTCGTTTAAAACGGAGATGAAAATAAATGTGGGGTTTTTTGTTTTCTGGTTTTAGAGCTTTTATGGCACACTTGAGTTACATCCAGTCTTTTCTCAGCAACCAAAAGGCTGGAAACTTCCCCCCCCCCCCTCTTTCCTTTCTCGAAAGGGATGCTGAAGTGGTTCCCCAATTCTTCCCCCCCCGAAACCATTTTGAGACCTTAATGTAATGTAATCACCTTACCTCACACAGCAACAAAGACCTGTAAAATATATCCAATACCAGTCAGGATCACTACTCCATTAGTCATTGGAATGACCCCCACTTGAGGTCATGTTCCATTGTCTGACACCCTATGTGATACTCTTAACAAAATTACATGACAACAGTAGCTGAGTCTTTAGGAATTGATTAACAGCATCTAAAGAAATTAAATGGTTTGGACTTGCCATTGCTTTTTTCCCCAGAGTCACTTACATGGCAGCAAAGAGTTGATAAAAGCTTTTGGTTTGAGGACCATTTTACCCTAACTTTGCACAGAGACAACTGATTCTCAAAGCTGCAAAGTAGGAAAGAATCAAACTAGTGACTGAAAATAATAGTGTATTAAAATTCATCAGGTTCTCTAGTAAAACCGTAGTTAAGGGATACGTAATCCAATAGGAATGTTCCCAATTTACCACTATCCCATTAATGACACTATATATTTTTATCGATGGAGTTACATCAAGGATGACTTTTGGCCTAGTCTGCTGTTCAATATCAATTGTTTTGCTTAAAGGTAATGACTAGTGCTGAAACTCGGTCCTTGGCTTCCCTCCAGAAACACTGAAGATCAGCACATTCATCCTCTATTTCCCAAGTTCTGAGACAGGCCCTCGGAACTTCAGAACTCGTAAAATTCTCAGCTGAGTGTGAGGAAGGGGACCAGAGGGAAGTAAGTGGGGGCTGGAGGCCCACTCTAGGCCCCTGCTCTCCCCCCGGTTCTCTGGCCTCCACTGGCTAGGGAGGGAATAGGCTGACATGGGCCAAGGAAGTGGGGAGGGGACTTAGGGAGAGTGGAGGGCCTAGCGGGGGGGTCACAGGTGGTTTACTTTCTGGAGGGATCTCATGCCAATACATGGCACCTTCTTACTTTTACTTTGAAAGTAAAAACAACTGACTGAGTATGCCAAGAAAGCAAGTGACCCTTTCTGAGCATGCTTGGCCCATTTCAATGATGGCACTGGTGTGCTGTCACTGCAAGCACCATTTTTGACAAGGGCCAAGCATGCTCAGAAAGGGCCACTCGCTTCCTTAGTTCAACATTCAGGCCCTTTTTGAGCATGCTCAGCCCCCTCCCCCGTTACTAGGCGGGAAGAGGCTATGCATCGGCGCCGGACCCTCCAGCAGGTAAGTAACCCACCGCTGGCCCCCACTTGGACACTTGCAAGTGTACTCCAAGGGTCCAAGAAGCGGCCCGAACACTCAGGACCGCTCCTCAGACCCTTAGGAAAAAAACATAAGCATTTCCATTTGGAACACCACTAGTAATGACTCGGGAAGAAGAGACTTTTACTCGGCAAGGTGGTTGTGTAAAACCAGCACCCTCCTATGTGACAGATCTTATCCTTATTCATGTAGAAACCTAGCAGCTTAATTTAGAAAGGGAAAAAAATGACTGGATTTTCTAGTTCCTCAAAGCTAAGGGCATTTTAGATGAGATGCAGACCTCTGAGTTTGCTGCTAAATGCATTAATTACCTGCTTATTTAAATGCATCTTCTACAAGCTGTCCAGGAAAATGCTTTGATTAGTAAAAACTCCATGAGGTGTTACTAATGTCCTGAAAGCTCTTCCTGACTGACCAGACAAGACCTGATTAAAAGAGGGATCCCAGAGCAGCGTGTACTCCCCCTGGCTGCTTCAGCATGTCAGGGCAGCTGGGGAGAGTGTGTTTGTGCTGCTCTGGGCCCCCTCCCTTCCATCAGTGTTGTGTGAGCAGGCTGCTTGTTGAAAGCACTCCCCTTATCTTGTGCATCCAGATGGATTGTGGGAGGCTTTTGAACCCATGTATTCCCCCTCCTTGTCTGAAAACAGGCAACCAGGGAAAGGATGCTTGGTTATATTTGTTACTACATCAGCTCAGTTGTTAACTAAATGATAATTTCAAGGCTGAATTGTGCCTATTCCCCCCCCCCCCCCAAAGCCCTTTGGTGCCAAGGTTAGGTGGAGATTAGGACAGAATTCATCGGGTACAACTCTCACCTTGGAGCAGGGATGGAATACTGTTTCTCTCCCAGGGGACCACTTGGAAATTTAGTACAAGCTCCAAGGGCCATAGGGCCATATAGAAGTTGGGGTGGGAGTGCTTAAGGGTCCTTAGATCATGGGATATGTGCCATGGATTTCTTCCCCTATTCTCGTGTGCCTACTTTCATCTCTGTTCACTTACCCTAAGCTCAGTCTTTCAGTGCTTGGGGATAGAAACTGGATCCAGGAGCCAGATCAGGAACTAGAAAGGGACCAAATAAAAACTCTCCACAGGTTTCATTTGGCCCCAGGGACAGAGGCATGGCATGACTGCTGTCCAGATCAACCCCAATGTCCCCCAAAACTTCAGAGGTGTAATGGAAAACCAGATTTGGCAGACAGTTGTTCATGAATATCTATTTATTTTAACTTCCTGTTTCCAGGATTGCAAGTAGAAAAACAAGCAACCTCATATTTTGTCTTGCTTTCAAACAAAACTGATTTTGTGGTGGAGATGAGAGAAATACTAGTAATTAATGTTCACTTTTCAAAGTAGAATTGCCAAGTACGAGCCTGGCTGAAAGCCCACTGAAGTCAATGCAAACATTTCTGTTCCTTCACTGGACTTTAATCAGGCCGTAGCCTGATATTTCCCTATGGAAATAAATTGGCTAACACAGTAAATGTGAATTTAAAATTTAAATTTACATTTTGTAGCTATTTGAAACAATCTACATGTGGCTGTTTTCGTACTCTAGTCTTAAAAATCATGACGACAGTATTCATTAAAGCTGATCTTGTAAATGAAATAGGTGTCTTCGCAGAAGCAGCTATTTTTTCCTTTTGGATGGGTAGTTGAACACATTGATGTGTTCATCAAAATTTAGATATGTAATATTTCATTACTTCGGACAACTAATATTCCAAGTTTTCTTTCTGTTTTCTTTGCACTTTCACAACACAAGCAATTTCATGAAACATAATTCATATATGGGGGAAATGATTGCTTTGTTGTAAACACAAATATATAATGTTTTAGGAATGCCTAATATGAAAGAAGTGCATTGCACGCTATATATTATATAAAGATAACAATATTGTAGCTGACTCCAAGGGAAGATGGCTTTGGCATTTCTGTTTTCTTTCTCTTTTGGAATAGGAAACATTTTTTGCCAGACTAGCACTCCTTTTTGCACCCATAAATGTTAATAAACTATTATCTTATGATGATACACAAGTAGGATAAATGCACCCTTGAAAAAGGTTAGAAATAACTGTTTTTAGGCTGAAAATATACAGCTCATTAACCAGTATGTAGAATTAGATCTGTAAACGGAAATTTGAGCCAGAGCTTAATTTGTGATGTTTTGGTCCCAGCACTTCTGTTCAAACTGGGGTGGAGTCTCTTCCCTGTTTGTATCTCAAGAAAAGCCCTAGATCAGGGGATAAATGAAAGCAAATGCAATGGAATGACAAGTGGAGATATTGGGAAAGTGGAATTACAATGTTTGAAAGGGCTGTGAAGAAATGCAAAGAACATGCATCTTGAACAAAGTCACATACTTTTTTCAGATGTAACAGGACCACAGGGAATGATAGAGCGATCAGTAGAGGAAACGGAAAATGTTCAATGAAAAATAAGTAGCTCCCTCTGCTGGCAGTTGCCTTATTTCACCCCTAGACATGAGTGATATTCGTCAAAGCTGTGGACCAAATCCAGGTAAGATGGGATCAGGCACTGCTATAGGCTGAATTTGTGACTCTTTGCCATGGTCACATGATGGTGTTTGTGTGCATAAAATAAAGTTGTAGAAAGCCAAAGAATGAGAATATTGCTGTTTTAATTACATCATGCCTTTGCAACTTGGATATATTACTAATGCAACGAGACACCAGACACAAAGAAGGAAAAATGTTTAGTGATCAAAGAACACAGATCTCTTTTGAGAGAGAGAGAAACACAGATCTGTTAGATGATGACGAAGCATTCACAGGACCCTGGATAACTCTTATTGGATTGCCACACAACAGTTTGAGTAGCCAGCACCTAAGGGTGTGCGACATTGGCCTTTTTCATCTTAGTTTTTAACCCATAGAGCAAAAACAAATTCATTTTCTGGGGTTTCACCTATTTGGTTTTTGTACTTTTTTTTTTTTTATTTAATTAAAAATAAAAATCACTGCATGTGCAAATCACTGTTGGGGCCATTCTGCACATGCACTTCCCTTTTCCAAAATGGTGCCAATGCTGCCAGGGCCATTTTAGAAAAGGGTGTGCATGCACAGGAAGGTCTGGTGGTCATTTTTCACAGTGACTTTTCTTATTAAATAAATAAATATTGGAGACCATGTAATTTGCCCATTCCTTAGTTTTCAGAACATTAGTTACTAAAACTAGCATGGCTCCATTTGTTTTAGTAACTAATAAAAATGAAACAAATTGCACATCCCTACAAGTACCCAGAAATTTGCTACAGCCATTTCTGTCTTTAGTTCATGCTAGCTCAGTCAACATTAGCTAATGCAAGGAATGCAGCCAGAAGAGCTGGGGCGTGATGGGCAATTGGCTCTGCCACACTATGGGACCAGCACAGGGAAGGGAGCCAGGTGCACGAATGTGGGGGGGCTGGGCCCATGTTGAAGCCAAGGTGCCACCCATAGGAGCGGCCACCCATCCTTCCCCTGCCTCTCGCCACCTGGCCCATCAGACCTGACCCCTGGCTGTGATGTGGCTGCCTGTGATAGGTGCAACCGCCCACCACTCACAGCCCCACAGCCTTGCTCCAAGTGTGGCCAGGCAAGCACATTCTGCCACACAGGGAATTTTCAGAAGTGATGCTACCACACTTAGAGGCCATCCATGGTACTGGCTGTCACCCTGCCCTGGGGTAGGCTGGTACCCAGAACAGACGTGATGGTGCACCTTACCACACTTTGACCCAAACAGTGGTAGTGCTTACTACCAGCTGTCCCCTATGATTTTTCAGAGATCGAAACCAGTGGTAACTGGCCTGCCATGGTTCAGGGCCAAGCATGGTGAACGTCTGGTGGCCACCGAACAGAAGTGACAGTCGGGGGATTCAAGTGTGGCTAAGCATGGTAATATCACTTCTGAAAATACTCACAAATTTCACCGGCTTGGGCTGCTTTACCCCACTTGGGGTAAGGCTGCTCTGTGATGTTTCCTCAATTTTCCTGAGGATGCATCATGGAGTAGCTAGCCAGCTGCCTGCCCCACCACTGCATTGTGTGGCTCATTTGCCAGGGAGGGGTAAGGCTACCGAAATAATAGTATCCTCCCCAGCCCATCCCGTCCGACTGCACCCAGGGTCTTTTAAGGATATCTAGTGATACTTGTTAATAGGAACCTATCTTCTCCAGAACCCCACCCTGTTCCTTTTACAGCAAGAGGCATCACTGTCCATCAGCCACTCACTTGCAGATGCATTCCCCCCTCCCCTCCTTCCCAGCCCAACATGGGGTAAAAACTGATGTGACAATGGTCTACTTTGGCCTGGATCTTGCTTCATTTGCAGGCTCTGTCAGAAGTTGGTCTGGGATTGCCTGGGAGCCATGTTGCTGGCTAGCTCAGGCTCTGACCTTGGGAAAGCCCTGAAGCCACATGGCTGCCTGTCATGGGGGGCTGGGGCTGCTTGGATGCAGCATGCCCAGCACCCTGGCCACAGGCATGTCTGTTCCGTGCCCCGGCCTCATGTGGCAGTCATGTCTGTTTTTACCCACAGTCCTTCATGGTGGGTATTAAAATTTGGTCAGTGAAATATGGGACCACACAATGCACCCCTGAACCTGCAGCATACTTGCATGTAGCAGTCCACACTGATCATGGCTCTGCTAGACAGTGATACTGCTCACTGTGAAGGAGGATGTTACCCCCTGTTTAACACTGCACTTCAGCATGCAAGCCCCTTGTGCACCTGGATAAATGAGGATTGTATCCAGTATCTATACCATTTTTGAATACTCATCTGCTCCCATCCATATTTAAGAACTTCATTTTAAATTAAGATATTGTCCAGGCAATAAAATTAAATTATCCATTGCTTTGACAATTTATGCATTAAATTCTATCTAGGTACATGTGAACTCTGCCAGTATTTACACTTTGAAAGGAAAAAAAAGTATGGCAATAGAATGACCTTAAAACTTGTTTGATCTAATTTGGCACTACAAATGGTAAAATGTGGTGATCGATATTCATGGCTATTTCATAGTATCGCTAGCAGGCAGAGTTAAGGCTGTTTGAGTGCCTTTACTATGAATCTCCATACCTTACTGTATTTTGAATTCCTTTTTAAGTGTAAGCTAAAATTCTCTCTAGTTCAGGGAAAACAAAGCAATTTGATTATGCCGGGGAGGGAGGGGGGGAATTAAGATCCATTTCTTTTGCCAGTTAAATAAAGCTAGTAAATCCAACGTAGTGATTAAGGTCAGTAGTGAGCATTCTTTATAAGGGATGAAAATAATTGTCAACACTGGTTGGAAAGTTATAGCAGAAGTGCTAGCTTAATGATTTGTTCTGAAATTGTAGTTGACAGTTGAGGAGGGTAAACTCTGTTGCATAGATCATTATGAGGTTTCAGTCTCCCTGAGGTTGGTAAGAGAATTGTAGATGAGAAGAGCTTATTCACTGAACAACATCAGCCTCTTTTCTGAGGTTTTGAGATTTCCCCCCCAAGATTCACTTTGGGGGGAGAAATGAGCCAAAATAAAAAGTGTATTGCGATTTTCATCATTATAGCATTAAATTTTACTTCTATTTACTTAGCCTTAAATTCAGATCTAACTTGTGCTTAGCAGCTTAAGTCAAAATCTTAAAAGGTGGGAGAACGTTTGTGCACCCACAGCCAGCATTTATTTATTTTATTTATTTATTTTCTGCTTATAGCCCACCCTTCCCCCAAAGGCTCAAGTGAGTAACAAAACCTATTTTAAAAATGCATTGGAGTTTTTTATTTGAATAAAGCCCTGTCTCCATAAATAATGGCTATACAGTTTAATATAGTGTAGATTTTTTCATATGCCAGTGTAAGTGGATAAGATATTGGACTTGGGAGACCAGGTTTCAAATTCTGCCCTTCCTGTGAATCTGCTGTGTGGCCTTGAGCAAGTTTCACTCAGCCTCCGTTCTCCATCTGTAAAATGGAAACAGTGATGACTTACCTCATTTATGCAGCCATCTAGATACTTGAAAAACTGCTTCCACCCTCATGTTTCATCATGACTTCTGAGATAAACCAGGATTTCCCTTGCATGTACCATCTACCTGTCCTGTTTCCACAGTCAGGCCATGCAGAGAGGCATTCTGGGTAGCTGCCTCACAATTATGAAAAGCCTACTCTTCCAGAAGCCATGAAAGACTTTATTTGACCTGGCATTTAGCAGGCATGGATGTGGTTTGGGGGAGGTATGGGGTTGGGATTTTAACTAATGTTTCTGTTTATGTGTTGTAATCCACCATGACTCCTTGGAATAGGGTAGGATAGTACGTTTAACTAACCAAATACACAGGTTTGCCGACACACCGAAGGAGGCAGGACACAAGTGCTGGGTTTCAACGGCCGCACTCTTTATTCAATCAGATTACAATTAACAGTGGGTGGGGCCAAATCACCTAGTGCGATGCGGGTCCAGTACTTGAACTTGACATTGCAACAGTAACCCAAAAAAGAGGGGTGGCTTCGATGTACCCTCAAATTACCACCCCAACCGTGAACATCATGTCTGTCCCTCTCAGTGGTCCCAGCCGCAGGTGAGAGGTACCCAATCCTTTGAACTCGAGTAAGGATAAGGTGCCTACAGATGGGGGACCATACTCATCCCTACCGTCCTTGCTCAACCTCCCTCCCAGGGAGGCTGCCCTGCTGCTTGCCATACCCTGCTTTCCAGTGGATGGGCCTCCCCATCTCTTAAGGAGATGACTCTTACTTATGATCAGGGTTCCTGCAAAAATTCCTTCCTGGTCCCTNACTCGAGTAAGGATAAGGTGCCTACAGATGGGGGACCATACTCATCCCTACCGTCCTTGCTCAACCCCCCTCCCAGGGAGGCTGCCCTGCTGCTTGCCATACCCTGCTTTCCAGTGGATGGGCCTCCCCATCTCTTAAGGAGATGACTCTTACTTATGATCAATCTAACCTATTCTAACTAACCGTACTGGACCCTGCTAGAGTGCGACAATGAACAAGCACAACAACACCCTCATTCTAGGGGATAACAGATTAGCCAAATAACCACACTGTGAGGAAGGCGAAAAACGAGAACCCGTATTCAGGCCTGATCAGGGTTCCTGCAAAAATTCCTTCCTGGTCCCCACTGGCGACTGGTAAGGGCCCACAGTGCAGAGGGAGGGTTGGGTGGGTGTTGTCTTGGTGCACCACAAGTGCGGCTGGAGCTGGAATCCTTTCCTGCTCATGAGCCCTGCCCTTGTAGCGGGACCCATGTGCCTAAGCTGGCCTATCTCTGCCGGCAGGGGTTGGCTGGCAACCCCAGCCAGGTTCTCTTGGTGAGTGTTTTGCCATTTTTCTCCTGCCTCGGGGGATGATGCAGCTCCGCAGCGGGAAACACTTCCAGCTGTCCTGCCCCCTTGCTAGGCGGGCATGGCAAGGGGCCTCTCGTCCTCTATCCCCCCCCCCCCCGTGCCTGGGGGGGGAGCAGATGGAGGCAATTGTTTTGAAATGTGGTAAACGTATCAATAAATCATACTCTCAAAACACAGCTTGTAAATAGATAATACTGGGCCAGTGCATTATGATGTGATGGGTTAGAATAATAGAATTCGATCTTGTCCCTTAAAATAAAAGCCTTAAAGTGTAGCTAGGATGAAATGGACCCAGTGCAGAAAATAGAATGGGTGGCTCTCTTCAAGCTTCCCATGTAGTAGCCTTGCCCCACATGGCAAGCTGTGTGGTGGTGGGCCTTTTGAGTAGCGGGTGCTGTTGCCAGTTGTTCACTGCTGTGTTATGGCTAGGGCAGGAATTTGGTTGGGCTGGGGAAGGGAGGTGGGACAGGTCTGGGTGCCTGTTCATGTGGTAGGATCTCTGGGAGTGCCCCAGATCCTGAACAGGGGGCTTGTCTTACCGGAGGTTCCCCGGAAGGCCTAGTGAAGCACTGGAGCCACAAGCCAGCGCTGAAGCTGGATCCGTGCTGCCGCTGCCGCCACCACCCACGGCGCAGGTAAAAGGCGATCGGTGGGGGGGTGTTTGAGTGCCACAGTGCCTGATATTGTTGGGAGGGCTCCCAGAGGAGAGCTGCCTCCTTCAGCAATAGCCCTGGCTGCCGCCAGGCAGCCAGTGGTGCAGCGGTGGGCCGGAGCCCGCAGGTCCTGTGCTGGTTTTTTAAAAAAACAACAAAAAACCAGGCTGGGCTGGCAGGGTGGGGGTGTGTGTGCCCCCCCCCCCCCACTGGTGTAGCCTGGGAGGGGGAGGAAAGTGGTTTTTGGTTGGTTGATTTTTTACATTGCGGCCATTGGTATGGGGAATCCTTGGATCTATCCGATATCCCTGATACTTCCAGTATTTGGCAGTATCGGATATCAGGAGATCTGAAGTCCCCACACCTTAGTCTTAGCCAGACCTTCAGACTGGCTCTACACGCCCAGTCCTTAATTTCTTGTCAGGGTAGGCAGCTTACCTCTGGCTCTTAGCAGAAGTTTGCTAAGCCAGAAGCCTAACACAAGCCAAGCCTCAATATTAACAAACAGTCACTCAGTCCAGTAACTTCTATCAGGAGCTCTCATTGCCCAGCAGCCAGGAGCTCCTCTCAGGTCTGAATCCCAGATTGGACTCAGTCACTTTATAGTTAAGGGCTGGCTCCTACCATGCCCACTCCCCCAGCTGCTTCCTGTCATGTGCTGTTCAGTTAGCTATTAATGCCTGCAACTCAGCTAGCACTCCCTCCTTGCTGGTGCTAACTTCCTTAAAGGGTCAGTGACCATGCAACCCTTCTTAGCCTTTCATAGGCAATAATGCTTAGGGATGCCACCCTGTTACATACTCCCAGAAAAATGTTACCAAATGTGGATTCAGAAAAAAAAAAATCTTAAAAACCCAGCTATGTATTTTGGTGCACAAAGAGGAAACACTATAGGTCCATAATAACGATGGCATAATTTGTAAAGTCAAAGCTCAGAACACTTTTGTAGTAGCATTTCCAAGAGTTAAAATTAGCTACACAAAAGTACACATTTTTCTGATGCTGCCATTCTAGTGTATATAGGTTTGCTTCTAATTCAGCAGTTGACCTGTGCAATTACTTGGAGTGGAATATCTTTCCGGTCCTACTGTTCTCAAATAGTTTAGCTTGAAATACCTAACTGAGCTGTCAACATGCACTTGGAGGAAAAGAACAGCTGTCAGAATGTTTCTTTCAATGAACACTCCACCTACAGAACAACTATTGAAGTAATGTCTCTCGAACAGACTTTGTAGTAGTTAAATACAACAACCTGGTATGGGTAGGGATGTTCCCAGCATCCCCAAATAATTTCCTGAGGCATTAGGGATGTCCTGTAACAGAGGTAGAATACAAGACATACCTCGGGGTCATCTAGGAAGGAATATCTATGGTTATCTACTAGCAAAAAGGTAGATCATGACCTACCAGTAGATCACAAGCTAGTCTCCCACAGATCATGGGATGGGGAGTGAAACCAGCCTCTTGGAGATTGCCTCCATGGATAAAATGGGACCGGCACACCAGTGTCTCTAGGAAAAAGATGAGAGAGGACAGTACCACTGTACCGGAGGACTGGAGGGTAGCAAATATAACACCAATATTTAAAAAGGGCTACTGAGGTGATCCTGGAAATTACAGACCTGTGAACCTGACATCAGTGCTGGGCAAACTGCTGGAAATGGTTAAGAACCAAATTACTGAGCAAATTGATAAACATAGCTTAATGGAGAAGAGTCGACATGGATTTGGGGAAGTCATGCCTCACTAACCTAATGGAATTCTTTGAGGGTGTGAATAGGCATGTGGATACAGGTGAATTGGTTGATATAGTGTATCTGGACTTTTAGAAGGTGTTTGATAGAGTCCCTTATGAGACTCCTTGATGATTTTAAACAGTCATGGAATAAGAGGCATTGTCCTATCATGGATCAGCAACTGGTTAAAATACAGGAAGCAGAGTATGGCTAGTTATCACAGTGGAGAGAAGTAACTACTAGTGGAGTGCCACAGGGATCTGTACTGGGTCTGGTGCTTAATATATTCATTAATGACCTGGAGAAAGAAGTAAAGAGTGAGGTGATAAAATCTGCAAAGTTAGTCAAGGTAGTTAAAACCCAAGCAGACACTGAAAATTGCAGGAGGATCTTGAGACCAGGTGACTGGGCATCCAGAGGGCAGATGAAATTTCATGTGTACAAGTGCAAAGGGGTGCGCATAGGAAAAAATAACCCAAACTATACGTATATAATGCTGCGTTCTAAATTGAGAGTTACCACTCAGGAAAAGGATCTTGGAGCCATTGTAGACAATACATTGAAATCTTCAGCTCCGTGTGCAGTGGTTGTCAAAGCAAACAGTGTAGTGGATCAGGAATGCAGGGGAACAGAGCTCCAGCACTCTTCCCGCAGCCCCACCACAGCAGCCTTGGGGGCTTTGAGGGGCTCTCATGATGAGCTCCTGCACTCTTAAAATCACCACTACACCACTGACAAACATTGTTAGGAATCATTCGGAAAGGGATAGAGAATAAAAATGAAAATAATCTTAATACCTCACTATAGTTCTATGGTATGACTGCACCTGGAGTATTGTGTGCAGTTCTGGTCACCCCATCTCAAAAAAACCCCTAATAGAACTAGAATATGTACATGGAAGGACAACAAAAATGATCAAGGGTATGGAATGGCTTCCTTATGAAGAGAGGCTTGATAGGTTAGGGCTCTTCAGCTTGGAGATAAGACTGTGGGGATATGATAAAAGTTTCTAAAATCATGAGTGGTGTGGAACATGCAAATAGAGAGTTCTTTACCCTCTCTGACTGCTAGAGCAAGGGAACACTCCATGACATTAACTGGTAGCAGAGTGTGTTTTTTCCCCACACATATTGCACGATTAATTTGTGGAACTTACTGCCAGAGAAAGTGATCATGGCTAGTAGTGTAGCTAGCTTTAAAAAGGGATTGAATAAATTCTTGGAGGATAGGTCCATAAATGGTTATTAGCCAAGTAGGTTTTGGGAAGGTAACCTCTTACTGTGTTAGGGGCTGGGACAGTGAATAGATTGCCCATTGTGACCTGTTGGGTACTTCTCTCAAGAGAGAGAAATTGGCCACTGTCAAAAACAGGATGCTGGGCTTACTGGACCATTGGTCTGACTAACTACAGCACTACTTACGTTCTTAGGACATAACATAAGAAGTGCCATAATAGGTCAGAACAATTGTCTATTGAGCTCAGTATCCTTTCTCTGACAGTGGCCAGACTCAGTCACTTGGGAGAAGTACCCAACAGATCATAATGGGGTGATCCATTCTCTGTTCACTCTGAGCTTCCAAGTCAGAGGTTACATCCACCACTCCTTCAGTGTGGCAGAGAAGGCTCTTTCAAAAGCTCCTCTCCACTTTTGAGACCAGATACTGAGGCATCAAAAAGCTAGGAGGCACCAGGGGTAGATCCAGTCTGGAGCATCAGAGCCATTGGGAAGTGTCCTGGTCAATCACCTGAAGAAAAACACCAGTAGGGCTGAAACAGCAAGCCGCTGCGGTAAAAAAAGCACTTCTGCGATGAGTGGCACAGTGCGATAGATGGTCATTCCACTACTTCTACCATTCTGCTACTTTCATTCTACCGGCTGCAAAAATTTATTTATTTCACAGAATTTATATCCTGCTCTCCCCGCCTCAGGCGGCTCAGAGCAGCTAACAACAATATATAAAACCGGTCTAAACACTATAAAATCATTAATCCTAAACAAAAACACCGCCTCCACCTCCCCAACTCTGCCCCCTCTCCCTTGCCAAATGCCTGACGGAACAGCCAGGTTTTGCAGTTCTTATGGAAGGTCCGGCGCCAGGCGTGCCCCTGCCGGGAGGGAATTCCATAGGTGCAGCGCGACCACTGAGAACACCCTGCCTTGTGTGGCCCCCCAAGAAACCTGGGGGACCTCCAGCAGTGTGCCCCAGGATGACCACAGGGGCCAATCCAGGACCCGGGGAGTGAGACGATCTCGCAGATAAGCAGGGCCCAGACAGTGTAAGGCTTTAAGGTTAAAACCAACACTTTGAATCAGGCCCGGAAGACTATTGGCAGCCAGTGCAGAGATTGGAGTACTAGTGTAATGTGCTCCTGGCAGCCCAACCCCACCAGGAGCTGGACCACCGCATTCTGCACCAGCTGCAGCTTCCAAGCCAGCACCATAGGTAGCCCCACGTAGAGTGTGTTGCAATAGTCTAATTGAGAGGTAATAAAAGCATGGATGATCGTGGCCAGGTCTGGAACTGGAACCGGCAGCTGAAGCCGTTAAACCAGATGTAAGTGGTGGAAGGAACTCCTCACCACAGCCTCCACCTGGAGATCCAGGTGGAGCTGTGCATTTAGGAGCACCCCCAGGTTCCGCACCTGGGACATCAGCAGAGGGCAAAAGCTCCATCGATCGATGGCGCTGTCAACTCCACTGACCTACCCACTAACATCACTTCCATCTTGTCAGGATTCAGTCTGTCGGTTAGCCCTCATCCAGTCCCCCACAGCTGCCAAATAGCAGGTAAGCACTGAGACAGCCAGGCCTGGGTTATTTGAAAATGAGAGATACAGTTGGGCATCATCCGCATGCTGATGACACCTCACCCTGAACTCTCTGATCACTTCACCGAGTGGCTGCATATACACGTTGAACAGGAGAGAGGACAAAACCAAACCCTGTGGGACCCCACACAGGAGGTCTCAGTAAGATGGAAAATAATCACCGAGTACCACCCGCTGAGTTCTTCTGGTCAGGAATGAGCGGAACCATTCAAGAACGATCCCACTGTCCCACAGGCGCGTCACCAACATTTCATGGTCAACAGTATCAAATGCTGCCAACAGATCTAAAAGGACCAATAGGGTCAATCGACCATGGTCCTTTTCTCAGGGAAGATCAACGACCAAGGCCACAAGTGCTATCTCAGTAACATGACCTAAATGGAAGCCAGACTACGAAGAATCAAGATAACCGATGTGGTCAAGATGCCCCTGAAGCTGCTGAGCCACTACCCATTCAATAACCTTCCCCAAAAAGGGAAGGTTAGAGACAGGCCGATAACTGGCAGGGGAGTCAGCGTCAAGCAATGGTTTCTTGAGCAGAAGCCACACCACCACCTCCTTGAGACAGCTCAACACTCTGCCCTCCCGCAGGGAGGCATTGACCACCCCAGCTGGCACCGGCCCCAATGTCTCCCGGCAGCTCTTAACGAGCCAGGATGGGCATGGATCTAGTTCACAAGAGGTGGCTCAAACAGCCCCAAGCACCCCCACCATGTCAGCAGGAATCACCAATTGAAAGCGAGTCCATAAAATTGAATGAGCTGGGGCTTCTACAGCCTCTACCTCCTCCACTGCATTAAGTGTGACATCGAGGGCTTGGTGAATCCGAGTGATTTTTATCTGAAAAATAAACCGCAAAAGGTCATAGTGGGCAGAAGATGAGACAACCCCCGGGTTGAGGGAGGCCGGACTGACCAGCCCACACCACCCGGAACAACTCCGCTGGACGGGATTTAGCAGCTACTATGAGGGCAGCAAAAAACTCCCTCTTTGCTATCTGCGTAGCCATGGCATAGGTTCGTAAACTAGCTCTGTTGCAATCTGTTGACTTCAGCATGAGATCGACGCCACCGTCACCCCTTTAGCTTCAGGACTCTCAGTTCCTCAGAGAACCAA
This sequence comes from Sphenodon punctatus, assembly GCA_003113815.1. NCBI lineage: Eukaryota > Metazoa > Chordata > Lepidosauria > Sphenodontia > Sphenodontidae > Sphenodon > Sphenodon punctatus. Next base: position 2,668,635 of record QEPC01005117.1, read on the forward strand.
GGAGGTCTACAGGGCCACCGCCTGGGCAACGGACACCTGGGGGCCATTTGATCGATGGCCTCAGTTAGCAAGATATTCCATAGCTCAATGAGGTCATCAATGAGACGGTCATCAAGGGGTAAAAACAGACATGACACTAACCACCCTTTAACCACCCTTGGTGGTTATTTATGCATGTTTCAGGACTGTATTGGTGCCCTATGCAGCCCTGCAACATGCATAAATAACCACCAAGGGTGGTTAGCATTATGTCTGTTTTCACCCAAGGTCAGAGGGTAACTGCCCCAGAGCACCTAGAAACCGCACCGGGTCCATCAGCCGTTGGACCATCCTAATGGGTCCTGTACCCTGCCGGGGGCAGACATGCACTAGAAGGGAGGTCTGTAGGAGGTAATGATCCGTCCATAACAATGTTTTGTTAACAGGAGACACCACTCCCACTTGTGAATATTGGGGGGTTGGTGCCCCAATACCCACCTGACTCTTAAATTTAGGGGAATTAGCCGAATTGGTTGGACTAGGGGTCCCCGCATGTCTCCTGGATAAGTCTGAAGTCAGATGCACGCTACAGTCCGGTTATGGACCCTCCCCAAAAGAATAGTAAAAGGGAGACCAAATGCTTAATAAAAAGGAATATTTATTTAACAGAAATGGGAGGTACAAAAAAACCCCCCACATAATTGGCTAACAGTTTCCAGTCTGGCTGGCGGTTTTCAAAGAGAAACACAAGCAGCGGCTGGGAAAATGAAAGTAATATATGAGAGAGCGAGAGAGAAGGCTAAAAGCAAAAGGAGGTTGGAGAAGGGGAACCAGGATAAGTGGCTACCTTTTTCTTTTGCCTGTTGCAAAAGAGGGAATGGGCAACCCCATGGATCCAGCGAAGTTCAGGGATGCAGGGGAGGGACAGACCAAATTCTGGGAGACCCCTTAAGATCCAGACACACATGGAGAGATCTGCATGTGTTTGCTTCCAAAGTTTTCTCAGGTTTTCAGAAGGGGAGTCAGGAGTGGTTGTATGTTTTGGGGCAAAAGATTTGGGATCAGCTTAAGTATACTACAATAGGTGAGATGGGAAGATATGAGAGATTTCCTGGGTGGGTTTAGGTCTGAGAAAAGGAACATGCCCACAGGGGCGGAGGGGCTAAGGATGCCAATAGGTGCGACGGGAAAGAGGTGCCAGTGTGTCTAGTTACACAAAAGGGAAGAGGCAAAGGGTAAACAAACTGGGGCCATGGAGACAAAGGACATATCAGGGCATAAACGGGGAGATTGCTAATCCGTCTGGAGAAGGAAGAGAATCATGAGGAGAGTCTGGTGCTGGCGGGCAATTCCCACTGACCAGGTGTGGGGGTGCTAAAACATTGGGTGCTTCTAATTGTCCATGCCTTTTGGAGTCATTGCTAATCTAGATTCCATTCACCAGTGATTTCTTTAAAGAGGAAGGAGGCCTTATTTTAACTGCCCCAATATTTACTCGGAGCCTCCTCCATCACCTTTTCCAAGGGTGGGCTGGTTTTTGCATGAAAGAACCTTTCCCTTAGGCTACCTTGTTGCTCAACCATGGCTTCGCTCAGGCTTTTCCGATGTCCAATGACTCATGTCCTTTCCGACCATGGGGGGAGGGCTGTCCTTTTTGGGGTGCATTCTGCACCTCTCAACAGTTCTGACAGTTTCAATCTTTCACAATTTTCACCAGCACTACGAAGTAGCAGAACAATGGGTGTTTGTGTAAAAACTTCTTCTGCATGTTTGCTGTTACATCCTGAACTTTGTGTGTGTCTAAATTACTCACCCAGATCTTAAACATCTGGCTCCTTGAACTTCTGCATAGAACTTCTCCCAGAACATTTGTGTGTAAAAAGTTCTCCTGGTAAACTGCTTTGCTCCAGGCAGCTGTGGTCACTTGGTTTCCATGGCAGCCTGTCACATCTACAGCTGTGGCTAATCTAGACTGCCTCAGGGCAGTGTTTGGGTGAAGAATGCATCCAGGTAGGGGTGGGACACCAGGGAGAACACCAGATGTATCAGTATCAGATCTCCCTGGTACCGGATTTACCAGTATCGGCATACCAGATTTTTAACATTGGCCATGGTACCGGATTTTTTACATTGCGGCTATTGATTTCAATGGCCGCAATGTGTAAAATCTGGTACCACGGCCAATGTTAAAAATCCGGTATGCCGGTACAGGTAAATATCGGATTAAGCCGATACACCCAAATACTGGCAGTATCTGATCTCAGGAGAACCGGAATTCCCACCCCTACATTCAGGAACTGCCTCAGGGCAGTGTTTGTGTGAAAAATGCATCCGGAACTTATTTGTGAACTTGTAAATCCAGAAGATTGAAAAATCCAGAACTTTAAGGTGTGTGTAAAAATGCCCAATGTTTGTTCTGACAGTTTCCGAGATTTTTCCGCCTGTTTCCGAATTAGCAGAATGCTGGCGGAAAAGCGGCAGAAAGTTGTGGGCAATTCCGAAATGGGAGAATGAAATAGTGGAGTGGAAAAAGGAGTTACTGCTTCAGCCCTAGATGCCAGGAACAAGTGGATCGCATGCACCATACGTCAGGCCACCCGATTCTAGTCCAACCCCCAGAAAAACTGAAATAAATCAGTGTACAGCGATGGTCCCGGCTTTTGGTGAGGGATATGGATAAGGGTGGGGGTCAGAGGGGTTTTTCATTTGGTGTGCTCTAACATTGGTTGTAATTTTGTATTTATTACTATTTTTATTGTATTGTTTTTTATATATTGTGATATTTGTTAGCAGCCCCAAGCTGCTTTTGGCAGAAGTGAGTGAGAAATAAATAGTTAAAATAAGTAAATAAATAAATATAAACAAATCCATATCAGCTCTATGGCAGTTAACATAAACTTCAGTTCTGTAGGTTCCTATGATAAAGGGATATACTTGGAGTCTAAGATCATGCTTACTATAGCTGGAGAGATGCAAGTACCTATTTCTCCTGGTGCAAAGGGTAACGATGGTGGAACTACTTGGCAATAGTGGGACCAATCCCATGGCACCTATGCATACACTGCCATTGCATGCATACTGTGCTCTGGAACCTGTGCACATGGTTGTACAAGGGGTGTGTGCATCTGTGTGTGGGTTCTGTGGACCATGGGATTGGCCCCACTCATCATAATATAATCAAATCTGACATAATTACTGGAGAGAGAATGGTAAATAAAACTTATCACAATAACATTTAACTTTAGAAGGGAGACTGCTAAAATGAAGTAATGGATTAGAAGGAAACTAAAAGGAGCAGTGGCAAAGGTTAAATATCTGCAAGAGGCATGGAGACTATTTTAAAAACACCATAGTGGAAGTTCAAATGAAATGTATTCCACTAGTTAAAGTTAGCAAGGGGAACAAATGCCAGCTAGCTTGGCTAAATGGTGAGGTGAAGGAGGCTATTGGAGCTGAAAAGGTGTCCTTTAAAAAATGAAAAGTTATTTCTACCAAGGAAAATAGGAAAGAGCATAAGCACTTGCAAATTAGATTTAAAACAAGGCAGGCCAAGAGAGAATCTGAAGAAATACTTGCTAGAGAGGCAAAACTAATAACTTTTTGAAGTACATCAGAAGCAAGAGCCCTGCTAGAGAGTCAGTTGGGCCATTTAGATGATGGGATAAAAGAGGCACTATGGGGATAAGAGGTGCTCAGGGAGGATAAGGCCATAACACAGACTATCTTGGGCATGGAGGGGATCCACTTTGTGATTGATTTGGTAGGAGACAGATTAGGATTGCTTTTGGTATACCACACACCTACCTGTATCATAGCATCCCTACAAGCTCTAGAAGAACTGGTATCGGAGATGGTCTTGCAATTCCCAAAGACTTCGGTCTTGGGGCCAGTTAGGATGGTCCACTCTTGGAGGCTGATGGAACCCCAGTGGTTCCAAGAGGTCCTGAGAGAGTTAACCTTGGACCTGGACGGTCACTCTGTCGATGAGCTTGTCCAGCATTGGAACAGCTTGCTGGGGGAGGCCATTGACAGGGTGGCTCCGAGACGCCCTCTGCCTCGGTCTCATCACCTCAGAGTCCCTTGGTTTACCAAAGGGATGCGATGTATGAAACAAGTAGGCAGGAGGCTGGAGCGACACTGGCGCCGGACTCGATTTGATTCCGACTGATTTCTCCATAGGGCCCATTTGTGGTCCTATGTTGAGGCTGTGAGGACAGCAAGGAAGGAGTTCCTTGCTGTCCTCATAGCGTCTGCAAAGTAACGTCCAGTGGAGCTGTTTTGGGTGGTGCGGGGGCTGGTCAGTCGGCCTCCCTCCACCTGGACGGGGACTTGTCCCAGGCCCACTGTGACGAATTTGTCACCTACTTCGCAGAAAAGATCACTCTGATTCAGAACTACTTTGACGCTGGAGTAGGGGGAGAGCGCGAGGGGATCTAGGCCCTGTCTGGTCCAGCTTTGTGGGGGGAGTTTCGGGAAGTGATACCTGCCGATGCGGCGGATGTCTTGGGGTCTGTGAGAGTCACCTCTTGCGAACTTGATCCATGCCCATCCTGGTTGGTGAAAGCCTCCAGGGAGATGCTGGGGATGGTGCTTGCGAGGGTGGTGAAAACGTCTTTGCAGCAGGGGAGGTTGTCTCCCAGCCTCAAGGAGGCCGTGGTGCGCCCACTGCTGAAGAAACCATCCTTGGACGTGGATGCGTTCACCAGTTACCGACCCGTCTCTAACTTCCCCTTTTTTATGGAAGGTTATTGAGCGAGCGGTGGCAATCCAGCTCCAGGCGCATCTAGATAGCATCGGTTTCCTGGACCGTTTTCAATCTGGGTTCTGCCCCGGCTATGGCACTGAGATGGCGTTGGTGGCCTTGGTCGATGATCTCCACTGGGAGATGGACGCAGGATGTTCAATATTTCTCATCCTGCTAGATCTCTCGGCCGCTTTTGACACCGTGGACCATGGGCTGCTGTTGAGACGGTTGCGTGACCTGGGGGGTCTGGATGGGACTGTTCTTGAATGGTTCCATTCATTCCTCTTGGAGAAAAGCCAGCGGGTGGTGGTGGGGGGATGAGACATCTTGCCCCCGCGCTTTATCCTGCGGCATTCCGCAGGATTCCATTCTGTCTCCATTATTATTTAATGTATATATGCAGCCCTTGGGGGAGGTCGTGAGAGGGTTCGGGGTGCGGTGTCACCAATATGCTGATGATACTCAGCTGTACCTCTCTTTTTCAACTGACCCAGACCATGCTGTTTCATTGCTATCCCAGTGTTTGGCAGCCGTGGCAGAATGGATGTGGCAGAGCAGACTGAAGCTCAACCCCGATAAGACGAAGGTGGTGATGGTGGGGGGAGCGAGGGAGGTATTGGCCCCCCTGATTGGGGGGGTTCACCCTCCTATAGCTCAGCAGGTCCGGAGTCTGGGGGTGATATTGGATGTGGATCTCCGCCTGGAGCGGCAGGTGGAAGGAGTCTCGAAGGCTGCCTTACGCCAGTTGCATCTGGTGCAGAGACTGCGTCCGTACATCTCCGGCCCGAATGTGGCCTCCCTCATCCATGCCTTCATCACCTCGAGGCTGGACTACTGCAACACGCTCTACGTGGGGCTTCCCTTGTTCCTGGTTCAGAGGCTGAAGCTAGTGCAGAATGCGGTGGCCCAGTTCCTCTTGGGGACAGGTCGTCAGGAGCACATAACACCTGTGCTCCGGCCTCTGCACTGGTTGCCAATAGCATGCCGAGCCAGGTTCAAGGTTTTGGTGTTGATCTATAAGACCCTTCATGGTCTGGGCCCCTCGTACCTCAGGGACCACCTCACCCTCCGCCCCATAGCAGCTCCTTCGGTCTGCCGGGGGTGCCTTCTTGGAGTTAAGCGGGGGGCCACAATGGAGAGTGCATTCTCGGTGGCCAGGCCCCACCTTTGGAACTCGCTCCTGGAGGTAGTTTGCCTGGCCCCAAGTCTTCTGACATTCTGGCGAAGTTGTAAAACCTGGCTGTTTGCCCAGGCCTTTTGGGGAGAGGGTTGTGGAGTTTTATCTCCCCTTACCCTATCTATTGTTTATCATGATTCCCGGCCCTGTTTTAATTGTATTTTAGAATGTTTTAATTGTTTTTAGATGTATTTTATATTTGTGGTTGTTTCTTATTGTAAGCCACCCCGAGCTGTTTTAGGAGGGGCGGGGTAGAAATTTGATAAATAAATAAATGTCCATGCCGACATCAGTTTAGGGGGAGCAGAGCGTGAGTTCATGGATGCCATGACAACCATGGGACTGTCTCAGAGGGTGTTAGGCCTGAAACATGGGGGGGGGGGGGCACACACCCTTGACCTGATCTGCAAGGCCACACCCTTGACCTGCCTTGAGGCAGGGGATCCATTGGTGGGGGATGTGGATGGTTTTGACCCTCTCATGGACTGATCATTACCTTCTCTGGACCAGTTTCCTGGCGCATGTCTGCCCTCGGAAAGGTGCAGGACTGGTTCATTTGGTCCGAAGACCTATGGAACCAGAAAAGTTCCTAAATGCTCTAGGGGAAATGCCTTCAGATTTTGATGATCGCTCACCTGATGACCTCATTTTCTTCTGGAACAGCTTGTTGACTGAGGCCATCAACAGAATGGCTCCCAAGCGTCTGCTTCCAGAGAGCTGACGCTGGGGGTTGCCGTGGTTCACAGAGGACCTGTGCCGGATGAAGCAGGATGGCAGCTGGAGTGATGGTGGGGCCAACTCGCACTGAAGCGGACCGATTGCATCATAAAGCTAGTTTAAGAGCTTGTGCTGTTGCAGTGCGGGCAGCAAAAAGCTCTGCAGTGCAGAGGCTGGTCAGTCCGGCCACTCTCCGCCTGGAACTGGAATTTTCCAGTGCCCGCTGTGACATGTTTGATTATTTTTTGGGGGTGGATAATATAACCCAGATTCACTGCAATCTTGATGCTGCATTTATGACATTGGACGTATCAGAGGTATGGGAAGCCCCGCCATGTCTGTTGTTGTGGGATCCGTTTCAGTGGGTGTCACCCGCTGATGTGGCGGATATCCTGGGGACTGTCCGGGCCACCTGTTGTGAATTAGATCTATACCCATCCTGGCTGGTGAAGGCCAGCTGCGAGACGTTAGGGCCATTGCTGGCAGGGGTGGTCAATGCCTCCCTTAGGGGAGGGCAGGGTGCCAAGCCACTACAAAGATGCAGTGGTGCAGCCTCTGCTCAGGAAGCCATCTTTGGACATTGACTCCCTATCCAGTTATCGGCCGGTCTCTAAGCTTCCCTCTAAGCTTCCCTTTTATTGAGCAGGTGGTGGTCTGGCAGTTAAAGGGGCATCTGAACTGGGTTGGTTTTCTTGATCCCTCGCAGTCTGATTTTTCACCCAAAGTCTGAAACGGAGACTGCACTTGTAGGTCGATGACCTACACCGTGAATTGGATCTGGGCAGATCCTCAATTTTGATCTTACTGGATCTGTCAGTGGCGTTTGATACCATTGATCACAAGGTTTTGGTGGTGAGGCTGCGGGATCAGGCTGGGGTGAGTGGAATCATTGTTGAATTGTTCTGCTCTTTCCTGGCAGAGAGAACTCAGCGGGTGGTTCTCGGGGAATGTATGTCTCCCCAGAATCTCATGTGTGGAGTCCTGCAGGATTCTATTCTGTCCCCCCTCCTGTTCAATGTGTATATGCAACCTTTGGGTGAGGTCGAGAGAGTTTTGCATGTGATGTCATCAGTACATCGATGATGCACAACTTTACCTCTCGTTTTCTGAAGACCCAGGCCCGACAGTCTTGGTGCTTACCTGGTGCTTGGCAGCTGTGGGGGACTGGATGAGGGTGAGCCATCTGAGATGGAATCCTGACAAGACGGAGAGGATGCTGGTGGGTAGGACTGAGAGTGTGGTGGCTCCCGTCCTAGGCAGTGTCTGCCCCCCCCCCGGCCACTCAGGTTCGTAGTCTGGGGATGCTCCTCGATTCTGCCTGGATTGTCAGGTGGAGGCTGTGGTGAAGGGAGCATTTCACCAATTGCATCTGGTGTGATGGCTGCAGCCGTATGTCTCAGACTCGGACCTGGTCACCATCATCCATGCCTTCATTACCTTTCGACTGGACTACTGTAATGTGCTTTACATAGGGCTATCCCTGAAGACGGTCTGGAGGCTGCAGCTTGTGCAGAATGTGGAGGTCCACCTCCTAACAGGGACAGGCCACCATGAGCACATTGCACCTGTGCTACAGACTCTGCACTGGCTGCCTATTGTGTTCCATGCCCAATTCAAGGTGTTGGTTATAACCTATAAAGCCCTAAATGGCATGGGTCCTGTTTACCTGTGAGACCGCCTCAGGCTCCAGGTCTCTTCACGGCCCCTGCGGTCATCCAGGGGTGCCTGACTTGAGGTCCCCCAGGTATGCCGGGTGTTCCCCTGGGTGTTCTTGGTGGCCTCACCCCTGCTGTGGAATTCACTCCTGCTGGAGGCCTGTTTATCCCCTGACCTCTCCTCTTTCCGCAGATGATGTCAGACCTGGTTGTTCCACCGGGCCTTCGGGGAGGGGGTGGGTAAAGTGTTCAGTTCAGTTTTATTAATGGCGTAACAAAAAGTTTTTGCCAACGTCAACACGATACAATAAATAAATACAACAAAACATATATGTGTATGTTTGAGTTTAAGTACATTTGTCCAATCATACCCATTTCTATAGCATTAACTACATAACACTTTATCCCACGCAACCTCAAAATGTATACAATTATATTTTAATAGATAGTCAATTTTGTTTCCTCAGTAAGCATCCCATTGTCGGCATCCATATCATGTTTGTTGTATAATCAATTTCCTAATGCCTGGCCCCCCACCTCCTCACCCACAACCTTAAATTGACCAGTCCTTTTCCTAGCTTCAAGCATTTGAAATAACATCCACCCTATTTCTCTCACTTTTCCCCCTCCCCTAGCATACAAAAGGAACCGGAGTCGGTATTTGCTCGGCCTTTTGCCTCCCAAGATTTTATCCAGTCATTTGGCCCTCACCATCTCCGTATACCGGCAATCCAATATTGCATGATATATATCCTCAATTTGCTCCAATCCACATGGGCACTTACGCTCTTCCCAGGGGATCTGTATTGGCCTTCGAGTACTTTAGAGGGTATCAACTGAAACCGGCATAATGTATAAATTCTTCGAATTTTGAAACTCTGAAGTTTAGTTAAGTAATTTTCTCTTCTCCAGGACTCCTTCAGGCTTGCATAGAGAGGGGCCACTCTGCTAGGTGGGTAAAGTGGGATTTTTTAAATTTTATTTTTATTTTTTTATCTGTGGCTGCCATTGAATTTTGTGTCCATTTTTATATACTGTAGTTTTTAGATGTTTTTATTGTTATGATTTGTGTTGTGCACCGCTTTGAGCTGCCGAAGTGCCAGAGGGTGCAGGATAGAAGTGCTCAAAATAAATAAGGTCCCCCATGAGAGACTCTTGAGGAAATTTAAAAAAATCATGGGATAGGAGGATTGATAAATGGTGGTGGATCCTATTGTGAACTGGTAAATGGTAGGGCTAAAATTCAGCTCATAATTCTCTCTGGTTCTTGACAAGAAGGGGGATTTTCTCATATTGACTTGACAAGAGGCATGAAACTCCTCCCCCCCGCCCTTGGGAACCAGTGAGAATTTTAGGGGGTTGGGTGGGGGCCAAGGTTGCAGTGGGGGGCTGGCACAGGTGCTGGAGGTGAGCAGGGGGCAAAGACAAACCCCCTGAGCACACCTGGCCCCCACCTGGGGGAAAAGAGAAAGTTCAGGCAGGGCCAGAAGCAGGGGCTTGGGCGGCCTAGCAGGGGTTTACTTCACTGTCTGCAGGCATCCCAAACCCCTGGCTGTGCTCTGATCTATGCCAGGCCTCTTCCTGGCTTTGCAGTTTAAAAGGAGAAGAAAAAAAGCTTTGAGCATGCTCAGAATAGCTACTTGGCCCTGACTATCCTTTTCAAAGATGGCACACACAGGGCTGAGCTGCTCTTCTGCGCATGCTTAGCCCTTTTCAAAGATGGCACCTACAGGACCAAGCAATTTCTCTGTGCATGCTTGGCCCTGAAGGCGCCATCTTTAGAAAAGGGTAGCCAGGGCCAAGTAGCTATTCTAAGCATGCTCAAGGCTCTTTTCCCCCCACCCCACCCCCACTTCTTTGAAGCTGCAAAGACGGGAAGAGGCCTGGTGTGGACCACAGCTCGGGGGGAGGGGGGGTTGGGACCCCGCCCAAACAGTGAGTAAAAACCATTTAAAAATTGTGTACACATTGCTGGGTTCTAAATTAAGAGTTACTACTCAGGAAATGGACCGTGGAGTCATTGGGCTCAATACCATAGCCTTCAGATCCTGTGCAGAAACCACGCAAATTCCCATTGATGGCCCATTATGCCAGGTGGAAACCGTGCACACACAGTTTTTGTGTGGAATCTGCAGGCTATGTGATTGAGCCCATTCTGGACAATACTTTGAAATCCTCCGCTCCGTTTGTGTCGGCCATCGAAAAAGCAAACAATATTAGGAACTACTTGTAAAGGGATAGGGAATAAACCTTGAAATATCATAATGCCTCTATATAAATCTGTGATGCGACCGTACCTTGAATACTGTGTGCATTTCTTGTTGCCCCATCTAAAAATATATAGATAGTAGAACTTGAAAAGGTTCAGAGAAGGGCAACAAAAATTACTAAGGGTTTGGAATGTCTTCTGTATGAAGAGAGACTTGGTAGGTTAGGGCTCTTCAGCTTGAAGAAGAGATGACAGAGGGAATATGATAGAAGTTTATAATATCATGAGTGATGTGGAACAAATTAATAGGGAACTGTTTACCCTCGAAAATAGTTTCATGGGGTGTCCTCTAGTCCTAGTACCAACCGGTAGCAGATTTAAAACAAAGTGTTTTTTGCTTTGTTTTTCCACTCAACGCACAATTAATTTGTAGAATTTGTTTCCAGACAATGTAGGCAAGGCCAGTCATATAGTTGGGTTTAAGAGACGGTTGGACAAGTTTCTGGAGGATAGGTCCATTATTAGCTAGCTAGGGTTTGGGGAAATGTAACCTCTTAGTATCAGGAGCTGGGAGTGAAAATTAGGGAATGGATCGCCACACTGTGACCTGTTGGGTGCTTCCGCCAAGTAACCAAGATTAGCCACAGTCTGAGACAGGTGCTGGGCTCGATGGACCATTGGTCTGACCCTGCATGGCTTTTATGTTTCCATGTACTTGCTAACTAACCTCCTTATAACCGCTCATTTTATTGAGACGGAGGATTGCATATCAGCTATACTTTTATTTTTTTATTTTTTTAATCCATTGAGGAGCAATGCTGAGAAGTTTGCTAGCACTTGACCAGGGCAAGGTTAATCACCACACGCTATTAATAACATTTAGTGACTGTTTCCATGGGCACAAACAAAAGACTAAAAGTAGACTGCAAGAGAGGATTAGTCATAAATTGGTAATCTCCAGTGTGAAAAATCAAAGTTCCTAACGTTTTAATACTGCATGTATAATGAAATCCAAAGAATAATCAAAATTATGCTAAGCTTCCCCCCACCACTCCTTCCTCTTTATGATGCTCTAAAGCTATTTGGATGTCTGAAAACATCAACACCTTTTGTGATCTTCAAGTTGTTTATAGAACTGAAATGGTTATCCACACAGATATCTGTATTTAACAATCTAATCTGCAGTAACTGACTCAATAACAATCAGTTGCTGAGTGGTAACCATTTATTGATAGCTAACTGATCTACTCCATTGCCATGCTATCGCTTTGTACAGTTTACTGTGTTGCTGCATTCCAGTTTCCCATTTATTTTGCTGGTACTGGCTAGATCCATTTACCCATAATTCCTTGTCCGTTTATCTCCTGGATCCTCAACTCACTTTCCTTCCTGAGTTTGCCCTTGGGGAGGTTGACCTCGTTCAATTCTGCTGGATGCAGTTTTGATAAAAAATGGCTAATCAATCACACAGGATATTGGTTATGCAGTAACAGGAAAGTAGAAGTATTTATCAGTATCGGTTAACCACTGCGGTATGCAGTTACCAATCACTTAGCTGATAGCCAGAATTTTGATTACCTGCAGCCACAGAATCAACTATCCCTTTCCTCTTTAGTTGTTTAGCAACAGCGCTGTCCCTTAATGCTGTTGTGAGTACAATTCACATGCTTGGGGCTAGCACCAGTGCTAAACAGTTTGAATGTTCTAACTCGGATCTTCTTTAGCAGAGGATTACAACATAGTGTGCATGTTGCAAATGCCTTCTGTTGCTAGTCACATTGCTAGAAGCAAATATTGTACCGAACAATCGCATAGACAGCACATTAACTTTAAGCAAGCACTTAATTTCATTTGACCATTAGCTGTACTGATTGGCACACTGAAAGTTTAGAAAGGAATCTTGATCCAGTGCTCTTGTGTGAGCTAACTTATGTAAGTCTTGGTGAAGCTCTGAGAACACCTGTAAATGCTGACATCAGGGCTGGGCCTAGGTTTGAGGCCATGTGCGAAGTCTTGGTGCTGGTAATTAGGTCCACCTAATTATGCAAATGTTTAAATTTACATAAAATTTACTCCCTCTAGACAGGAAGGTTTCCCGTTCTCCACCCCTCTGAGTGGCCATAGACAAGCATGGCCATTGGCCTCCCAATGCTTACCGGGGGGCCACCTCCCCAACCGAGCATCTACCACCACCCCAGGAGTGGTTCCACTGCAGGGGCAGCTGGGCGGACAGTGAGGCAGGCACAGAGAGACTAACTGCATCCACTGCCTTGCTGGGGGAGGGGGTGAACTTAGCCAGCCTGATCTCCAGGGCCTGCTGATTCTTGCTGCCTGTGCTTTGTGCATGTATATGGTGTGACCGGTCCGGAGGTGCTGCTATCAAACACACTATTTTTAAAATCTATTTTAAAGATTTTTAACCCCGCTCTTCCCACCACAGGCGTCCCAGAGCGGCTAACAATGATAAAAAAAATATAAATATAATATAAAACAATTTAGAACACTTTTAAAACATGAGAATCAAAACAGGGGGAAAAAACCCTCTCCCCCCCACACGGGACGTCTCGGTAAGATGAAAAATAATCACTGAATACCACCCGCTGAGTTCTTCCAGTCAGAAATGAGTGGAACCATTCAAGAAGGATCCTGCCCACCCACACACGGTCCAACAGGCGCATCACCAACATCTCGTGGTCAACGGTATCAAATGCTGCCAACAGATCTAAAAGAACCAGTAGGGTCGAACGGCCCTGGTCCTTTTCCTGGCGAAGGTCATCCACCAAGGCCACAAGTGCTGTCTCAGTGACATGACCCGGATGGAAGCCAGATTGCAAAGGATCAAGATAACCAATGTGCTTGAGATGCTGCTGAGCCACTACTCGTTCAATAACCTTCTCTAAAAAGGGAAGACACCCAAAATGCAGCTAGCCTATTAAGCACATTATGCCATGAAAAGGAACACGTACACACACACACACACACACACACACACACACACACACACACACACACACACATATATATATATATATATATATATATAAAACCAGTTCAGATGTGCCCTCATAATCAGTTCACGCTTCCCCCACCCCATAACCAGTTCATTTGTGCCCCCACACCCCATATAATCAATTCATGCTGCCCCCCACCCATAACCATTTAATTCTGTGCCCCTGGGGCAGTGTGAATTGATTATATGGGGGGGTGGGGGGACAAATGAACTGGTTATGGGGTGCGGGTTTAAAAACAGTATTCTTGTTAGCAATAACTTTATTAAGAGCTGTTAGTGAAATAGCAGCCATAATAATCTCAGAAACCATATTTGCAGATTTTCCAAGATAGAATAGATATTGCTTTACATCTTAAATTCCTAGCAAAGGTAATATAAGTAAGACCGTTGTGAGGCCCTTCTTACATGGGCCTCTTCCACCCATGAACATGCAGATTTCTGTGTGTTCATGGGTGGGGGAGTCCCATGTAAACAACATTGGTGCTGGCCCTGACTGACATCACTAAGATGGCTCTTGTATAGTATATGATTTTACAGTGGTTCCATCCTCATGCTAGTTGAAATTGTGATGGTGAAGGTGTACTACTCCATCAGTGTATTGGGCCAAACCAGATATTCCTTATCTCATTCAAACTTTATGCAAGCAAACCTCTTAGATGTCAATTGTAGTAGTTTTGACTTAAGGTCTGACTGATCACTGATGAAGTACCTATGGGTCATTGTGTGTAAAGTAGTTGGGGAGGGGGGTGCGGTCCTTCTGGAAGAAACTCGCTATACGAATGTAAAATTGTATATTATGAATTACAAAACCCTCCAAATTTAGCTAGCACTTTTTCTCACAGTCTTCCATGACAATGTTCCTTTAATCGGGATGGAAATGACAACCTCTTAGTAAATCCATAGACTACTTAACTAGTTCTGAGAGCAAAGAAACAGGCTTTTAAAATTTAACCTCCTCACTGACCCAGCTAAAACAACATTTCTTCTATATCCTTTTCTTGATTGGGAAAGACAGATTTAATCATTTTGGCTTCTGCTGCAATTCTAGTTGATCAAAAGTTAGCTAATCAATTTATTCAGTCTGCTGTGCCTTTATACAGTGTCAAAATCTCCCATTGCTTTTGATGTTTCCTGAAACAATACTCCTTCTGCAGCTGAACAAATACTTCTTCAAGAAGCCTGACAGTTGAATTGGCTTTCACTTTGAAAGGCATTTTAGCATCTAAAGCTGAGTGAATGGCATGCTTATTCTCTGGGAAATAGCTCTTTTGAAATGGAACTAGGTTTGTAAAATGCCAAACCCAGACAGTCCCCTCACCCCATTGAGTATGAAATATGATTGTAAAAACCATTATAGTAATCTACTCCCACACAACATGATTGCTGTAAAATGAATTGAATTCAAGATTTTGGATTCAGTAATTTTGTATCCAAATTTGGGGCACACTGACAAGTTTTTATAATTGGATTTTGTTCTTAAAAACAAAGCTAGCAGAAAATGTTCTCTCTCTCCCTCTGAAAGTAGACATTGTTTGGTATAACTTCCCTGTGTAGGAGCACCATTGAACTACAATGCTATACTGATTCTAACCAATATCTACAGCAAAGTTCCCAAACTCTTGGTTGGGATTCCAGGTGGAGTTGTCCCATTTGTAGACAAGAGACTCAATCCTGGCTGATATTTAATCTGCTTCCATTGCTCTTACTGTGTGGGGATTATATTTGTCTCAAAATGGGAACACACACAAAATGTCTTGAAACTTCAGACATGACAGACACTTTAAATTCAAGCATTGATATTCAGAGTTTGATTTCATATTTTAGAATTCAAGGTACTATTAAAATGGCTTTCCAAAGTGAGTCTTGTGTTATATTTTTGGAGTGAAAGTTCAACTCCCAATTAATGTTTGACTGGTTATCCACTCACATTTGGTGGCTCTACCCATTAGTCACCCTTGGGGGAAATAAGCCCCATAGTGCTCACTGAAACATCATCCATGGTGGAGAAGTAGGAACTAGAGATGTGCGAATGCGGTTCAGAAGTTCGGAGTTCAGACCGAACTCGAATAGTTTGGTCGACCGAACAGAACTTTCGAACTGAACTCTATTTTCGAACCGAACCGAATTTTCAATCTTGGTTCTGTTTGCACATCCCTAGTAGGAACAAACGTTCATGTTGTTTGTCTACACTGCAATCCTATGGACTAGGGGTGTGGATCAGGGACCCATTTTTGGGGGGTTTTTGTTTGTTTTTTTAATTAGTTATGACAGCACTTTCTTGTTTCATTCTATATCATTTCATTAATGTTGTCTTTTCCTATTGATTTCTATGAGAAATTGATTTTCAGCTGTAACTTCATTTTTTTTAATCTGATTTGCTATTTGGACTGATTCTATCCCTTACCCACGGGATCATTCCTGCCAAATTTAAAGAAGATGGGATAAAGGGTCCACATTTTATAAGCAATATATTTCAAGATTTCAGCAGAAGTTGTGTAAATATTAGTTCTTAAAACTTGGGGACAAAAATGAAAATTCCAGAACATAACTGGGACTTCAGGGAGCAAGGAAGGGGGAAGTAGGATAAGAATCCAGAGAAATGATGGATACATGTAGGCTGGCCAATTGGCAGACCAAACGCATGCTGCAGCACAAAGGACATAAGAGAATCCTATAGTGGCTCTTTCCTAAGCAGATGCATCCAACTTCCCAGTAAGAAGCAGGGAGGGGTGATAGCAGCACAGGATGAGGGTACATGATTGACATTTCTGCCAGCTAATTGGCATTACAAACGCAGGCAAACAGGCATGGGCATTGAGAATCCAAGATGTGAAAGGGTATCTCAACTTTCAGAGAGCACCCCCAAGGGGGGCAGGACTTCAATGAGAGAGAGATGCACTGGCAGGAACAGCAGCAGCACAGCTGGCAATGGGCAGTGGAGGAGCAAGGCAGGCATGAGCATTGGTATACCAAGACATAACTGGGTATCAGACAGTACTCCAGAGGGGCAGGATTTGTACAAGAGAGACATGCACTGGCAGGAGCAGCAGCAGCAGACAGGTGGTGATGGATGAGCAGACCAAGCAGGCATGAAGATGCCACCAGAAAAGTCAGAGACTAACCCAGAACAAGTCCGAGACTAACCCAGGGGGAAAGCCTGGCTGTGACAATCTTCACAGTGCCCTGTCAACAGCCCATTAGGGGTGTGCATGTTTTTTTTTTATTACAATAACGATAATGAAAATGCAAATGAAAATACAAAACGACATTTTGTTTTTGAAATAAAGGGGGAAAAATGAAAAACGTATTTCTGGCTCTAACATTTTTTTATTCTTATTCAATTCTGATGAAACTTGGGTGGAATTGTACTCCCAATGGAGGACACTGTGTACCATATTTTGAAAAGAATAAATGATGATAGAAACAATTGAATGTTGTAATTTTTAAGAAAAGTTCCATACACATGCATGGCTACAACCTCTTTATCTTCCATCCAATTTGCATGAAACCTGTGAAAATTCTGTCCCTCCACAAGCTTAACACACCTGCCAATTTACAGAATGATTGGATAAAGGGTCCTGATGGTATAAGACATTAACTTGAAAATACATTTCCAGCTGTAACATTCCTATATCCTATTGTTTATAGGACATTTGCCAGGAATGTATCGCATACCTTCCCTGTCCTCTCTGCTAAACTACAGGACAATTTGATAAAGGGTCCCAGTCCTATAAGCAATTGAAGCTGTCCCCTTGAAGACCATTAAGATAAATAGCAGCACACGCAATGGCAGTCAGAGACAGGCACCTGGCATGGAAAGGGAAGGGAGGACGGAGGATGTGGAGCAACCCAAAAGAATCACGGACGCATTCACGGGCCAATTACTGCATGCTTCCAGCTTTACAGGACCAAACAGTAGTGACTTTGAGGCGGGCATAGGGGGCATCCCTCAGGCGGGCATAGAAGGGACATAATTGGGACTTTGGGGATAGCATCCCAGCAATCAGGAGACATAGTTTACACATCCAGGCTAGTCAATTATCATCAAAATCACATCCTGCAGCACTGTGACAGAGGACATAAGACACCGCTCTATTGGCTCTTTCCGAAACAGATGCTTCTGACTTCCCAGCAACAGTGGGGGAGAGATGGTGGGGTGGTCACAGCACAGAATGAGGATATTTGGTTGACATTTCTGCTGGCCAATTGGCATCACAAACAGATCTTATATCACAGTGACCTGTAAGAGAGTCCCTGGCATAGGCTCCTTCTGTGCATATGCTGTGCAGGCATATAAAATTGTGACCCTTTATTACATTCTCCTGATATTTGACAGAGATCATCATGATAGTGTGGTATACAGCCCTGCCAAATCTCATGTACATTGGTTGAACTACAAAGATGTTAGTCAGGCATACATTTATAAGTTAATTGTTTATACCACCAGGATCCTTTATCTAATCCTTCTGAAAGTTGGCAGAGATAGTAAATATGGAAAGGGGTGTAAACATGCCAAGTTTCATCTACATTAAATGTGAGGCAAAGTTACACCTAAGAATGTATATGACGATTAATTGCAAAACTTAATCCAACCTTTTATAAAATTGGACTCCTTTATCCATTCTTTTTGGATTTTTATACACTTAATGCTTTCCACTGGAGGTACATGCCCTCCTGGTTTCAGTCAAATATAATGAAAAGCAAAAAGGTTACAGCTGAAAATGTATTTTCCATTGAAACCAATGGAAAATGATAACAAAAGCAAAAACAAAACAAAATGATATTTATGAAAACAAAAATGAATATTTGGTATTTATGAATGAAAATTACACACATTTAAATAACAAAAATGTAAATGAAAATGACATGGCCCCCTGGTACACACCTGTAATTGTGATTGGTTCTGGAAGGCTGAAACCTTGAGCAATCAGAGTACCATGCAAGTGTCTGGGACATGCTTGTGATGCTTGTTGGCCAGCATAGACATCAGTCATGTTTCCTGGCTCGGTGTTTCTACTCTTTACACCCCACCCCACCCCCTGGTCCAAGGACTGTAAACTAATTTAATCTCTTAAATGGGGTGATCCTCCTCCAGTGAGAGGGGGGAAGGGGATTGTATTATGGGATTATGTGGGTTCGTGTTTGGTGTTGAGGGGGGGTGGAGTAGGCCCTCCAGTGAGAGGGGGGGAGCAGGTTAATGGACGAGGGTGTAGGATTGAGAGGGGTTGAGGGGCCCCTCCCACTGCCACCCTGGTGGAGAGTCTGTTGGGAGGTGGGGGTCAGGCCAGCGGTGTCTCCCTGGGTGGAGGCACAGTGACAATAGGGGTGGTTATGGGGTGGGGGAATTACTATCATGAGCGAAGGGATCATTGGTTAGTGCCAGTCCCACGCTCACCCTCCCCCACCCCCGGTCCAGATAACCGGGTGATCGAGGTCTCGGAAAACCCAGGCCTTTCGCTGTGTAACACAAGTTCAGTTGCTAATAAATCATCTGTAATCCATGATGCCATCTTCAACTGGGTGGCTGACCATGTGTTTATGTATGATGGAGACCTGGCTGGTTGGATGAGTGCTCGGGGCCGATGCTGGCTGATATCATTCCAGCTGGGTGCTCCATCCAGCACCCGACCAGAGGGTCGGTGGGGTGGGGTGCAGCTATTTATTTTTAGAGATGGGTTGGTTGCATGGAGGTTTTGAGTGCAGACTGAGTCTGGGATAGATTGCTTCCACCTTGTGATTGATTTGGCTGGAAATGGACAGGAGGGTCTGGCCAGACACAGGTTGGGGATTCTGATGGTGTACCATGCACCTCACTGCACAGCAGCATCCCTGTCTGCTCTAGCACCACTGGTCTGGGACATGGTCTTTAAGTTCCCTAAAAGTATTTTTTGTGGTGGTTTCAATATTCATGCCAATGTGGAATTGCATGGGGTGGAGCAGGAATTAACGGCCACCATGGCAGCCATGGGCCTGTCCCACATGGTGAGGGGCCTGAGTGAAGGTGCACTCTTGACTTGGTTTTCTGAACTGGCCTTGAGATGGGTGATCTGATGGTTGGGGGGGTGTCATGATCACCCTTGCCATAGTAGGACCATTGCCTCTTGCAAATCTCCATCCTACCACACCTGCCTGACTGTAGGGGTGTGGGACCAGTTTGGATAGTCCACCTTAAGAGATTTATGGAACTGAAAGTTTTGAGAATACTCTTGTGGAGATACCTGCAGACCTCAATGGATGCTCCATCAGTGACCTCATGGCCTTCTAGAATGGCTGACTTGGGCCATTGATGGGGTGGTTCCTAGGTGTCCACTTACAACATGTTGACTCTGCAGATCCCCATGGTTCATGGAGGACCTGGGATGTCTGCAGCATGAAGCGAGGCGGTTGGAGCGATGGTGGCGTCTCACTCACGCCCAAGACGATTGGATGTGGCATAGATCATTGTTGAAGTCCTATGCTGTGGCGGTGATGGCAGCAAAGAAGCATTTTTTTTCTTTTGCTGCAATCATTGCATCTTCTGAGTCACGTCAAGCGGAGCTGTTCAGGTGGTGAGAGGTCTGGCTGGTCCAGCCTGTCTCCGCCTGGAACTGCATTCATCCACGGCCCGTTGTGACATGTTTTTGAAGTGCTTTGTGGACAAAATTGCTCGCATTGAGCATGACTTTGACTCTACTATTTCAGTAGCAGTGGCAGAGCCAGAGGTTAATATATATTTTGATTGAAATTATATATTTTCATTGTAAGCTGCTCCAAGTCACTTTTGCGAGAGGAGCAGGGTAAAAATTGAAGAATAAATGGCTTTCTGAGGGTCAGAAAATAACAAAATAATAAGGAATGCAAACTTTTGTTTTGTAACTTTTTTGTTACAAAAACAAAAATGCTAATTTTGTTATAAAAATGAAAACAAAATACAGACCCATAATATGGACTCTGACCAATAAGGAGAGACCCTTGAGTAGCAGGGTAAATGGGTGAAATCCAAAAGCCCTGCTGATTGAATTGGCAAGGCAAAGCTCCCCATTGTTGAAACTGACAAACCCAAGTCCCCTCTGCTGAAACTGATGTGTCCGAAGTGAACAGACATTGAGCGCTTGCAAACACTACCTGGTGGTGGAGGATAGGAATGGGCAAACAGAATGGAGTTCGGAAATTTGGTTCGGTTCAGTTTGAAATTCGAGTTTGGTTCGGAAGTTTGGTTCGGTCGACCGAACAGTGTCTGCTGTGCCATGTTTGCCGATTATTTCACGGATAAAACTGCTTTTGATGCAACGGGTGAACCAGAGAACATGGAAGCCCCATCTGGTTTGTGGGATCATTTTCAGTAGGTGTCACCCGCTGATGCGGAGGATGTTTTGGGGTCTGTTCAGTCCATCTTTTGCAACTAGACTCATGCCTATCCTGACTGGTTAAAGTCAGCCAAGAGACATTACGGCAGTTGCTGGCGGGGGTGATCAACTCCTCCCTTCAGGAGGGCAGTGTGTCAAGCTGACTCAAAGAGGTGGTGGTGTGGCCTTTGCAATTCGAGGTGGAGGGAGGCCGGACCGACCAGCCCTCTCCCCACCCAGAAAAGCTCCACTGGATGAGATGTCGCAGATGCTATGAGGGCAGCAAAGACCTCCTCCTTTGCTGCCCACACATCAATGGCATAGGCTGTTATGTTAAGGTGACCCTATGCTGCAACTGGTCTGTTTCAGTACGTGATTGAAACCACCGTTGCTCCAGCCGCCATCCTTCCTGCTTCAACATCCGCAGATCCTCAGTGATCCATGGTGATCTGTGGAGTTGATGCAAAGGGAGCAGATGCCTAGGAGCCATATGTTCTATGGCCTCAATCAACAACGCATTTTTCTTTTGCATTTGGCTTCTGCTTACTGACTGAAATAGTCGTTCAAGTTGTGAAAACTTTAAACACGAGCAAATACCCATAACTACAGCAAATACTCTTGTGTACGTGACAAGAAGGTTACCACATGAGAAATTACCATTTCCCTAAGCATCCAATCAGACACACAACCCTTTTGCAACCCTTTCACACAAATATTGGTGGAAACCCCCCTCCCAAAAACTGTAAAAACAGTTCTTCAAACAACTATTTAGATTGTAAAACATGTAAATGGTATTCTTTTTTGTTTTTGCCCAATTTGGTTCCTTTTTTAGGGGGGGGGGAGATACCAGTGGATTTCACTGGATATTGACTTGATCCATCCTCCGTTTTTCTGTTCACTACTGAACTGCTTCAGTTGTGGTTAGTTATACCACTACTAGTAGTTAGTGTAATTTGTATGTAATTCACAGAGTAGCATTCTAGCCCCCTCCACTGCAGTGGCACTGGGCTACGCGGAGGTGGTTGAGCCTACTATTTTGACTAAGCTAACAGAGGCTAGAGGTTCATGCGTCTGGAGTGAGAGCTCTCCCACTTCAGTCCTTGGTCTAACAGCCCAGCCAGGGATGTTGTATGTATTTGTTTCTGTCTTACCTCTGGAATAAGTTGAGTCTTAAATTATTGTTTGCAAAGGTGCTCCAAGAAGGGGGCTAGAAAAGTGCAAAGCTGGTAATTATTAAGCTGTAATTGTTTTTGGATAAAGTTGTCAGTCTTTCTGATTTTATCTATTGACCCCTTCCTCCTCTTTAAAAGGAATAGAGAAAATAGAACCGAAACTGCTACACGTTAATGGATGAGACCTTGCCCCACATTGCCCTCGTTAGTCCTGGATTCACCTGCCCATCTGAAAGGTGGCTGCCAGATGTTCAGCCTGGGGCAGCGCCACATAGCGTTGGCCAAGGAAATGTGGAACATGCTGGGTGGGCAACCCCCAGCTACCACAGGGGAATGGGCAACCACGGGACTGCTGCCCATATGTTGGGATATGCGCAGCCACTGTGTGTGTCCAGGTCACTGGACGGTATCAGAATCCGGTCCAGAGGAAGTGCCTGATGACCGCCAGCCAGCTGATGGAGTAGACCAATGAGGGAGAAACATCAGTTGGCTGGCAGGCTCTTCAGGGCCCTATCCTGGTGCTGCCACAGCAAAGTCTCAGGGTTCTGCCCATGTGTTGGGCTTTCTGAGCTCTGCTGGAGTGGGGTGGGGGAGGAAGATGAGTGGCGGCTGCCGCCCCCGCCCCCCAGCTACACCATGTGGGAACAAACACAGTAGCTCACATTGACAGCTCTTTTCCTGGGCTGAACCCTCAAATATTTTACAAGGATGCATCTCGGGCTAGGAATCTACCCACCCTGGGACAGTCCCAGACCCCAAACTGGCAGCACACAATGGGCCATCATCACATCTCTTTCCCTCCACCCCATGTCTATACTCAATCTTGCACGTTCACTTATAAGCAGTAAAAAAAAACCATATGCAAGAAAAACTTCTTAATTTAGAGCTGTTAATAAAAGGGGAACTTTTTGAGCTCCGTATCATTTGCAGGAAGCATCTGCACTTTAATAGAAACATAAGAACATAAAATGTAATAGAAGGCCCTCAAGCCTGTAATACATGCTACTTTATTTTCTTCTTTTCTGTTCTTTATCTCTTTAAAATTTAAAATGGATGATAGATTCCCCTCTCTTGTATGTTTTGAAACGGGCACTTCACATTCTGTGTTTTGAACGCTACGCCATCTGTGAATGGCTTAAAACAGAAAGCAGAAGTTCTGGTGGTTCTCGTATAATTACTGAGCTCCCTGATTTTTTCTAATAATACTAGTGCAATCTAGTACTGATTTGCAATTTTCATTTAACTGTGGGTATCTCAGAAAAGCAGTTAGAGATCCTGAGCATAATTTACCATTCCTGTACACTGGTGCGTGTTGGGATTAGAGTCATTAGAATAAACAGTGTAACTCTTGAGTGAAACTAAAGAGAGAGGAGGATAATCTAATCAATTACCAGCATAGTACTGAACACTCTGTGTGTGTTCATCTGCCTGCAAATAGTACGGAACTCTAAATATGAAACTACCTGTAGAATTTCATTACAGATTTAGCCTGGATATTTTTAAGCAATTGAACTTTACTATTGACTTGGGAATGAGAATGTTCAAGGTTCTAGAAATAGCATGTGAAAATGGGTAACTATGAGGGGCTCCAGCACCCCACTGGGCAATTCCAGGGTGGGGGAAGAAGGTACACTGCCCTCTGAAGTGCTGTGCATCTGCTCCCTACCTCTCGACTTGGCTGCTTGCCTTGGCAGCCTGCACTAAACCCTCCCTACCTGCAAGGGCCGCCACTGTTTTAATCTTGCAGACGCCAGCACCGCAGCTAGGTCCAGCCTAGAGCAAGGGTGGTTTAGTGCCTGGCAGCCTTTTTCTCCATTCTCCCACAGCTAGCATGGCCCCCAGACCCCTTCCTCCCCCTTCTCCAAAGCAGCACCCCAACACTCTTCCTCTAGACCATTCCTATTTCCTCCCCCAAGCCAGTGCTTCTGAGATCCCTTCCCAGTCCCATTCCTACCCACTCACCTAGCCAGATATAAAAATATAAAATTATTTTAATCTAAATACTTTTTTCTGCCTGCAAAAGACAAGAATATCTCTTTTAAAAATCCAAGATACTCTCCTCTCACCCCCCCCGCCCCCGGTAACACATTTGAAAGTGTTCTGCAGGCGGACCATTTCAAGTCTGCCACACCCTGCCAAATTTGCATTCTGGCAATCCCCACTCTGTCGACCAAACTTTGGTCCCACCTTCATGTGCAAAGTCAGCCTCCCCTGTCCCCCTCCGGCAAGCTGAAAACTCTACGCCCATGCTTCTGAAGCTCTACATTTCCAGCAGTGTACCTGGTGCTTTACAAAGAATAAGATAGACACGGTCTCTGCCCAAGAGCTTACGATCTAAAGACCGGGGGAGGGGAGACAGGAAAGGGGGAACAGAGTGAAAGACCAGGGATACGACGTTCACAAGGATGCGAGAGCTCAGGTATACGTTCTTGGCTTGATTGCAGTAAGTTGGGAATTTACAGATAACAGGTGGGGGATAATCCTGGGTGGGAATGGTTGCAGGAGTTAGGAAGGGCGGAGCAGAAGAGGTGGGTTTTGAGGAGGGACTTGAATGTGTGGAGGGTGGGGGACAGAAGGACGAGGGCAGGGAGGGAGTTCCAGGGAGGGAGTTCCAGGTGGAGCAGTGAGGGAGAAGGGACGAAGGCAGTTGGGGGAGGCGTGGGAGGGTGAGGGAGGGGATGGAGGAGGAGCGGAGTGCTCAAGCAGAGGTTTGGAGGGAGATCAGGGCAGGTTGTGAAGGGCTTTGTAGGTGAATACAAGGAGCTTGTGCAGAATGCGCTCAGGAAGAGGGAGCCAGTGGGGAGAGGAGAGGCTGCATGTGGTCAAAGCGACAGGCTAGGTCAATGATCCTGGCAGCAGAGTTTTGAACAGAAATAAGGGGAGAAAGGGGAGAGCGGGGAAGGCCAGCCATCTCCAAATCAACACACAAGCCTTTCAATATAATGTTTATATCTGTCACTACCTGGGATAAATACTAGAATTGGTTTTCTGTTCAACTGTAAATATGGGTTTAGCTGGAACCGTTTTGAAAACGAGCTTCCAAACTTGGTATATTGCTAAACTTGGTCACTGCTAAATTACTGAAGACAACTGAAATGACTGGCATAGAAAGACTTTCCAATACTGAAAGGATATGAATGAACGTGACACAACTATGCATCACCTATTTAAAGGAGGGATTTTGTAGGGATGGGTGAACAGATCGCGGTTCGGGTTTGTCTGCGTTCGGTTCAGATTCGTTCGGTTCATTCGTTCAGTTCATTTGCCAAGTTCGGGTTCGGCTGTTCGGTTCGGTCATCCGTTCGGCTGTTCGGTTAGGCCGTTTGGCTGTTCGGTTAGGCTGTTTGGTTCGGCCGTTCGGGAAGTGTTGTTTTGTTTTTTATATGTTTTTTTGTTTTGTTATTGGGTTTTATATGGTTTTCTTTTGTTCTTTATTTGGTTTTTTGGTTTTTATATGGGTTTTTCTTATTTTTTTTATCTAATATTATATATATCTGTCTACACTAAATCTAACAGCTATTAACTATTCTAAATGCTATGAACTAAATGGATTATCTAATAAGTACACAGACCTACTCCTACAAACACTAAAACTAAATCACTAACGCTATCTTTATCACTAAGCTAACTCCTACAATTGTCTTCATCTATCTATCTGTCATCTATCTCCAAATATCTATATGTATATGGATATATATACATCCATATATATGGATATATATACATCCAATATATATGGGATGGGGGGGAATCACAAATAGAAGAGGAGTCTGTAGTGAACTGAATACATACATACTCAATGAGTCTGTACAGTGCATAACACAAGGTTTCAGTTTATGGTTTAAATTTCATTTCATTACAAAAGTGAAATGAAACTTAAAGCAATCTAAAAAACCTACTCAACATCTGCTGTTCAGGAACAGTGACTAGCTCAGAAGGTGTTGGGAAGTGGGGAGGCAGATAATTAGTTTCGTTTCTTGCAAGCCTCTCCACCCCTGGTGCCTGGAAGTCTGCTCCTCAGTGACTGACACCCCCCTGTCATGTTTGACTTCCCAGTAAAACTTTTTTTGCCACCCGAACTCATCCGAACGCGATCCAAACTGACCGAACTGTTCGGCCATTTCGCCGTTCGGTATGTTCGCGTTCGGGTTCAAGTTCGGTTGTCCGAACAGGCCGAGTTCGGGCCAAACTCCAAACTGCCGAACCGTGTTCGCCCATCCCTAGGATTTTGTAGAGAGTGCCTGTGTGTCCTTGCAAGGTAAGGGCCAAAGTTTAGACACGGGCAAAATGCTTCAGTCTACGCTTATACTTTTCCCTTCTAACCCATTATCTATGTTCCCTGCTCTGAGATGAACTGCTCCCTGTGAGTATCACTTGTGGATATTTGGCTTCTTAAGTAATCTCTTACAAGAAATATACCTTGAGCTGAGATGGTCTCTGTTGGAGACACCCCCACCCCCCCAAGAAGGGCTCAAAGCCAAAGGGTTGGACTGAGCAGTGGAAGCCCTGTGCTATCAGGGTTGGTAAAGAGTACTTAATTTGTAGAACGAGAGAGATGTTAGAGTTCTATCTTCTCCCAGAACTCCCACCCCTTGACCCCAGCAGCATGAATGGGATTCATAGGGGCAGGTGGAGCTCCTCTGCCAGACCACAGAGCTCTACCAAACCCAAATCTTGACTCTACCAGCTGTTCCTTAGCATGATATTTTTGATGAGTTGGTGTTGCAGGCTGATATTGCTGATGATTAACTGTTTGACACTGCTGATCAGTCCCAGCCTTGTCAAGGGAAAGACTGGGGATGAGGTAGGTTCTTCTGCATCCAACCACAGGTTGGGTCTTGCAGAGCAGCAGCAGTAACGGGCTGGCTGAATCCTGTCCTGGGAAGAGAGTTGGGGGATGAGCACTGGGAAGCCATGGCACAAATTAAGCCCTGTTGGCCAGGACCATGAAGGTGCAGAGCACCAAGAAAAAGATAAGGGCAGAGGGGCAGAAGTCAGTGTGTCTTGCAAAAGTTCTTTAAGGGGCCAAAGAGAAGCCTGAAATCCTAATGATGGGCTTACGAAGGACCTGTATCACAAAGGGGCTTTGAGCAGTGTTTTTTATTTTGGGTACGTTTGAGAATTGATAGAAAGCACTTAGGTGAAGAAAAAACCAAAGCTTTGACTCTTTAGGCTGAATCTTTTGGAGACTTGTACTCTACAAAAAACAGCTGGCCTCTTTCAGTTCCTTGTTCAAATATAACATGTTGCTGTTTCTGAGAATTAAAGTCCTTATTCAACAGGAAATAGATCAGGTTTTGGTTATGGATGCCCGTTTTACACAAAAGTGCTATAGAAATTGATACACTTAATAGCTAGAAGCATGTGCTGGTCTGAGCTCAATTGCTTGAGAGAGCAGGTCCAGTAACACTTGAATCAGTATTAACAGCTTTCAGTGCTGAGACACTCCGTAAATGGGAAGGGCAGAAAGTTCAAAAATGGCCTCTACAATGGAGTGGGTGAGTGTATACAATTTGTTCTGATTATCTGTGGAAGTGCAGAAAATGTGAATTTGGTCTACATTTGTGAAGTAACAGTTGCATATAATTAATAGTCATTTAATTTGTTAAATTACATAATGTGTCTGGTTTAAACATCTATGCAGTCTATATTTTGTCATTCGCTAACCCCATACACCTTCATGAGTGAATTGACTTGTCTTTGTTAGCCAGAAGAGTAGGCTGATGCTGCAAAAAGCACTTGAGTTAAAAATGACTTGGCAAAAAAATGTGCATTTAGAAAAGGTTAGGAATTCTGCTAAAGCCTTCATCTTGTAAACTGCTAAACGTCCTCAAGACCCATTGACATCTTCTAGTTAACGTCGTGTGTTAGTGGGTGTAAAGCAATGGGCAGGTTCATTATGGTAAGTAAAGTAAAAAAATAATGCTTCTATTAATCCCCTTTCCAATAGGACTCACTCTTTAACGGAATTCAAGTAAATGAACAAAAAATACTAGGCAATAAATATCAGGGAGGCGAGAGGACACACCATTCCTCTCTGGCAGCCAAAGTCCTAATCTTGCCCCATACAGAGTTCAGGCTTTCCATTTATAGTTCCCAAAAGCAGGCATCTGGTCCTTTGATCATGTGACTCAGGGAGATACTACTGTCAAAATAGCTGCCCATAAGGGTCCAGATCCAGAAGCTATTATAAGCACACTGTGAGACATGCAAGAGACACTTGGTGTCTGTCCCGGTGTCTCTCTTCCCCCCCCTCCCCATGTCAGGATGTCGGAGACTAAGGTTGGTAGAGCCCCTGATCTGACACTGATGCTGCTTAATGTGAGGTTGGTGGCTAATAAAACATCAGTCCTCTATGATCTTATTCAGGATGAGGCTGCCAACCTCATCTGCATTAGAGACCTAGCTGGATGAGGCATCAGGACCAATTTTGTCTCCGATGGCACCAACCAGGTACTCTGTGCAGCATCAGTCTAGCGTTGAGGGCCAGATGGGGGGGCAGAGTGGCTATGATCTGGAAAGACACCTTGACCTTTCAAATGTATCTGGTACCTGACTTGCCCAATATGGAGTGTGTCCACCTCGTGTTCGATTTGGCGGTGGAGAGATTAGGGATTCTGCTGCTGTACCAACCACATTGCTGCACCGCTGACTCCCTGAATGCTCTATCTGAGCTGGTCTTGGAGGTGGTGTTGGAATCACCTAGACTTACTGTCTTGCTTAATTTCAACATACATGATGAGGCCAGCCTTTCAAGGGCAGAGCAGGAGCTAATGGAAGCCATGACAACCATGGACCTATCCCAGGTAATATCTGGCCAGATGCATGAAGCAGGACATGTTTTGGACTCGGGTGTAGCAAGACTGGGGAGGGCCCGGGCTCATTCCACAACTATGACCCACCCGAGGGTGCAAGGGGCTGCTAACTAACTCCACTCGCCTATCTTGTCTTGCTGTCACTGGTCACCTGTTCACCTGCCTCCTCCACCCTTCTCTCTCAGCATTTTTCTGATTCCTCCCTGGCTCAGGCTCAGCTCAGGCAGGCAGACTCCAGTCCTCCGCAAGGGTGAGCTCAAGCTCTGTCCCTCAGACAGCTTACTCTTCTCTCGCCAGCTGGGCCTGATGAGCCAGTCTCCTCTCCTGCTCCAGGCACCAAGGGGCCCAGGTCACAGCAGAAGAGAGGAGACGGGCTGACGGGTTCAGCTCAAGAAGCCCAGGTGGACTAGTATAAGCGATGAGAAGGAGGGGAGGTGTTCCGGCCTGCCTGCTGTGCCTTTGCTGCAGGGCAGGCACACAGCAGTTTCCTGCTGCTACTGACTGCCACACTGACTAGTGCACCTGGCCCCAGCATGCCGTTCACCCCATCCTGCCGCCCACACCCTACCAGACATCTGGATCTCAACCCCAGTGGTGACCAGGGGAAGCCGGTTACTTTAACTGTCTTCTGGCTGGCTTTGGGCCCCTCAGGGCCCCAGGCCTGGGTGTAACTGAGTCCCCGCCCCCCCCCCCCACACACACACATACACCAAGATGGCTATGCCACTTGTTGGACTTGATGTTTTGCACCAGCCTGGAGATGGGGGTTCCAATTATCGGGGGTATTGTTATGACACTTTTGTCATGGTCTGATCATTACTTTCTGAAGGCACTGATTTCTGCCCTTCTATGCCCTTGTTAAGGTGGTGGACCTATTAGGTTGATCTACACTCAGACTAATTGATCCCAGAAAGTTCTGAAACCAATTGGGATTTACCTGCTAACCTTTGTGGCTACTCTGTCAATGACTCTGTTGCTTTGTGGCCATCGACACAGTTGCAGCCAGACATCCGCTCCCTCCACTGCAGCGGCATAGGTCCCTTTCGCATACAGATGACCGGAGTCAGCTGAAGAGGGAGGGTAGGTGGTTAGAGCGCAGGTGGTGCTTGACTTGTTCTGAAGCCGACTAGTTGTGAATTAGTTTGTTGCCCATCCTGGCTGGTGAAAGCCAACCCGGAGATGCTAGGGCCATTACTGGCTGGAGTTTTCAACATCTCCCTTTGGGAGGGTAGGGTGTCAGACATTCTTAAAACTGCAATTGTCTGGCCCCTACTTAAGAATCCATCTTTGGATGCTAACTATCACCAGCTATTGGAGCTACATATCAGCCTCTCTCTAACCTTCCCTTTTTAGGGAAAGTTATTGAACGTGTGGTTGCCTGACAGCTCCAGTCTCACCAGTGCCAAGGGTTTGAGACCTGGGGCCTGACAAGATTGCTTTGAATATTTGTTTCAGTGCTAATTGCAGGCAGTCACTTTGAGAAGTAAGAAGAGATTCTTTTTATCAGGTTCTGATGTTAAAAGTACCATTTAAAATAAGGTGAAGCATGCAATACATTGGTATTTTAAAATAAAATTATTTCAGCTTTAAGTAAACTTGATGGTTTAAAGCTGGGTTTTAATACATCTGAGTTATAAACATGTCTATACAGATAAATTATATAAAAACTTCTTTTACTATCAGTGGAAACTGTATACTACTTAGTACATAAAAATTAGCATTATTTCTTAATGTACTTAAAAGGGGTATTTAGACACTTAATTGGCATAAAGCATAGTTATAGCTAATTTGCTCTAGCAAATTAGTTTTATTAATATATTTATTGAATGCCCAGTGGTGGTGGTATCAATTTATGTAATTAGCTTGTTACAACTAGCTTGTTAAGCCCTAATTAAATGTCTAAATGTTCCACAGAGATTTGATGCTTTAACAAGAATGTAATTACAGTATGAATTTATTACTTTCACAACTTTTAGGTAATTGTATAGTCAATTAGTTCATCCTTTTCTTTGGTGCATTTTAAAATTTCTTAGACAATCTAAAAGTTTGATAACAATAACAGTAGTATCTGAGTTAAACGCCTCTGATTGCAACTCAGATCTACCCTTCAGTGCCAGTATCTTCATTGCATTTCATAGTACATTCTGCTACCACAAGGGTGAAAGGAGGAAGGATTGATGCACAACAGGGGAAAAGAGACTTAATATTTTCTACAGTTGCAACTGTTGTAGGTGATTTTAGGTTCAAAGGTATGAAATTTCAGAGATTCCACTAACCTTTGTCTCTACTTGCTTTGCGAATTTGCATGTTGTAACAGGGTTTGTGGTGTTGGACTCTAAGACTCCTCACTGTTCTATAGACTAAGTCCCTGAGGGTCCACAGGCACTCTCACTGGAGATAGATGGTGCTTCAGGAGGCACAGGGTGTGTCTAAATGAGATGCCACCATGCATGACCAACTAGGAGCTGCCACTCCAACCGCCCATCTGAAGGTGGTGTGGGGGCATGTGCACTCCTATGAGTCATTCTGCATCCATTCATGGCCACTGAATGGGTGCTCATGGTGCACTGCCGAGAAATATGGAGTTGCTGTGCGGGGCAAGCCAAAAAAAAAGTATGGCAATGGGCACTGACCATTCCCTGCATATATGAACTGGGGTGGCCACCCATGCCATCAGACAGGTCCCCCACTCAGAGGCAGGTGGGGAACATGACCTTGGCAATTCACAGGAGCTGCTGCAAGCACTGGGGAGCCTGGTTTCCCAGTGCTCATGACCAGAACATGTCAATTTCAAGGCCAGCTCAACACTTCCGGACCATCACCATAGAGCCACACAGCTCAACTGGGTATGAAAAAAATATCGGCAAGATGGTTTCCACGTATGTTGTCAGCTGATCAGAAACGAATGAGTGATATTTTCACAAGCAGTTTTGACAAAGTTCAGAAGGATCCTGAAGTATTTTGTGGGTAATATGTCACTATGGATTTATTTATTTATTTATTTAAGACATTTGTACCCCGCCCCTCCTGTACACAGCTCAGGGCGGCTTCCAACAATAAAACCTCAAACAATATAAAAACAATTTAAAACAATCAAAGTTAAATACTTTTTAAAACCGGGCCCGAGAAACAGCTTTGACATTAAGACCATAAAACAAGGTAGGGGGAAGAAAACAAAGCCCTAACCCCCCCCCCCCCNGGTCTTGCAGAGCAGCAGCAGTAACGGGCTGGCTGAATCCTGTCCTGGGAAGAGAGTTGGGGGATGAGCACTGGGACACATCTAGATGTGTATAAGAGACAGCCAAGAAGGCACCCCCGGCCGACCGCAGGAGCCACCCTGGGGCGCGGAGGGCAAGGTGATCCCTGAGGTATGAGGGGCCCAGACTGTAAAGGGCCTGGATGAGACGTGTGGGTCCACCACTTTGATCCAGAGGGGAAAAAAAACAATTCAGACAGTGGAAGCATCGTGGATTTCCTGCTCCAAAGAAGTTTTGTGTTCAACCAAGTGCTGGCAAGGTTATGGTCTCAGATTTTTGCAATGTTGAGGATGTTTCATTGTTTTATTTGGACCATGGATAGATAATAACAGGCAATTATTATGCAAATGTGGTTCAGAAGTTGCATGTTGAAATAAAAGAACAGGTGGGAAAAGTTTCATTGCCATGTGCTGTTCCATTAGGACAATGTGCCAGTTCACAAGTCCTATATTGCAATGACAGCCATTCATGAAGTGGGCTTTGAACTACAATGCAGCAGATTGTATGACCAGCAGCTGCCAGAGATTCACCAACTTCTGCCCTGGCATGAGCAGCTGGCTGCTATGCAATGTGTTGACTGGAGAAAGCCAGTGACCATGTTTTACTGTTGTCCTGATTGGGCTAAGGTTGTCCAGTGTGGAATAACAAACTGCCTCTCGTCTGGCTGGGCCTGTACAGCCCTGCCCCATGGTGAGGTCTGAGAAGTGGGGCTGGAGGATTGTGCTCTCCCTGCTCACCAAAGAGCTAATTGCAGGGGGGGGGGGCTTCCAGAGGAGCACACATGCTTTCCGCACCCACCATACAGCTGATCAGGAGAAGGGGGTATTGGTAGGAACGTGCACCACCAAACACCTGAGCTCTCCTGTGAACATGTTCTGCCCCTCTCCTTCATCCAGTGAAATGGTGGTTGCTCTGCCATAGTCCAGACCTTCAAAGTATGTCAAGTGAGTAAGACAAAAGGATATTAACTATTCATTTATTATTATTATTATTATCATTAACAAACATTTATATAGCGCCAGCAGTGTACCTGGCACTTTACAAAGTAATAAAATAGACACGGTCCCTGCCCCTACGGCTTACAATCTGAGAGACAGGAGCTGGGGGAGAGACTTAGGAAGGGGAACAGAGGGAGAGACAAGGGGTCTAACATTCATGAAGATGCGAGGTCTCAAGTGCACGT
>QEPC01005117.1:2718121-2742282 GCA_003113815.1 Sphenodon punctatus
GCAACACAGCAAAGGCAAGCAGCAAATCTGTCTGCTAACACGGAAGCAAGAAGGATGACACATACCAATGACCACAGTCGCAAAAAGGAACATAGGATCACACATGACCATAGAGGGATCAAACATGGACTGACATTTATAGAAATCAGTCTGTTACATGTACTGTTAATTTATAAACCGCTGTTTAACAAGGAGGTCATGCTGAGAAATGTCAAATCACAAGACAGGGCAGAGAGGTAGGGGGGAGCGAGGTTGTGAAGAGAGAATAAATAAGTTGTCATAAATAAGAGAGAAATCAAACGAGGACCAATGAAATGAGAGAATAGTTCTTAGGCAGTGGAAGATCTATGGAGTCTTTGTATGTTATCCTCTTCCTTAGGCTCCCTTACTTCCATTTTTTTGCCCTAAGACAGAGAAGCATAAAAGAGGTTGGAGTACTGTGGTCAGAATCTTCTTGAGTGGCTACAGACTGAGTATCAAGAGTCCTTTCATAAAGTGTAGTGTAGCCCCACCCTATTCCACAGTGTCTTCATTACTTTTCTTTGTGGTGGTAGTGGTGGTTCTTGCTTTTTTTAAAAAACTTCCATGGAATTAATTTTTGTTAATTAAATCATGTGATATAGAATAAATTTTTCTCTCATCCAGATGGAAAGTGACAAACTCAAAAATAAATGCATGGTAGTGGTGATCCATATTGTCTGTCCACTATTAAAAAGAAAAAAATGTGTGACTGCTGAATCTCCTTCACTTCCACATCTGAAAGAACATTGTCCCTATTGCCATTATTGCACATACTGTGGATGGCACAGGGAAGAAACTTGCCTGCAGTTAATCAGAGCTACTTGGAATAGTAGGAAGTGTCAAAATTTTCCATTGTCAGATAATAACTAGTTGTAATCGAGTAATCTGGAAAAGATGATAACATTTTTAACTTTGACAGCCAAAGAACACATCAAAGTTTAAACACTTGTGAATTACATAAATATTGAGTTTGATAAAAATCAAAGACCATGTTTTCAAGCCTAAACTTTGACATCCATTACGTTTTAGTCTGCTTTAAGACTAGCTATTTTGGAATTGCCCATCTCCAGTTCTAAAAGCTACTTGTAAGTCTGTGCTAAAAGAAACATTAATTAAATCTGAAATGTTAAAATCTAATTTCTCAGAAGAGGTTGAAGGGAAAGGTATCGGCTCCTGATGACTGTAGAAGTAGAAGTCGGCATCTGTAAATCCTCAGTTCCTTACTATTCTTTATGACATAGTTTCATAAATAAGAGAGAAATCAAATGAGGACCAATGAAATGGGAGAATAAATTATGTACATTTTATAGCAGAAGAAATCTAATGCTCTGGTTCATAAAAAGTATAACTTTTGAAGTGTCTTACCATGACTAATTTATCAAATAGTCATTGTACCAGCATGCTGATAAGTTAATATTCTGTACCCTGGATACATTTATATTTCCATTTGAATTTCACTATGCTGTCATCATCAGGCTGATACCTCTACTCTATTCCAGCCAGCCAGAATATCACATTGCTGAAGAAATGCTACTTGCCAAAACTGGTTACTTCCTGCAGCTCTCCTGTTTTACTGGTCAGGAGCTAGATAGTTCATTATTATCACAAATAGGCCATTTTTATGCTCACTCCCCCACCCCGCTGGGTGTGCGATGCAGGGGGTAGGGGGTGTCCATGTATATGCCACGGTGGTGGGGGGATGGTCCATGTGAACATTTGGTTGGTGTGTATGTGTGCGCACTCTTGACACATGCCCATCTCACCCAATCACCCACCCATGGAGCCACCTGGCAAACTGGAAGAGGCTCCGTGTGAGGAGGTGGGTGTATGCCCATGGTAACAGGCACCCACCCACCTCCACCCACTGCGGCAGCACCCCCCCCCCGCTGGATGGAGGTGTCTGTATGAACACCACGGGCAGTGGGTGTAGATACATGTGCGCTCCCGTGCAACACCCATCTCCACCCACCCACTAAGCAACCAGTCATTAGGGCTGTAGCGGAATATCGCAGCGGTAGCTATTTCCGGCGGAAACAGTGTTTCCACAATTAGTGGAACGGCATGGCAGAGGCTTTCATTCCGCGGTTTCATTCCGCGGTTCCGCTTATTTAATTCCGCAACTTAGTGGAATCGTGGAAACATGACATTTTTGCTATTTCCGCAATTCCACCAGCGCCACAAAATAGAGGAATAGCGGTTTTCTGCAATTTTTCTGCAATTTTTCCGCAATTCCGCGATTTGCAGAATTCCGGCAGAATTAGCGGAATATCCGCAGAAAAGTCGCGGTGTGGTGCGGGCAATTCCAAAATGGCGGAACGGAATCGCGGCACGGTAAAAGCTGCTGCCGCATCAGCCCTACCAGTCTTATACTTGTAATGCCCTAATTCAGATTTCCATCCTGAAAAGAAAAAAATTAAAATTCTAAAACTTTGTGTGAAACAGAAATAGAATTTCTCAAGTAGCATTGGTGTGAACCTCAGCTGCCCATGTCAGTCAATCAGAACGAGAGAGAAAATTAATTGTTTAAAGTTGTAAAGCATTAGGCAAAGATAGCTATGTTTGGTTTTGTTATTGTCAAGCCCCACCCCCAGCAACGAGGGATGGGGAGAGGCAAGAAGGGGATTCCCCAGAGGCCCCCACCTGGAGCAGCGGGGCAATCCCCACAACGAGCAAAGCGGCGGCGAGCACAAGCCCCGCCGCATCAACTAGAGCCCCCGGCAGAGAGCGTGGCCCCGCCATTGTCCCCCTCTACGCGGCAGGAAGAAGCTTCCCCGCCGCAGCAAGGGAAAGCGTCGAGTGACAGCCCCGCCCCCCTCCGATGCAGCGCACGCATAGCGGCGCGAGGGGTGGAGTCAGGGGCGGGGCTTTCAGGCAGGAACTAGCTGGGAGCTATAAAAACGCCGGCGGGGTAGCCATTCCCCGCCGGTAATCGCGAGAGAAGCTGGCCCCTGATTCTTGACTGCTACCTTGAAGCTACTACCTTGAAGCTAAGTGTACCTGTTCCTATTTGAGTCTGTGATTGTGTGTGTGCAAGTTCCTTTGCTGTCATTCTGTTTCCCTCCCCTTTGTTTCAGTGCTGTTGTGTGTGTAAAGTGCGCCCCCTCACTCCCTGCTGCCCTTCCCCCCTCCCCTACCAGTAACAGTAGACCTACCTCCACGTGCGCCCCCTGCCTGGTCCGCCCCCTTCCCTTCCCTGAAAACCCCGCGCCTACACCCCCCCCGGTCCTCCTTCGTCCCCTTTTCCTGGTGGCACCCCTCCCCTGGCCCTGCCTACCGTACACCTGGAGCACTCTACCCTCCACAAGGCCTGCACCTGAGTTGGGGACCCCCTGACTGATTCGACGTCTCTGTGTGCAAGGCTGACTCTCCTTCTCTCTACTCTGGTTGGCAATACCTCTCTCCCCCCCTATGATGACACGGGTTGCCTCGTAGACTTCGAGGAAAGCCCACCTTCTAACCTGAGGGGACTACCGGGAGCCTACCGTACCTCTGGGAGAGAGATTGCCTACCCCCCTTTGTCCCCTTCCCCTTCCCAAGGCCCCTACGGGCCCTCTCCCCCTTCCTACCTTTACAGTTATTCCCTACCATTACCACAGTGTATAAATCACTCACCCCAGAGCAATCTCAATTTTTGTATTGTGTCCAAAGTTCCTGAGAACAGGAAACCTATCGTACTGCTTTCTGAAATGGTAAGTATGAAGTAACAACATTCCATAATCAAATGCAGAATCAGTGCTAGTGTGCCTTTTACTACAAAAGACAATGGGGCCGAGCCCATATCCCACGTGTGCCATACACAACCCACGCACGTGAACATGTGTGCAAAGCGCATACACGTCCATTGGGACTACATTGTGCAGTGCAGAATCCCGCACCGAGGGGGTTTGGAATTGTGGCCACTGGCAAAATTCACGTGAGAGTGAATTGCAAAATGTAGATCGTGTGCTCTATACACATCTATGCAGGAAAGATATATATAAAAAAGCCTTGGTCTTTCAAGCCTTGGTCTTTTTCTGTTTGGGAACTATCACTGAGCTGTGTTAGAGCCACAATTTGGTTTATGTCATTCAAGCACGTAAATGATGGTTGCCCCCTCCGCCACAACATCGAGCTGTGTACAGATTGGCTCCTGCAGTAGGCTGCCAACTGCAGCTCTATGACCTTGTCAGGGCAACCCTCAGCCTGAAGATGAACTGTAGCAGCTTGTCCAACCCTGACCAATCTCTGGTTTGGGTGGCCTGCTCTGATTGCAGTGCTCCTGTACATTTTGGAGCACCAGCTGCAGAGTTGCCCCAGAGCACGGATAGCCTAACCTGCCTCTTCTCTGCTTCACTCCCAGGTGGACCGCCATTAAATGAACCCCCTACATGGGGGTGAGACGGAGCAGAGGCCAGGAAGCTGTCTGTCTAAAAATACCATATGTTGAATGTCTTTCAAAAAGTCAGTTTTTCTAAAGAGACTTGGATAAGTATGTGAGCTGCTTAGATAATTATTTATTGAAACCAAATCCCAACGTTGTCATCTTACCAGTTTGAGGTTGAATAGTCTTTCTTGTCTCAATTATGTATTTTATTTGTATAGCCTCAAGAGTGTGTTTTAATAGCCAGCTGGAATTTATTTTATTTTATTTATTTATTTAATACATTTATATCCCGCCCCTCTTGCCATGCAGCCCGGGGCAGCTTACAACAAGCCGCCCTATGCGAGTTTAGCATAGACCTTGCATCTACAATGAATTTCTTTTAGATTTATTTCAAGTGGTATTGCAAAATTCGTTTAGAAACAGAATTTGATCAACAGAGGATCTTTGAGGCTTTAAAAATTAACCAGCTTGCAGGTGGTGGGGCTGATCCCATGCCCTGAGGATCTGTGTAATTTCCACATGGCACATTGTGCCCACAGTGGAGGTGCGTGCGCACGCATGTGCGTGGGATCCGCAGGTCAAGGGATTGGAGCCAATTGTTGCAATCCCAACCCCCTCTTCCCCACCCCCTAGCATGGACCCGTACAGCTTGTGCATGTCAGTGTGTGGCACTGGGTGTGTGCACGGTTTGCAGGTAAAGCACGTAAAGGGTGTGCGCACGGTTTGCAGGTGCCGCACGTGGGGTTTAGGATCGGCCCCAGCGACTACCTGTTTTGTGGACACAGTCAACTTAGGACAGCTTTATACTACAGCTGGTTCAAAGCAGTGCGTCAAAACTTGTTTTTTTGTAAAGGTTGTCAAAACGTTTCATGAAGTGTCAACTTTTCTATATTTTTAAAATTTGTGCATAATTTTTTAAACAGTTTGTTGCATTTCCAAATGCTGACAATCAGAATGTCAGCTTTATTGAATGGAATGCCAAAAATTCAGAAATCATATTCCAAATATCACCATTAAAAATTCCAAGTTACTCAGCTATGGGTGTGGGTGAAGGAAGAAAATACAACAAAGAACTAGAAAGAAAAGAAGTGTGATTTCAAAATGAAATGTTTTCTGCAGTAAACAAACCATTTTGGCATTTTTAAAAATTCCTTTACTTGGTGTCTAAAGTGTCAGCAATTTTATTTATATATAAACAGAAAATCACATAAGTCAAAACATATATGGTATCATACACAAAAGAAAGACAAGCATCCCACACATTGGAATTCAAGCTTCACTATTTGCAAAATCTGGAAACCAAGAAAAGAAATATAAGCAAATCCCTGAAATGATAGAGGCAACGCAGGACATAAGACATTAAAATTACTAAATAGATAAGTGAGGTGTACAGAAGTCAAGTGTGCAATGGTGCAAGAGGAAATGGAAGTCATTTACACCCTCCTACAGACTGGCTGAGAGGACTATCAGCTGCTGCATTAATGGGGAAATTATCTTTGCTACTTAGGAATGCTTGGGAAAATTGTAATGTGTTATTCACTTTTGATACTTTTGACTCTGATTTCCAATTTATGCAGAATTGACAGTCAATAAAAAAAAATACAAGAAATTTCAGTTTGAAGTTTCTAAAATTTTTAAAATGCTTTTCCTGTTTTTGACCCACTCTACTTTAAATGAGACTCATGTTGTTTTCAAGAGATCTGAGAAGTGACAGCTTAGTTATAGTTCATTACTAAAATCTTATACCATTCAGGTTTATCTATAACAGGATACCAAGTAGTACATGCTCTCAAAAGCAAATTACAGTAAGACATAAATATTAGTGTTTAATTAAATAACCACTTCAGTTCTCTTATTATATGCAATAGCAAGGTATTGTCAGCTTGCAATCAATGGTATTTTTTTCAAAGTTCATTGGATTTGTCGTTCAACTGAGAAGAGTTTGAAAAATGACTGCTTGGCAGTAACTTAAGTCGAAAGGAGACACAATAAACAGGCAGAGTGGAAAGAGATTTAGCTGACATGTTTGTTAGCATTATATCATAGCTGTTATAAATTTTGTAAAGTTTTCTTAATCGGATGTGGAGTTCATTGAGGAAACTTGTATGCAGAGAACACCACCAATCTTGCCTTTAAATTGTCTTTTAACCTACAGCCCTTTTGTGTATAACAATAATATAGTATTTAGCTCGTGGAAGTTAAAACACTATTCCTCTGAGGAGTCGAATGAAACTTAGCCCCTCACCTACAGTATAGAAAAGGGGCATCTTTAAACATAACATTGATTGGTTGGCAAATGGCCCCAGCACGTGTTTGAGCGTTGTGTAAGCAGCATAACCATTTGAACATTGTTTTGTCTGTGTTGGGCTCCCAGTAAACTTGGGATGTGAACATGATTGCATTGCTATCTCAACTTATGTGTTCCCCGTGCACGTCAGGAGTGTTACATTTAAAGATAGTGGTGTGTTTGCATCAGCTTCCAGTTATCGGATCAATATACTGTGTTTCTGCAGTGGGACTCGCGTCTGCTCTGGTTGGCTCCTTCCTGCCCATCTCTATCCTCATGAAGCACAAGCATTATTTCTAGTGCTGAAACTCTGTCCTCGTTTTTTCTCAGAAAACCCTGGGTTTTGCAGTACTTAACTTGGTTTTCCAAGTTCTGAAGTTTCTAGGAATGGCCCCCGAGACTTTGGAACTCGGAAAATCCTTGGCCGAGTACAGGGAAGGGGGATGGAGGTCTGCTGTAGGCTCCTGCTCCCCTGGTCATGCTGGTCAGGGAGAGACTAGGCCAGCAGGGGCCAGGAAAGGGGGGGGGGGCAGGGGCTAGCGGAGGCTCAGGTGTGTGGGCCTAGTGTGGAGCTGAGGGATAGAGTACTCCCCCTCCAGAGGGGCTCTATCAATTAATGGCTTCCTTCGAACCGGATACATTTAAAAGAGGGGCGGGGAAGCTGGCATGCTCATGCTCAGACCTTCCCAAGATGCCACTGGCAGCATTGGCCCACTGTGGGTGCCATCTTGAAAAGGTCTCAGACCTTTGGCCCTTCTGAGCATGCCCATTTTTAATTATT
The DNA here is from genome assembly GCA_003113815.1 of Sphenodon punctatus. Taxonomy (NCBI): domain Eukaryota; kingdom Metazoa; phylum Chordata; class Lepidosauria; order Sphenodontia; family Sphenodontidae; genus Sphenodon; species Sphenodon punctatus. The sequence continues at coordinate 2,725,574 of QEPC01005117.1, forward strand.
TTTTTAAAAACTTACCTGGTCTGGAGTAAGCCTCGCGTTGCTGAAGCCCGTTTGGAGGGTGAGTGCTCTACTTCTTCAACCCCTGACAGGTCCTCACCCTCTCTTTCCCGGATCATTCCTCCTCCCCCAGGCTCCCTCCAGCCTTTGGTTCACTCCTCTGCCCTTGCACTCAGAATTCCTGAGTTTTCACCAAGGATTCAAATTCCAAGGTCCGATGGTCTACAACATCCCTGAAAGACTCCTCCATGTACCTCTCTGCCTCAGCTCCTCCAGTTCTGCCGCTCTGTCCTCCAGGGATTGTACACGTTCTCTGAAAGCCAGGAGCTCTTTGCACCAACTGCACACGTACAACCTCTCCCTAAGAGGAAGATAGTTATACATGTTGCAATGGGTACAAAACACTGGATAGCCCCCACTCTGCTGCTGGACGTCTACATGCATCTTCCTATTTAACCTTTTCCTTAACTAGTCTTGAATCTAGAGTTATTAGGTCAAGAGCACTTTATTACTCTAGTTTGTTATTGTACATTAAATTAAATGTTGTTAGCTTCCCAAGGGTGTAGGTGCCCTTGAGATGCTTATAACCTAGAGATTACCTCCCTGTGCCGCCTCTTGTGTCTCGCTCTGCCTGGACTCTCTTCTCGAGAAGGGGCTCTCACAGGAGAGACCTCAATTTATACTAGTGGCTAGGCCTCCGCTCTGCCAACAGTCTAAAAGGCTCAAGCAACGCCTTTGAGGTGAGGCAATAACACAGTTGCTAGAACAACTAGCCCACACTAACGAGCTGAGTCACCACAACAGCAGCTTCTGCCTAGAACAATGGGAGTAAGGTCCTGGTCTTAGGTAGCAATGTTACCACTATTTTCTCACTAACCTACTCGGGGTGTGTGTGTGTGTGTGTGTGTGTGTGTGTGTGTGTGTGTGTATAAATAAAAATAAAGGTGCCAGTTGAAAGTAAACAAATGAAAAACAGAGTTTATAATTCCCTATGAAAACACTCCTGAAATTATGTCCCTCTGCAATTTTGTTTGTATTTCCCTCGCAGTGGTAACCTTTGCAAGGGAAGTTTCCACCTACTCTGCGAGACAAAGCACAGAAGAAAGTGCTTTCACAGCTGCTTATAAATCCCATCCATAGAAGGCTGCACTTGTGTTCTGAGGAAAGGTAGGGAGGGGGAACACCTATTGCCTCTGTAATTGGCTGCGTGTCTAAACATGGGCCACATTTGAACACGGGGCACAACCAGTGTCATGTCACTATTCCAACAGTTTGAGGCATGCTTTAACGTTGCATTTAAAGACGCCCAAGGTTAGGGTACAGTCCTGAACCCATTAAAGCCACTGGGAATTTAGCAATCATAGGAGCCAGGTTTGCACCCTTCTTGTCATTACTCTCATTTCACAGATGGGGGAGACACGGGACACACTTTTGCTTTGTAATGCATAAGTTACATGCCCAAGATTACACAGTGATTGAGAAAAACATGATCAAAACCAGTCCCATAACTTCTAGTTGCATAACCTTTCTTCTAATCCATGCTTCTTCCCATTTCAACATATGGCATAGTATTCTGCATTACCTAGGCAATAAAGCCACCAACTATACATATTCACCACTGGCACCTACATGCCCTACGCTTAGTTTGTTCCAAACTCTGGCCACTACAGGAGTCCATCAGGCCCACAAAGGTTGTGTGAGGACTCTTTAGCCAGTGATTCCAAAGCTTTCCAAAATACCAGCCTTGGGTATTTTTGTTTGGTGGACCCCTAAGAAGGCCAAGAGGGGTGTGGTTCCAAAACCACCTGGGACCTCATCTGTTCTGAAAATATTGATTCTCCTGTCTCCACCCCCAGGGAGGTCAAACTGGGGGATGCCAATGCCCTTCGTGGTTACCCTTCTGAGCTGTTTCCCTTATCCATGTTAGCACTGATTCAAATCCAAACCTACCCTTTGTACTGGACCACCACTAGAGTTGTGACAAAGGAAGAAAATAATGACAAAAAAACACCAAAATAATTCTGGCTTAAAAACATCTCCTGTTGTTCAATGCCCCAATACTCTGAGATCCCATTTTAGACTTCAATGTGACCCTGGACCAGAAACGAGGAGATGCAAAGCATATTTGTTATCAATAAGGATCATGACCTCTTCTGCAAATGGTGTAACTCCACTTTGGGTGTAAACAGACAGACATGCACCTTAATTCTGCTTCAACATTTCTTATACATGTTGCAAGGCTGCATAGGGTGCCAATACAGACTTCAACATGCATAAGAAATGTTAAAGTGGTGTTAAAGCTGAGTTATGTGTGTGTCTGTTTTCATCCTTTTATTCACATCCCACTGTTCAGGCACATCTGCTTTCAACATACTTCTGCACTAGAAAGTAGGGCTGAGACACTGGAGGGCATTCCAGGTTCCCCCCCCCCCCCTTTTCTTTCAATTTTGGTTCATAGGTTTTACAGATTTAATTTTGGTTCTGTATTTAAATCTATTTTAAACCTAAAGAGATTTCAGAAAAACAGCAGTGCTGGCAGTGTCAGCACCATTTTGGAAAAGGGCAGCCATCCTGAAATTAAAGTTTCCTCCCCCCATACCCTGGGGCCCTGGAGTGTTACTTATCAGCCTTGGAGGGATTGATTGAAGCACCGCTGCTGCTGTGGGGAACTCCAGCAGGCACCCTTGCTATGGTGTCCTTCCTCCTCTGGATCACACGTGCAAAATGGCCACTAGGGCTGTTTTATGCATGTGGAAAAGGGCAATGTCATCATTTTAGCCATTGTGCCCCTTTGGTTCAGGGCGGTGGATGTTTGTGCATGAGCAAATCTAGAGGAAGAAGGACGCCGTGGCAAGCGAGCTTGCCGGAGTCCCTGCAGCAGTGGTGGGTGCTTCAATCAAACCCTCAGAGGCCAGTAAGTAGCACTGCAGGGCCCTGGGGGATGGAAATGGGGGGGAAATACAGATCCAAAATTTAGGATCCATAAATGACAGGGCAATTTACATCCTGCTTCGGATAAATCCATAATGTCCCACTTTGAAGTAGGATGGGACTTTTGTTTTCAGATTAATCTGGAAGATTCCATTTCCCCAAGCTTTCCACTCCTCACCAATGCACCTTATTTATTGGGAAGGATGGAAATGCAGTAGGATGACCACCTCCTACATAGATCTTCCAGACACCATCCTTCCCACTAAATGGAGAGGCTGTGCCACTGTTTTCGTAGCTACTAAAAGGGAAGATATCGTAAGAGATACTTTGGATGCTGATAAACCAAATAAAAAGCTTAACTGCAAAATCCTTTTCCATTTGATCACTTTGTAGAAAAGCTCCATTTTAAGCACACCTTTTACATCTTAATGGGCAGTGATTTCCTGCTCTGTTAACCTTTTTTCTTTTTACCTGTTATCTTGCTGTTTGACATGACGTTTCCTTAACAATGACAATTTATAGACTCCTAAGGAGCTCCACTTGCATATTACATACTTACTGACAGGACAATCTTCTGTCATTGGAGTCAATGGGAGTTTTGCCATTGACTTTTAATGGTGGAGGATTTTACTCATAGCTACACTGTCATAAGAGGTTGGTTTTTTTCCTTTAAAAATAAATAAATCCCACTGTGCTTTTTGTTTGTGATGTTTGCTTGATGCTACTGACCCCCTTTTCCATCAATAAAATGCTTTTTCAGGAAGACCTTTCCCCAGGAGACATAAGGTTGGGAAGGGTGCACAAGAAGCTGCTTTTCTTCGCTTTTTTTCATCTCCCTCCTGTATGCCACACACAAGGCCAAGCAACAAATTGCCTAAGTACAGGGACTGCAGCACATAATATTTCTCCATACAAAAGGGTGCAAATTTAAAGAGCAGGAAAATGAAACCCAACCATTTCACAGCTCACAATACAAACTCTGTATGACCTTTATGTGAGCCATCTAAGGTGTGATCTCTCACATTCCCTAAGAAGCCTTGAGATGTAATAGAAGGAGTTCATGGTCTATTCTACTGGAGAGGATATTGGACTGACAGTCTGTAGACCAAGCTTTTCTGATCTTGGAGAGAGCCACTTTATGCCTGTCTTCGTTCTCTCCCTTTCTCGGTCTTATCTTTTTTAGCTTGTATATTCCTCAGGGCAGAAACTCTCTTACTCTATATTTTTATGATTTCTTGTAGATCAAGACACGGAGGTCCTAATGCAATCTGCAATGATGATAACTGGCCCTCTGAAAATAACCAGAAGGAGCTCAAGTAACATACCTGAAAACCACAGTAAGAATTGACTGAACAGTGAAGGTTTCAACCTATTGCAGGTTTAAGTCTTCTCAGTCCATCTTAAGCTCATGTTATTTTAGTTCTGTATTTATTTGGTCCGACAGTGAGAATCCATGCATATTATGGGTACAGCCAGACAACCTGTGGTGGCCTAATCTCCGTGAGACCACACGGCAGGCATTTGCTGCTGCCACACTATGGGGGCAGCACAGGAAGCTGAACAGATGGTCACTGGGCCACTGCCAGAGCTGCCACCATGGCTTGTGCGGGCCGTGGTGGGGCAAACGTGGCTTGGGAACATGAGTTACCCTGCCTTGGAACAGCCTTACTCCATTTTGGGTAAGGCTACTCCATGCATCGCGTGGCACGGCTGCCCAGAGTGGGGTACACTAACCAAGGCATAGTAGCTTCCCCACTCTCTCGTGTGGCTTCACCCAAAGTGTCCTTCAGTGTCTGGAAGAATGACATGGTACAACAAAGTACAACAAAAAGGTTAAACCAGTAATAACCACCACATAAAGGAACAAAAAGACTAGTGGGAATGAAAGTAACAAAATTAACTGAAACAATAAACCAAAACATAAGACCCTTCTCTGTTGTTCACGTTTCTTTACACTGAAGGATAAAGTTTGGAGAATTTGGGAGCTCATTGATTTGTGATTTATTCTTATTACAAGGTTGTATATGCTTTTAATTGTTATGGCCTTTAGAAGATTCCGCTGAGGAGGGGCGGTTTGCTCGAAACGCGTTAGTCTTTATTATCATCTTCATGGTTTGGTTTGTTTCAGTACTTTTTTTTTTACTATTTCTAGATGACATTGTACCAAATCAAGAAAAGGCATCACTGTAAACTTATCTGGAATAGTTTTGCATCTCAATTCCACAAGTGTAAATTAAGAATTATAGTCATGTGAAAGCCATGTAAGTGAGATCAAAATCAGGCATTTTGGCTCTATTGGATTTAATTTACTCTGGAGATTTTGTTTTAATTTAACTTTTTTTAACCTAACATTAAGTAGTTATCTCAAAGGACTTGTGTGTGTTCACATTGGAAATCAATGGTATTTTCTCATTCATGTGCACGCAATGAGTATCAGTAGACATTTGCTGTACACAGCTGTGTCCAGGCAGTTCAATAAATTTCCACTGTGATGAGAAATGTCCATCTACTCAGAATCTCATGAGGTGATCCCATAACAGCAAGTAATTATATTCTCTGCATTTAAAAGTATTCAATCTACAGTAGTTACAGAATTATAGTGCTGTAGTTCTCATTTGTAACACAGATATCTGTCCTCTGACATCGGTTCTGGACCAATTTAAACATAGCATCCTTCATTACATTGTTCCTAATGTTGCACATTTGTGCTTCTGATATACTCAGTAGTCTGATGGCTACACAAGATTTAATTCCTGATAGATTTTCCTGGCTCCAAGCAAGACACAAATTCCTCGAGTGGATGTATATCAGTCATCTCTCTGTGGAAAGCAGTTGTTTGGGCTAGATTTAAAATTAAAGAAGTCCCAGACTCAGGCACTTAGAGGGCCTGCCTTTTGTCCATAATGGAGAAGAATAATGACTTTCAGAACAAATTGTAAGCACTAAAAATATTGCTTTCCGCAATGAAAATTGTGCAGTTATATATCACCTCCTTCTCCTACTGACACTTTCAATCAGCTTGTCAGTTTTCACTAGTAGATAATTTGCTGATGAGAGCTTTACACTTGGTTAGGCTTTTTGCTCCGTTGTGTACCTCAAAAAATACTATTAGTGTCAGGACCCATTACTATGTCCAAGTGCATTTTTGTATGCACAGGCATTTATTACGGTAAGTATCCTGCTATACCAGAGCACTTAGTGGGAAAACCAGTAATATCACTGTAATCAAATATTCCCAAATTGGTGGCTGCACTGTGTTTGCTGGGTAGAAGGAGGGTATTAATACTGCAGATATGATAGTTGGCAAATTTGTGGGTGTGAAAAGTGACCATTAGAAGTTTACACAATTTTCCCCATGCAATTTTACTCTGACTGTATTGAATACCTTGTCTTTAACCAGAATTGTTTACAATGCCCTGATATTGTGTGCGCGTGGTGTCTCATTCTTATTTTAAAAGGAAAAAAAAAAAGCAATTTCAACAGGCTAATTTGGAAGCCTTCAGAAAGTTAACCTTTCTGAAGTCATCTGACTCAGCTAGGAGCAGACTTCCAGGCACCAGGGGTGGAGAGTGGCTTGGAGTAGCAGCCAGTCTGCCGAATCACCATCCCTTTTCGCCTCAGGCCACGGGCTAGGCTGCACGGAGCCAATGGGGCTTGCGGTGAGGCGGGTGCAGCAAGAAACAAAACTGTCTGCCTCCCTCCTTCCCGATACCTTCTGAGCTAGTCACTGTTCCTGAACAGCAGGCTTTTCAGAAGGCTCCTTCACCCAGCATTTTCCATCTATCCAATCCATTGCCATCCTCTTCCTATTTCACCCATCCAACCCATCTACCTCCATATTCTCATTTATTTAGCTCAGCTTAGATAGATTTAGTTGTTTTTTGTTTTTATTCCTCCTTGTATTCCCTGTGTTCAATCTTCCTTCTTCCCTCCTCCCTCCATTGAATCCTTTCCCTCTCCTATATTCCATCCCTGATTCCCTTCCCTTCCCCTGTTTTTTGATTCATTTAGAGTAGGATTATTATTAGATTGATTTAGGTTTCATTTCAGTTTTGTACCCCTCCTTGTGGTGTTTTTGTGATTACCCCCCAACCCCCATCCCATATATAGATAGATAGACACTAGATAGATAGATTTTAGGTTTGAGATAGTAGGAGTTAGTTTACTGATAGAGATAGCGTTTAGTGATTCAGCTTTAGGGTTTGTAGGAGCTACTTAATCCATTTAGTTTATAGCATTAGAAATAGAATAGCTATTAGTTAATAGTAGTTACATTTAGTGTAGATAATATATAGATATATATAATATTAGATTATTTTTTTTAAAAAAAACCACCTTTTTATTTATATATATATATATATATATCTGTAACAGACTGAGCCAGGCAGTGGAGGGGACCCGGCCAACCAGCATCGTGACGTGAGGAAAAGGTGGGGCCTTTCCCTTCTCCCTCATTTCCAGTGGAAGTGAGCCAGTCGCCTGGATCATTCAGGGGGCCAGCGTCCTGCACCAACTGCTGCTGCCTCTACCAGCAGGAGCAGTATGGGGACAGAATAACAGCAGGAGCCTCCCCAGCAGCGCCATCAGTCCACCATGGAGGAGATGAGGTGGGGCGATGTGTCAAGGCCATCGGCAGGGCGCCATGGCACAGGCTTCCAGGAGAAAGGCAAGTGCCTGGTGGCCAAGATGATTGCCCTGGATGGCCAGCCCTTCTCCATTGTGGAGGACAAGGGCTTCCAGCAGCTGACTGGGGTCCTGGCCCCTAACTTTAAGCTGCCTTCCTACTCCGCCTTGAGTCAGACTGTGGTCCCACAGCTATATAGAGCTTTGAAGGAACGAGTGAGGGAGAAGCTTGCAGGGGCTGGATGGGCAATGGTTCACTTCACAACGGACCTGTGGTCCACCAGAACTTCCCAGCATGCCTACCTGGTGGTGACGGCACACTGGTGGCAGGACGCAGAGGCAGCACTTGGCAGTGGCAGGAGAGGACCTGAAGCAGGGTATAGATGGGCCCTGCTTCAGGCCCAAGTTATGGACAGCTCCCACACTGTGAGGAACCTCGAGGCAGCCCTGGCCACCATGGTGAGGGAGTGGCTCATGTCAGGTGCGGCCTTCACCAAGGGGTGTGTGGTCATGGACAACGTGGCCAATATTCTAAGGCAGTCCATGATGGGGGCTTCATGAGCATCCCTTGTGCCGCACGCAGCCTCCATCTCATGGTGAAGGATGCTCTGGGCTTGGAGGAGAAGGGGATTGGGCCAGGCAATCCCTGGTGGAGCGGGGGAGGAAGCTGGTGGGCTTCTTCAACCGCAGCGTGAAGGGCAGCGAGCTCCTCCAGGAGAAGCAGGCTGAGCAAGGGTCCCCGGTGCACACCTTTATCCAGGAGGTCTCCACCTGGTGGAACTCCACCTTCCTGATGTTTGAGCGGCTACTTGCAGAGCGGCTTTCTGTTCATCAGGTGGAACTGGAGAAAGAAATCGAGGCACCTCCCAGGGTACAACAGGGAGGAATGGGATATTATGTCCCAAACCGTATTTGTTCTGAGACCATTCCTGGGCATCACGGAGACATTGAGCAGCTCCACTGCCACCCTCAGCTGGGTGATCCTGCTGGTGCATAGTCTCCGCAGCAGCCTGGATGAGTTTCTGGGGGCGGGGGAGCGGGATCATGGCCCTCAGAGCAGGATAATGTGCGCTGAGGTGATAGACCTAGCTCAGAAGTTGAAGGCGGGCCTGAGTGCATGCTTCAAAGAGCTCCTGCGCCGGGACGAATATGTCCTGGCAACCATGCTGGACCCCAGGATCAAGGGCAACATGGCACGCGGGTCTGCAGTCTATGGCCTACGGAAGGTTACGCTGGTCCAGAAGGTCAGACAGGCAGAGCGGACCATGCAGCGGGATGCCCCTGGGGATGGTGGGAGTGGGAGCAGCAACCCCTTCCAGTCATCTGGGTCTATCCCTGCCTCCAGCCCTAGGTGTAACAACAGCACCAGCACCAGCAGCAGGACCCCTACTGCCAGAAGCTCCTCCTCTGTTCTGTCCACTCTGGGGAGCATGGAGCCCAGCACAAAAGGGCAAGCAGCATGGCTGAGGGCAATGGGGCAGGTAGTGCCCACCCAGAGCTATCAGAGGGAGTATGATGGCACTTCAGCAGCAGTGGAGACCTATTTGTAGGAGGAGCCATGCATAGATCCTAGCAGTGATCCCTTAGTCTACTGGGCCGGCAAGGCCAATGTGTGGCCGGCCCTGTCCAAAGTGGCCATGGGTATCCTGTCCTGCCCACCAACCAGTGTCCCCAGCGAGATGGTGTTCTCCATCACGTGGGACATATGGGCCCCGCACCGCCTGAGGCTGGGGGACAAATTGGTGGAGCAGTTGCTCTTTCTGAAGGTTAACTTTCTGCTGCTGGGATTCCCCGAACTGCCCCTGGACAAGGAGTGATAGTGCAGTGGCACACGCCATCCCATGTCAGGGGCAGTCTTGGGACAGGGCTCCTCCTCCTCCATCTGGGCTAGGGCTACTGCTCTTGTGCTGCTGAGGTGCTGTCCCTCTGTACCAATACCTGGCACCCGCCCTGCCTCTCTGTCTCTCTCTCTCTCTCATACTAGACGGCCTCGGCTGCTTTATCTTACTGACCTCAGGACGCAGGGTGGGATTAGGAAACAAACTGTAAGCCTGCCAGCCGGCCTGTGGCTAGCCATACAATCACGGCCTGCCTATCGCTCTATCGTGCTGCACACTCTTTGCTAGCCTATCTGATTGTCCTGCTGCCAATGTCCCAGCCTGCCTGCCCTACTGACTCTCATGCAATGCTGCCTGTCTGCCCGCCCTGCTTGCCGCCAAGCTCAAAGTATGCATCAGTCTGCCTTCCTGCCTCCCATGACAAGGTGCCTGTCTGCCCACCCAGGTTGCCTAGCTCAAAGCCTGCCCAAGCCCGCCTTACCTACTGCCTCTCATACCACACTGCCTGCCTGCCCGCCCAGGTTGCAAAGCTTGAACCCTGCCTCAGTCTGCCAGCCTTCTGCTCATGCTGCGCTGCCTGCCAGCCCACCCGCCTGCCCAGGTGGTCTAGATAAAAGCCTGCCTCAGTCTGCCTGCCTCTCATGCCACGATGTCCACCCAGGTGGCCTAGATCAAAGCCTGCCTCAGTCTGCCTGCCTCTCATGACACAGTACCTGTCTGCCTACTCTGGCAATCCTGGGTGATGTGCACCACTGGTCTGGTAATCCCGCCCCTGCTGTCTGCTGGTCCATGGGTGCTCTGCCCTGGCCAATCCAAATGTGCCCACACAATCCTGCTGCTGCCGTCTGCTGCTGTATCGGAGCTATTCCCTGGCAAATCCAACCATCCTGGCTCCATGGGTGCTGTGAGCAGGTAAATCCTGCTGCTGCTGTCTCTGTTGTTCCTCTGGTTCTGTGCCATCACATTCCGATGTCTTTCCATCTCATTGAGAAGCAGCCACTCCAGCCCCAGGACCCAGCGTGAGGGTCCCGGGGCCAAGTTACAGGCAGGGAAGGCTGTGGCCAAGATCCAGAAGCTGCCACTCCATCACCGGGACCACCATGATGGGTCTGAGGCTGTCATTCCTCGCACACTGCGCTGTCATTCCACTGCACCAAGAAGCAGCCACTTTGTCTCTGTCACACTCACCCACACAAACACAAGCCCTGCACCTCCTAGGGTGCCATCTGCGAGTTGTAACCCTGTGTCTGGCACATCTTTGGGTTAATAACTATGCTACATGGGGTGGCAGGTGCTGCTGGAAGGGATAGACAAGCTGTATGAGATTATGCCACCTGCCAGCCAGAATGTCAGCACAAAGGGATAAAAAAATATTGGACAGGTCAAACGAAGCTCGTAACAAGAAATACTTTACAACTACTTTTATTATAACAATTTTAATAACATCATCAACAACAACAACATTAAATAAAGCAAAACCAAACATGGAAATGAAACTTAATAATAAATCTAAGAGTCTTTTGCTCTGCTGCCACTGGGCCTATCCCCCGGGAATTGGGATAAGGGCAGGAGAGGTAGGAGCACCTCGCAGGGCTGAAGGCCTTTGATTTCATGTGCACTCAGCATGCCATTTAGCACGGCGTGATCAAAGTCCTCTTGCATCGCCCCATGCCACCTGGAGAGCTCCCGGTGGTAGAGCTGCACGTGGCGGAGCTCAGCGGAGACATACTGGGCATATGCCGCCATCTTCTGCTGCTCCGCCTGGACCGCCCATCAGGGCCTTCTCCAGGTTGGCAGAGGACAACTGGACCGCCTCAACATGGGCCAGGGTGCACCTCAGCATCCTGTCCCGAAAGGCCTTGACCTCCACATCCTCCAGGGGCTCAGGAGGCTCCATGTCAGGGATGGTGGGGAGGGGAAGGACTTGTATGCCTCCTTTTTCGGGTTGCCTTCCCCCCCCTTCTTCGGGTGATGAGGCTCCACGGGCGCCACTCCAGACTCCTCCTCGACCGCCCGCCTCACTCTCATATCATGCCACCACTCGATATGATTGATGAACCCCGACATGGTCCCCTCCCTCTGCCTGCAGACAACTTTATTACAGATCTAAAAAGAGCAGAAAAATATAGGAACATAAGTGTCATATTGTGTCAGACCAATGGTCTGTCAAGCTCAGTGGTGCCACAGGAGGTGTAGTAGCCACCAGGGCAGCGGCCTCGACCGCTACCTCCTCTTCCTCCTCCTCAAGTGGCAAGTTGGGCCCCAGCTGGGGGATCAGCACCACAGTCTGTGCCTTCATTTTTTTTTCTTAAACAAACCCTCTCACCCACAACACACACGAACCACCCAAACACACAGCACATCCAAAACACACAAACCGAGCAGCCCCTGAGTCAAACACACACTCACTCGCCACACAACTCCGCACGCACTCAAATTTCTGGTTTTCAGCGCGATTTTCGGCTCTCGCGTATTTTTTTGCTGAATGGCCGAACCCGAACCTGACAGCCGAACCGAACGGCCAAACATGAACTCGGCGAATGCCCGAATGGCCAAAAACGAACGCATGAACCGAACGCGGGCGAACCGAACGGCCGAACCCAAACCGTGGTCTGTTCGCCCATCCCTATCTATTTTAACTACCTTGAATAACTTTGTGTCCTCTGCAGGTTTGATCATCTCACTCTTTACTCCTTTCCCCAGATCGTTAATGAATATATTAAACACTGGTCCCAGTACAGATTCCTGTGACATTCCACTAGTTACTTCTCTCCACTGTGATAACTGACCATTTAGTCCTACTCTTTTGGCTTCCTATCTTTTAACCAGTTGCCGATCCATGATAGGACACTGCATCTTATTCCATGACTATTTAATTTCCTCAAGAGTCTATTATGCGGGACCTTATCAAATGCCTTCTGAAAGTCCAGATGCACTATATCAACTGACTCCCCCTTATCCACATGTCTATTCACACCCTCAAAGAATTCCAATAGGTTAGTGAGGCATGACTTCACCTTTCCTAAATCCATGTTGACTCTTCCCCATTAAGCTATGTTTATCAATATGCTCAGTAGTTTTGTTCTTAACAACCGTTTATACCAGTTTTCCCGGCACCGATGTAAGCCTCACAGCTTAGTGTAGTTTCCAGGATCACCTCTGGAGCCCTTTTTAAATATTAGTGTTGCATAGTATTGGTCCCCCCTCTGTTACTGTAGCCATTTTATTTTGCATATTCAGTTGAAATCATTGAAATAATTAGAAAAATCTGAAGAGGCAAATAGTTGAATTTATTTTCAGGTATTGGGTTATTAATTTGAATATTTATGACAAAAATGTTAATATCCACAAATGTAAAAATAATATAATCCACTATTCATTTTTCTTCTAACTTTGACCCTCTCCATGCTCTCACTACACTTTCAGACTTATTAGGACCAAATTAATCGTAACCTCTGGTGCAGGCACATCTGCCAGTTATTTGTATGTTTGCCACCTCAGCCATTGTCTTCCACCGGAGCCCATCAGGCAGTTCTCGATCTCTCTTTCACTTGCACGTGCGTCTCCACTCCTGTGCATATCACAGGTAAAGGAATTGCTTAAGCTCATGATACAGTGAGCACATTTTATTATTATTCATTTTATTTTAGTTCTTGATTTCAGCCACACTCCTGGCACCTGCATTTGCAGACGTTCATCATTTCCTGGTGGCTTTGCAGCTCAGTGGTGCAGTTTTCATTCCCTCTTCATCACACGCCCTAATGGGAAAATGAAGATGGAAAGGCTTTACCAAAGTTCAAATATCGGTCAAAACAGCTAATTGTGACCCTTTTTTCCCAGGTGCCTAAGTACAGTTGTGATGGGTGCAGTATGACAACCAGCCTACATAGATCATATTTCTCGGGCTCCTAGATATAAATCGAGAGCTGCAATGCTGAAAAGCACTCCTATAATCCCATTACATCAAAATTCTCTTTACTAATTTCTGCTGAACATTTATTTCTTTTAACACAATCCTTCTATTTCTTCTTCTTCTTTGTATGCTTTGGGGTTTGCTGATCACATCCTCATGCTTGGACTGTAATAAAACCCATTTCATCAATTATGGAAAATTTGCAAAAGTTGTTCCTAATAACAACCTATATTTCTGGTCTGGATTTTTATGAATATTGAAAGCCTAAATCAGATGGAGAGAGACACCGGTGTTATTGTGTAATAAAAAATTAATTCCAGCACCAGAGAACTAAAAAGGGAAAAGCTTTTAAGACAGATAGGGACCATAAGTTTGAGCAATGCATAATTTTCTTTCACAGAGAAGTCTGACAAATTAAATAACCAGCAGACAAATAATCTACATTTCCATAAAAATGTTCAAAAGAGATTCAAAAATAAAACTTTGGAATCCAATCTACCTTTCAAAAACTGGCATGAGCGGCATACAAGTAATTAACTTTGGAAATAATTATGCAAATTCAGCTCTTTAATTGGTAATCATTTGATTTATTTTTGTTTAAAAAATATATTAATTTCATAATTATATATTGCATGCTGTCAAGACTTTGAATTGTTAGCATGTTTGTTTTTTCTCTTGATTACTCATAGATTGAGAATTCTGTGGGTAAATAAATGTAGTGTACCCATGTACATCATGCATAGAAATCATCAAGCACTGACAAGGTAAATACTGCCCACTATGAATTCTCTTGGAAACCGTAAGGAACAGATAATCATCCAGAGCACAAGAGTGACCAGTGGGTTGGACTAGATGACTCTCGAGGTCCCATTTCAATCTTATGATTCTATAACTTGAGCAGGGAACTTCCAATGACAGCCTCAGTCCTTTCTTGGTAGCAAAACTTCTCTCCCAGAAGATCATAATGCCTTTATATAAATTAATATTTTTACCATCATCAACATACATGTAATATATGTACTCAATTCCTTACCATACATACTTATATTCATTTTCATCAGTAACTAAACTTCCACATTTTCCCATTATTAAACATGAATTTCTTATCCTAATTCAACATACAATTTTTTCACAGTGCATTAATCTGTTTGTACACAACTGCATTGTGTAGAATGAATTGTATAATGTTATGTACACTCACATTAACACTTTATTGTATTAAATTTATATACATGTAAAGCACAGACTAGAGCGTAAAGTCTTTGTGATGGAGCTGCCTTCTCCTAAGGTTGCATGATTTGTAAAAGTTGAGTCACGTACCTTTCAGGTCATCAGATGCTCAACTAAGCATGTGCGAGGCTGCAGAATCGAGCTGTGTTTCTTGTCCTCAAGTGTGCATGCGTGAGCCTGCAGAACTGATTTTCTATTTAATAATAACTCCATTTTGGCTGCACCAATTGCGATCTTATTTCAGAAGCAGTTATTGATTTTATGCTGCAAGCCTGTGAGGTTTGGGGGCTCAACCCATCCAGGGGGAGGAGATATTGATGATTCAAAATTGTGAGGATGCTGTGAATTTTGACCACAACCAATTAACGTTTAAACAGTCAACATTTTATTTTCCTGATGGATCTTCTTCACACTTTGTGCATATGATGGTCCTCACACCTTATAGCCATGGATAAATTTTCAGCAATGTAGCTCAAGTGCTTTCCTCCAAATTGGAGCTTCAGCAGTCCCCTGTTTATAATGGAGAGTGGCTGTGCATTTAAGTTTCAGGCAGCTGTTGCTGCCTGAAAATCTATAGTGTGACCACACCTTGAATATTGTGTGCTGATCTGGTCACCCTATCTCAAAAAGAGATGTAGTACAATTGGAAAAGGTACCAGAAAAGGCACCAAAAATGATAAGGGGTATGGAATGGCTCCCATACAGAGAGAGGTTTGATCGGTTAGGGATTTTCAGCTTGGAGAAGAGACAATGGAGAGTGGCTATGATAGAAGTTTATAAAATTATGAGTGGTGCATAGCGAGTAAATAGGGAATGGTTACTTACCCTCTCAAGTAGTACAAGAACTAGGGGACACTCCATGAAACTAACTGGTGGTAGATTTAAAACGAATAAGAGGGATTTTTAAAAAAAAAAATGTTTTTACTCAGTTCACAGTTAGCTTGTGGAACTGGCATAGCTGGGTTTAAAAAAGGATTGGATAAGTTCTTGAGGAGTAGATTCACTAAGAGCTATTGTGTATAGGGAAAGTACCTTCTTACTAGGGATGTGCGAACAGGACAGAGTTCGGATGTTTGACCATGCAGATGAAAAACTTAGTTCGAGTTTGTGGGTTCAATCCGGTGGAGTTTGAAACACCCCCCCGAACACTCGGTGGAGTTCGGCACCACTCGGAGGCTTGGGGGACTCCAGGGACCCCCAGAGGGGCCTGTGTGGCATGGAAGGCTGTCGGAGATCCAGAAGCAGTAGCAGCAGAGACCGGGAAGGCTTGGCGCTTGGCACCCCGGGTTTCCCAGGCGGGCAGGCTCAGAAATTGGCCCCTGGGGGTGCATGTGGGACCAGGGCTGGTGGTTGGAGACCCAGCAGCAGCAGAGACTGGGTAGGCTTGGTACTTGGCACCCTGGGTTGCCCGGGCAGGCAGGCTCAGTGCTTGGCCCCTGGGGGTGCTCGTGGAACCAGGGCTGGCCTTCTGAGACCCAGTGGCAGCAGCAGCAGAGGATGGGAAGGCTTGGGCTTGGTGGATGGCATCCATATGGGGCAGGGCATTGCAGGCCAGCATTGGTGGAACAGTGGCAGAGGCTTGGCTAGGGCTTGCTTACTGGCACCCCTGTTTGGCCAGGCATTGCGGACTGGCATCGGTGAAGCAGCAGCAGAGACCCGGCCAGGGCTTGATGGCTGGTGCCCCTGCTTGGCCAGGTGTTGCAGGCTGCCAGGCATTGTTGGGCAGTTGCAGACAACCAAGTGGAATGACAGCCCTCCCTGCCTAGAACATAGGCCCTAGAACCCTGCTGGTGGTTCCTGGGGCTGGAGTGGCTGGCTGCTTCTTGATGTAGTGGAATGACAGCTCCCTATGAGTGGAATGATGGCCCCAGAACCCTGACAGTCGGTCCTGGGAATAGTGGCAGCTTCTAGATGAGGTGTATGGATGGTCCCCGTACCTGTAATATAAGCCCCAGAACCCTGATGGTGGGTCCTGGGACTTGAGTGGCTGGCACCCCTAATTATTATTTATTTATTTAAAAACTATATATATATATAATATGCGCCAGCAGTGTACCTGGCACTTTACAAACTAATAAAATAGACATGGTCCCTGCCCCTAGGGCTTACAATCTGAGAGACAGGAGCTGGGGGAGAGACATAGGAAGGGGAACAGAGGGAGAGACAAGGGGTCTAAC
>QEPC01005117.1:2751474-2810534 GCA_003113815.1 Sphenodon punctatus
CTTGCTGCGCCCATCTTACCACAAGCCCCATTGGCCCTTCTGCGCATGCGCACTCGCCCAAAGAACCTGGAAGTGCGGCGTAAAGCCGGCACTTTGGGGATCCACATCGGAGGGGGCAGGATCGCTGCAGTGTTTAAATGAGCGCCAAGAAATGCGGCTGATCAAAGGATCAAATGCGTTTCTTGTCTCGTTTAAAAGCACCCTCAGTGGCTAGCTCAGAAGGAGTTGTAAGGGGGGAGGGCAATGACTTTTGTTATTTACTGTGACTGCCTTACCACAAGCCCCATTAGCTCCATGCAGCCTAGCCGTGGCCAGTTTCAGACTGCAAAGCAAGTGGTCTGAGGAAAAGAGGGATGGTGATTGGGCAGACTGGTTGCTAGTCCAAGCCTCTCCACCCCTGGTGCCAGGAAGTATGCTCCTCAGCGGTCCTACCTCCCTGGGCCTGCCAACCCTGTTTTTCCCATTCAAACGCGGCCGAACTGTTCAGGGTTTTGGGCGTTCAGTTCGGCCATCCAAACAGGCCGAGTTTGGGTCGAACACCCAACGTCCAAACTGTGTTCGCACATCCCTACGCATTACTGTTGGGAGCTGTGTGTGGACAACAGAATGGATTGCCTATTGTGTCCTGCCTAAATACTTCTCCCAAACGATTGAGATACACCACTGTCAGAGACAGGGTACTGGGCTTAATGGACTGACCCATCCCCTACTTGATTGGTCTGACTCACTATGGCACTACCTATGTTCTCACAAAGGCATTTGTGTGTTTTGTTGTGTTACAAAGTTAGGTTATGTCATGGCAATTACAACCATCAAGGCTGTTTTTGTGTGTGTGGTTGTTTGTTTGTTTTTTACTATAATTACAGTTCTAGTTATTTGTAGAAAGATTGGAAGAAGATACCGAATAACAAAACTGTGTCCATGACAAATAACATTTGCCTTCTTCACATGATAATGAGTCTGTGATTTGTGCCTTTAAACAATTCTTAAAGCCAGATTTTCTTCTTGGCTGTGCTCCCTTTATAAAAAGAGTCCTGATTCTTCCGCAGAATTTTAATTTTTTTTGCGGGGGGCTGAAGGACTCTTGGCCCAATTCTGTGGGTCCCTTCTCTCCTGCCCATTGGGCTGGGTGCAGTCCCAGGGGTTGCCCCCCACCACTCTCCCCAGCATGTTTGGGCCCAGAAACTCAGACCAGCACAGGTGACAATGGCAGCAGCAGGACCCTCCCCCTCCCTGCTGCTACCCTCCCCCTCTCAGCAGGCTCAGTGTTCCTGGACAGCCTGGGTAGAGGGAGGGTAGTGGCAGCACTCAGAGCTCTTGCTGAACAGACCAGTCTGAGCTGGGTGGAAGGGGTGCCAGGGATTCCACCACCATCGTCACCCTTCCCATGCTTCTTGGACCCACTAACTTACCCTAGTGTAACAGGCGGTGGCAGTGGGGAATGCAGAGCATGGCTGCTACCCTCCCCCTCCTCAGCCCAGCCAGCTAAGAGTTCCTCAGACCACACTGGGCTGGGGAGGGGGTTGCTGCATGACATCACAGCAGGTGAGCTTCTGATTGGTTCGTTTGTTGTCACCCATCAAACATTGATCACAAGCCAATCTGAGGCTTGCATGAGTGATTGATGGGTGATGATATCACAACACATAAGCCAATCAGGCTTGTGTGCTGTGACATCGCCCAGCAAGGGCAATCCCATGGTGAATTTCCTTGTGGGAGAGATTCCACTCTAAATTCAGGATTCGTGGAAGCATGTTTCCTTCAGGGTCTTGCTTATGAGTGACCTGGCACAGAGTGGCTTCAAAGGTGATGCATATTTATTTTGCATATTTTTGTCAAAGCAACTTTCCAGTCAGGGAGTGTATTTCAAGGTATTTATTTTTATTTCTTTTACAAAATTTATACCCCGCTCTTCCCATCACAGGTAGCCCAGAGCAGCTGCTAACAATAAAATATATAAATATAGTATAAAACAATTTTAAACTCTTTAAAACATAATCATAACAGGGGAAAAACCCCACTCCACCCACCCTTACCCCTCTCCCTTGCCAAATGCCTGATGGAACAGTCAGGTCTTACAGTTCCTATGGAAGGCCGGGAGGTCTAAGGCCAGACAGGCCCGCACTGGGAGGGAATTCCAAAGGTGCAGCACAGCCACTGAGAACACCCTATTCTGCATGGCCCCCCGGGAAATCCGGGGGACCTCCAACACGGCACCTCTGGATGACTGCAGGGGCCGATCTAGAACCCAGGGAGTGAGGCGGTCTCGCAAATAAGCAGGCCCCAGGCCGTGTAAGGCTTTGTAGGTTAAAACCAACACTTTGAATTGGGCCCGGAAGACTATTGGGAGCCAGTGCAGAGATTGGAGCACTGGTGTAATGTGCTCCCGGTGTCCCAGCACCTCGAAGAGCCGGGCCACTGCATTCTGCACCAGCTGCAGCTTTCAAGCCATCACCATAGGTAGCCCCACGTAAAGCGCGTTACGGTAGTCTAACCGAGAGGTAATAAAAGCATGAAAGATCATGGCCAGGTCAGGTATGTGGGGGCATTGCTGAGCAGAACCGCTCTGTCCTAATGGTTCAGTCATGCAAGTGTATTAAGTGTAAGAGGCCCTAAAGTTGGCCCCATCAGGCCAAGAACTTGTATGGTACAAAAGTGGTGTGGTGTAAAACATGCAAGTTGCAGCACAGACTGACTCATAGCTGCTATGTGAATGCAATTGGGATTTTTACAGTGGTTAACTTTGTTGCAACAAATCCCTCTAAAATGAACTTTATTAAGTGGTCAAAATGAACAGGGGAAGGGAGGATGGAAAAGCATGGCTGAATAGGGGTGTGCATGTCCTTTTTGTTACAATAACAATAACGAAAATTGTCATTTTCATTATCGTTATTGCAATAATGAAAATGACAAATAATAATAATGAAAATAGAAACAAAAATGACATTTTGTTTTTGAAATAAAGGGAAAAACTGAAAAACCTATTTCCGGCTATAGCTGTTTGTTTGTTTGTTGTTCAATTGTGGTGAAGGTTAAGTGGTGGATTGAGGGAGAGCCAGGCCGGGTGGCTAGGATATTGCGGCAGTTGCTGCCTACATTCCCCGGTATCCTATCTGCTGAGACACAGCACAGCCAGGAAGGCACATTTCCCCCCCCCCCCGCCCGGGTACAAGAACAAGCGGGCTCACCTGCTCTGTGAACTATTGGGGCTGTGATTGCTGTGCTCCACTGCAGGTGAGCTGACATACCACCTGAGCTGATCCACCCCCACCGGAACCAGGACTCGTAGGAACTCCCGTGCCTACAACCATGCCATAGGTGTGCACAATGACCCACGTGCCTAAGGGCTGTGTGCTCCTGGGCACGGCCTTGTGCGCACAGCCTTAGGCGGCAGCCAGAGGATTATATTTAATTTACGGTGTGTGTAGGATGATGTGAACTGTTTGGCTTTTGGACCTTTGGAATTACTCACTGGTCTTATATTGTATTATTGATCAACTGATTGTTCGATGATTGATCAACTATTTATTTGATGATTGACCAATTGATCGATCAATGATTGATCAATTGATCGAATGATTAATGTTTGATTGATTGATCAATGATTGATCAACAGATCAATCGATCGATTGATTGATTGATGGATGAGTGATTGATTGATCGATCAATTGATTTATGATTGATTGATCAACTCCTCTGGCTAGAAATTGAAAAGTTCAAAATATTCAAATTCAAATTGAAAATTTTCAAATTCAAAAATTTCAAAATTTTCAAAATTTTCAAAATTTCTGTTTACAAAATTTTTAAAAATTCTAAATTTCAATTTTTTTTGAAATTTTCAAATTTTGGAATTTTCAAAATTTAATATTTTAAAGATGTGTCGACACAGACCTGTAAAGACATCAGTATTAATAATGATTCTAACTATGTTCCAAATAAAAGCACAGTAGGGAAAACTGAATGGCCTTTGCCGCAGCCCCATTTAGGCAGTACCATTGATGATTATAAAGTAAAATCTATACCTTTTTCATCCAAAAAGAATATTAAGAACTCTCAGTTTGAGGGTACAGAAGATGCCAGTAGAAAACAAGTAGCTGCGAAAAGGAATGACCTGTCAAGTAAGATAACCACCCTCATAAGTGAGGGGGAACCAGAGGACCCCAAAATATAGCCCTAGGAAACAAAAGAAAGATGATCCCCAGCTGTGGTATTTCATATTAATAAGAAAAAAAGGTTGGTGGAAAAAATGAGAGTGAATTTTAGTATTGTGGATATAAGGGATTTCAAAGCGTTGATGGATAAAGGAAGATTTATGAGGTGGGAGGTAATTTTTAACTCCTTAGATTTAATGAATAACATATGCATAGCTAGGTGGCAACTGAAATTCACTTGAATATTTATCCGAAGAGTGGAAAACACTCTAGCAAGAGCGATTCTTATTTCTAGTAAACCCAGGGGGGCCAATGTAGGGGAGACTGCATTCATGGATTTGGCTGATCAGGGAGAAATGCGTCCTGAGTGACAGATAGTGGATGTAGCAGATTCAACAGGTTTGTCTAAATTTTTAGATGATGATGGGCCTGTAAGTGAAACTGACGGATGCATTAAATATGATAGATGTAGAGGGAGAAGCACACGAACGCTTGTGGGTCTCCTCACATTGCAAGATAAATGAAGAACAAGTGGGTTTTTCTCATGGAAAATCCACATTTGATCATTGCTTTATTTTAATGCACCTAATGGACAAGTATATGTATATAAGGAATGGTCAGCTCTATGTTGCATTCATAGATTTGGCAAAAGCATTTGATTCGGTACCTAGAAAATTGCTCTGGCGTAAACTTATGGAAATGAGAATACCGAATCATTTGCTAAATTTAATAATAAAAATTCCTGAAAATACGAAGGCAGTCATCCGATTAGACAGTAGAGGCAGAACGACATGCTGTTTTCCTCAACAACAGGGAGTCAGACAAGGATGCCTTATGGCTCCTTTGTTGTTTAATCATTTTATAAATGATCTTGTCCCTACAATTTCTGGAGTTAATCCTACGCCTCCTCGAATAAAAGAAAGAGCACTGTCAGTACTCTTTTATGCCGATGATATATTGCTATTTTCTCAAACCAAACAAGGTTTGCAGAAGTGTCTAGACTTTCTGAATGGTTATTGCCAAAAAAAATTCTTAAAGGTTAACATCAATAAATCCAAAGTAATGTGCTTCGGTGCATTTCGGTCTAAGCATAGATAGTCATTAGCTACACAGGAGATGATTTCATCATCTAATTATACTTATTTAGGCTTAAAATTTGTAGTGTCAAGATCTTGGAGGATTAATAAAGAGAATTTGGTAGTAAAGGCAATGCAGTCAGTAGGTGACCAACTTAGATTATATTATGCATCACCGATGGCGTCTGTAGAACAATTGTTAAATATCTTCACATTGAAAGTCCTTCCGCAGTTATTGTATGGAGGAGAAAAAACAGCACCTGACTATAATAGTAAGTTAGAGACTCCACAGAATCATTTTTTTACGGAATATTCTAGGAGTGCCAAGAGCAACTCCTTTGGAAATGTTGAGAGCAGAAACAGGATCTATGCCAGTACTTTTTCATTTTAAAATAAGAATAATGCATTTCTGGCTTAAGTTATCGCAAGGACAAACTTCTCCATTGGTAATGGATTGCTATTATGAGCAAAAAAGACAATTGGGAGCAGTACAGTATAATTGGATGAAGTATATTAAGAAACTTGCTGTAGAAATGGAACTCCAAGTGGACAATGATGGTATTCCTAGTGATAAGACTACGAAAGAAGAAATTAACCTGAGTCATAGCATTGGCTCAAAAGAAAGATATGGAGGCACTCCAGAAAACAAAATTGCTTCAATATATCCTTTAATAAAGCACTCAGTTTCCCTGGAGAGCTACTTAATATTAATTCAAGATTTCAGACTTAGGAGAATGATGACGCTTTTGCGATTTGAAATGATTGAAACTTCAATAGTGAGAGGTCGGAGAGAACGAATCCCATATAACAGAACTTGTCAATGCTGTACACAGGAAATAGACTTTCTATCCAATTTAATATTTGATTTCCCTTTATATAAGGACCGTAGACTAACGTGGATGACCCTATTTTTGAGAACAATGCTTTACCTATTGAAATGAAGATGAATAAGCTGTTTACAGCATCTGAAATTCCACTATTTAAGGCAATTGCTTTTTTCTTTATGAAGATAGAGAAAAGGATTAAGGGAGTTTATGATACATGATATAATGATAGTTGATTCATTATTATCTCATTTTTTTTTCAAGATGTTGGAGGAAGTATTAAGATAGTTACAAATTATGACAGCCAATCTACCATTATTTTTACTACTCATTTCAAGTTGGTCAATCAACTGATATTGAAGATAGAATACGTCTGTATTATGTTTGTATAACAATATATAAATTGGTTTTATATTGCATAAATACAATTATATTATTTGATAATTACTTATAATGGCGATCTGTATATCCATTCCATTGACTGTTTGTTTTTAAAACTGTTATAGAAAAATTTGCTGACACAATAAATGATTTTGATTTTATCTATTCAATTCTGATGAAACCTGGGGGGATAGTACCTCAGTGGAGGTCACTATGTGTACCGATTTTTGAAATTATTAGTTAAAGGAAACTGATTTTTAGGGATGGGTGAACGCGGTTCAGAAGTTCGGAGTTCGGCCCGAACTCGGCCTGTTCGGACGACCGAACTGAACTTCCAAACACGAACTGGCCAAACCGAACTCAATTCCAAATGTCAAAATGACCGAACAGTTTGGTCAGTTCGGATCGCGTTCGGGTGAGTTCGGGTGGCAAAAGAATGTTCACTGTAGGGTCAAACGTGACACTGAGGAGCAGACTTCCAGGCACCAGGGGTGGAGAGACTTGCAAGAAATGAAACTATCTGCCTCCCCTCCTTCCCTACGCCTTCTGAGGTAGTCACTGTTCCTGAACAGCAGGCGTTGAGTAGGATTATTAGATTGCTTTAAGTTTCATTTCAGTTTTGTACTGAAATGAAACTTAAACCTTAAACTGAAACCTTGTGTTTGTGATTCCCCACCCCCAATCCCATATATATAGAGATAGAGAGATATAGATATAGAAAGATAGGTTAGGGATAGTAGTTGTAAGAGCTAGCTTAATGATAGAGATAGCGTTAGTGATTTAGTTTTAGTGTTTGTAGGAGTAGGCCTGTGTTCTTATTAGATAATCCATTTAGTTCATAGCATTTAGAATAGTTAATAGAGATAGATAGATATAATATTAGATTAAAAAAATAATTAAAAAACCCCATATAAAAACCAAAAAACCAAATTAAAAAACAAAAGAAAAGCATATAAAACCCAATAAAAAACCCCAAAAACATATTAAAAACAACAAAAACACCCATAACAACATTTCCCGAATGGATGAACTGAAGGGCCGAACCCAAACCCAGCGAACTAACCAAATGGACGAACTGAACGCAGTCGAACCGAATGGCCGAACGTGAACGCGATCTGTTTGCCCATCCCTACTGATTTTAGAAGCAGTTGTCTTTGTCCTTTTAAGAAAAGCTCCATACACATGCATGGCCAAAACTTCTTTATCTTCCATTCGGTGTGAATGAAACCTGTGACTATTATGTCCCTCCACAAATTAACACTCCTTTCGCTTTTCAGAAAGATTGGATAAAGGGTCCTGCTGGTATAACACATTAACTTGAAAATACATTTCCAGCTGTACCATTTTTATATTCCATCCTGTTTACAAGACACGTGGCAGGAATGTATCACATATCTTTCCTGTCATCTCTGCCAAACTAGAGGACAATTTGATAAAAGGACCCAATTTTATAAGCAATTAAAGTTGTCCCCTTGAAGACCATTATTCAGATAAATAGCACATGCAGTGCCAGTCAGAGGCAGACACCTGGCATGTCAGGAAAAGGGAGGATGTAGGAAGGAGGATGTTGAGCAACGCAAAAGACTGACACACATTCACTGGCCAGTTACTGCATGCTTCCAGATTTACAGGACCAATCAGTAGTGGCTTCAAGGCAGGCATAAAGGATAGCCCTCAGGCATGCATAGAAGGGACGTAACTGGGACTTTGGGAATAGCATCCCAGAAATCAGGAGACCTAGTTTACGCATCCAGGCTGTCCAATTATCATTACAATCACATCCTACAGCACTGTGACAGAGGACATAAGAGAATCTCTATTGGCTCTTTCCTAAACAGATGCTTCTGACTTCACAGTAAAAAGTGGGGGAGAGATGTTGGAATGGTCACAGAACAGAATGAGGATATTTGGTTGACATTTCTGCTGGCCAATTGGCATCATAAATTGATCTTATACCATAGTGACAAGTAAGAGAATCCCTGGCATAGGCTCATTCTCTGCATATGCTGTTCAGGCATATAAAAAATTGGGACCCTTTATCACATCGTTCTGATATTTGGCAGAGATGATAGTGAAAATATTATATCCCTGTCTCTTATACACATCTAGATGTGTATAAGAGACAGGTGATATACAGTCCTGCCAAAATTCATGTACACTGGTTGGAATACAAAGTTGGTACCATCAGACATACATTTCTAAGGTAGTTGATTATACCACCAGGACCCTTTATCCAATCCTTCTGAAAGTTGACAGAGATGGTAAATATGGGAAGGGTTGTACACTTGCCAAGCTTCATCTACATTACATGTGATGCAAAGTGATTACACCTAAGAATGTATATGAAGATTTTTTGCAAAATAAAATAATTCAGCTGCTTCTAAAATTGGGTTCCTTTATCCAATCTTTTTGGAATTTGGTACACATAGTGCCTTCTGTTGGAGGTATAATCCCTTCAAGGTTCAGCCAAATATAATGCAAAAAAAAGGGTACAGCTGAAAATGTGTTTTCAATTGAAACCAATGAAAAATGAAAATAAAAACAAAAATGACAATTTGATATTTATGAAAATGATAACATTTAAATAACGAAAATCTAAAATGAAAATTACATGGACCCCTGGTGCACACCTCTGTGGCTGTAAGGCCCGGAGAGCATACAGTTGGCAGCTTATGGTTCCTGCTGCTTCTCAATCCCCTGGGGCTTGTCTGGACACTGGCCTCCATTCTCCCTGCAGGGTTCCTATGTAGGACCAATGTGTGTTTAGATTTCACACATGTTCCTTTAAGAACTGGGGCTAGGGTGGGGAGTCAAGATGGCCACACTCACTCTGGCCATTTGGCTCATTGGAGACATTCAGACAGCAGCTCTGTGTTTTCCCATTACTGCAAGCTGTGCTCCTGGATCTTCTGGTGCACACCATGTGGGGCTGCCCTGGAGTAGTCATGTTGAACATCCAGTGGGCACTCTTCACACAGTCAGGTAAACCTAGAGACAGTGGGGATTTCCGTGGGCAAATGTGGAGCTGCTGTCTAGCTGTTTATTCCTAGTGTGTCTGCTTCTACAGCTTTAAAATGGGACATGAACAACAGGACTGGCTAGACAACGAGTGTACTATGGTATGGTTCAATGACTGCATTCAAACGAGCCTTTTCTCCTAAGTTACACTGCTTCCCTTGCACTTTTATTGCTTCTATAAATTAATTAGCTCCCAAGAACCTATACAAATAGTCTGTCAATCACCCGCATCTGTTGTTAGCAGGAGACCCACTTCCACACGTGACTATTGGGGGGGTTGGTACCCCAATATACGCCCGATTCTTAAATTTAGGGGAATTAGCTGAATTAGTTGAACTGGGGTCCCCATGTGCCACAAGGATCAGTCTGAGGTATGGGGTGTACTCCTGGTCAGCTGGACTATCCCACCCACTTCCCAGGTACACAGACAACTGCTTAAATACAAAAGGGTTTTTTAATTAAAAAACCAAAGAAAGGAGACACATATACACGCACCTACCCTCCCTTGCACAGATACACCACCCACCCACGAACAATCTACTCACTCCCAGTCTGGTATTCTTCAGGGCTGGTGCACACTGCGTTGGGGGAAGAAGAAGAAACAGGGAACTGAGAGAGAGAGAGAGGTTCAAAAGGTTACCTTGCTGAGCCTGTAGGTAGAGGGGGAGACAGGCAAACCTCAGACGGGGGGGGGGCGAGAGGTGTGGAGGTGAGGAACACAGACCAAGGTGGGTCCGGAACTACTCTGCTCTTGCAGGCCAGGGTTTGGATTATTATAGGATGATGTCCATGTGCTCAGGGGGAGGGACCCTTGGGGGTCTCTTAGGGTCAAACAGAGGGGCTGAAGGGGGGTGTCACCTTTCTATCTTTCAGCACTTAGGACTAAATTCTAGAAGTCCTAGCTCCAGTGGTTCCCTAATTCTGAGGGGAACAAAAGGGGCCTGAGTGTGACCATAGAATTCAATGAAGGGTTGGGGGGTGCTCCAGGTGTCTTTAGGAAAATAGGGCGAGTCAATAGGGAAATCTTGTCAGGATGTTTTGGGGAAAACAAATCTTGCAGGGGATAAGGGCCTTATCTATAGGGGAACAGGGAAGACTGGCTCCATCCAGGTGTGCATGGGTGGGCCTACCATTGTGCTTATTTTGCCAATCTGGAGTTCCAAGCTAGGGTCTTTGTTCGAAACCAGGGAGTGGCCTCTCTTTCCTGTGCCCCTGTGATTACCGGAGGAGGCTTCTTCCCTTATCTAATTCCTGCTCTTTTCAGGTTTTGAGCTTTACCTGAGGGGCCTTTCAGTTTCAAGGGTTCACCTGGCTCTCAACTTCCTCTCTGGCCCTTGTCGCTTGGGCACCCCAGAATCTGTATTACTTATGGGGTGATGCTGGCCCTTGTTATTTGGGCACCCCAGAATCTGTATTCCTTATGGGGCGATGTTTCACCAAAAGGGGTGTGTGTAACATTCTCAGGGAAAAGGCTTGTTACCTAACAATTCCCCCCATTGGGGGCTAAACCCCTGAGGGATGACGGCCCCCACACATTCATGAGTTTAGAGTAAGCAAAGTAGTCCTCAATGCGACTTAGTCTGGCCATTTTCCTCTTAACCCAACATCTCAAACCCGTCACACAAAACACAAGCCCTACTTGGAACACTAGGATCAATACAATCGGGTGAAGCATTAAATAAAAAACCCTGGTTGCCTGAGAACTCCAGCCCAGCAAACTCTCATACCATGCATGCTGGCCTGCTGACTGAATGTCTACTGTTATTCAGGAGATGGCCTGGTGGTTATGTTTTACTATCAGGAAAGCTGTCTTCCCCATTGCCTGCACCTTCTGAAGCTCTAACTGGAGGGATGGATGGGATAAGAGGGATCTGAAGAGAGAGAGGCTCATTCTCAAGGACACAGACTAAATAGAGGTATAAAGAGAGGGGAACAGTTTCATATGCTGCACCATCCAGACTGGGGTTACATATTTAAAAATCACACCCCATCACCCGAATGACACCACAAAAACAGCGATTGAATAGTGATACTATGGGATGTATCTCTCTACCATTGATAATTATATAGTCACACATAGTCCTAATGTGCACACAGGTCCTACCTATGTATACTATGGCAGATTTGTTTTCATTTTCTATACTAAAATAACAAACCTATTAATTGCCAGGGTAGGGGAAAAACGGGGATCATGAATTTCTAAATTATCATCAAAACACACAAAGCCGAATTCATTCCTATCTCTACATCCCATGATATTCACAGTTTTAAAACTACCTTCCCAAGAATACAACACCTTACCATGACCAATCTGCCATCCCAGCGGGACCGCTGGGTACACCACCATCGTTTCTGCTGTGGCGGTGGTTACAATGAACAAATTCAACTGGTTTTGCAGGGGGCTAAAGCTTACATTAACGAGTTTCCACCACTCTTGGAGCGCATTCTCACCTGTGGTCAATTGGGCCCTAATCAAATTTGTAAGTTCCATGGGGATATGTCCCATTTTTGCTTGCCAAACCATCCTCATGGTAACACTTTGGGCCAAGGCTTGCACCTGTGTACGCGTCAGAGCCAATGAAACATTGTTCTGCAGTGACAGTATTCCAGAAATCAAACACTTCTCATCTGTTTCCAAAATCGTTTCCCAGGAAGGCAAGAACTTACTGATGGCAACTTGCCCCTCAGTCAACCAGGTAAACTATCCTTGGGTCCCATTTCCAAATTCTAATTTATAAACCCCTGCTAAGGTTTCTTCTCCTTTAAAAGATGTGGCCATAATAGCTAAACCGAATGACCGGCTTGAATGTATCACATCTTGTTCCAGTTACGGGAATGATCCAATCAGGTGGCCCTGATCTATATAACACATTACCCTTAATTTTCCACCCCTGTGATTTCCAGTTCACCATAGTCCGAGAAGTCATCTTCCCGTCGGGGGCGGTGAGGGTAATCAAAAGTTCATCTCCAAGAACCCGGAGGCTTTCTGTCCCTGCTACAATGGATATATGGAAAGGAGAGACAATAGTCCATGGTGCTGCGGTGATCTATACAATGTCACAAGTTCCCATCTCCCTGTCTCAGAGCACACTGAGGTTGGCTGCTCCCAGGAGTGGCTTACACCACACTCAGCGGCCCGAGTCTGTGGACTTGAACTTGGCGGTTTCTGGAGCATAACAAAAACAAGTTGTCTCCCCAGACTCACAGTGGGTGCAATTGGCAGTGTTGCTCCAATCACATCCGACCTGGCTGGTGCCAGCGTAGAACAAGTATGCACCTCTGGATGCCTGGCGATGGTTGCAGTGAGCATACAGGTTGGGCATCTGGCATAAAAACTTTTCCTGGTCTGGCAGCTTGGGGAATACAGCTCCATACTCTCACCGGGATCATTGGACCTTCCGTGGGGTCATTCACCCGGATCAGCTCTGGATTGGCACTCGCGACCCCAAAGACCCATAGCACTAGCAGGATGGCTTCCATTTTGGCTTCCTAGAGGGATACACAAAAGAAAAAGGGGGGTTTCACCATGGAGTGAGAGTAACGGGGCCGTGTTTCCAACCTCCTGCAAGGAAAAAAAAAGGGGAAGCGGAAGGGTGGTGGATGGACCTGTGTGGGGAAAAAAAAGGAGCTGCGGAATGGACTCAGTTGTCGTCACTCACATATCCGATGAGCGGACTGAACTCCCACAGGTCCCTCTAGATGGGGGTGGGGGTAGGAGGACTAGTGCTGTGAAGTACAGGGAATCTGTCCTGTCGACCCGTGGATTCTAACCAACCCGGCCTGGAACTGAATCACACGTGGGTCTTCCCTCATGTGCACCTCCCATCTGGAGGAACCTTCCCTGTAGAGTTTTATCACAACCTTTTCCACGGGTCCCCCCGTTGTGTGCCACTTAGCCGCCCCCAAGAGGGACCCATGGGGGCCTCCTGACTCATTATAACAAAACCTAAACCTGAACGTGCGTCCAGCAATGAGGGTCCCGACGCTGGCTGGATTAACTGAAGAGCCGTCCCATGGCTGGGAAGATGGTTAAACATGCGCCTTCTGTGCCCTCTGCTTCCCAAACCTCTTTTCATATTTCTGTTGGGTTTGAGTGGGGGCTCCAGATGGACCTTGGGCTATAGGGAAAGAGCCGGCAGACTGGCCGGGTTCTTTTGTTCACCAGGGGAGTTTCCTATCCACGAGAAATCCCGAGGACTGAGAGCCTTTCCATTCCATTCTTTGAGCTGCGAGCTATGGAAGATCTTTCTCCAAGGTTTCCTATTCTTACCCTCTGGGATCTCTACTTGATACACTGCTGGGCTGACTGTGTTCACAATCTGCCCAGGGCCCTCCCACATGTGAGCCAGTGAATGCTCTCATACTGAGAGTTTTTGATACATCACCAGCTGCCCAATGTCCCATATCTTTGGCCTTTTTACCCATCCCAGTTGCTTATCCACTTCAGCCTGTGCTATCCCTAGCTGATGAGTGGTGTGCCTGTGAACTTCAGCAAGTGCTTGAACTAGACCTTGGACCCACTCGTCTGTGACTGCCTTGTTTTCTCAAGAATTAGGGAGTTCAGTGCCAATCCACCAGGCTTCTGGCATGCGCATGCGCCTCCCTGTCATCACCTCAAAAGGAATATGACCATGGATGGCCTTGGACCCTCGTAAAGGCATTAGAATCAAAGGCAGCTTCTCATCCCAATTTTTCCCAGTTGCACTGACCTGCTTGTGCAGTGCTTCTTTTAGCATCCTATTGGTTCTCTCCACTAGCCCAGAGGAGGTGGTGTGCCCAGCAATGTGAAAGCTTTGCTTAATTCCCAAGGCTTTGCATAGCTCTTGCATGACCTCCCCCACAAAGTGTAATCCTTCATCCAAATGTATGACCTTAGGGAGTCCCCATCTTGAGAAGACCATGTTAAAGAGCATTTTCACTATTACAGCTGCTGTATTGGCCTTACAAGGGAGGTCCTCAATCCATTTACTGAAGGCATCGATGACAAGACAATATTTACTTCCTCTGGCAGGAGCGGGAAGGGGCCCAATGTAGTTTATTTGGATCCTGGCCCAAGGTCCCTCAATGCACTGGTGCTGGATTGGGACCTTGACAGCCTGGGGATCTGCGTTTACCATGGTGTATGCTAGACAATTATGACACCATTGTGCCACATCTGTCTTCATGTGAGACCACCACCCCGTTTCCTTAACCCGATTCAAAGTGTCTTGTTTTCCATTATGTGCCTGCTCATGTATGAACTGTATCAGTTTCCCCCATATCTTACTAGGGACTATCCAATGTCTGTCTCCCCCAGGATCGATAGCCCACCAAACCTCAGTGTTGCTAAGAATTGTGAACCTCCCGGTGGGATCTTTTCCCATGTTTGCCAGATCCTCTGTTTCTTTGTCTCCCTGCTGGAGTGTTCCTAGATCCAAAATGGTAGCTCCTACCACTGGGGAATGGGCTCTGGTTTTGATGGGGGCTAGGGTCTGTTCTGGGGATGGCTCCTCTAAGGGCTCGGAGGAGAGGCTCATGTTTGCTGCTGCTTTTGCTAGCCGATCTGCCTGGCTGTTCCAAAAAGCTGCTTCTGCTGGCTCCCTGAAGTGTCCTGGCATGTGTGCCACCCAAGTGAAACCTGTTCTAGTTTGGATGTGCTCCGTCACCCACTTCCATTTGCTGGCGTGGGCTACCAGTCTCTCATCCGAAGCTGTCATGTTTCTACCCAGCCAGATTGGAAGCCAGATCGCAGCAGTGCAAGTAGTTCAATCTGAGTCTCTGTAGATTGCCAAAGGAACCTCTAGGGGTTCAAACTCAAGGACAGCCAATACTGCTTGTACCTCAGCAGTTTGAGATGAGTGAGGGCGAGCTGTTCCTTGCAATACCTTTCCATCTAACACCCGCACAGCTACCCATTCAGTTTTAGGCTCCCCCCGTTGATAAAAAGACCCATCCGCATACCACACAGTGAACTCCTGTTTTACTACCTCTTCGTGATTCTTTTCCCCACTGTACTGGCCAGTCTATTGTATTCAAATCTGGGAGCGGACACTTGTGCTCCCCTTCTACTATCAGGCTATATGGAGTGGGGGTGTCTCTCTGTTTTTTGCTGAAACTCACCCCTCTATTTACTAGGGCCAAAGTCCACTAGGCTATTCTAGGGTTGCTGACCTGCCCATCTTGTACTTTGCTTGAGATGATATACCTATGGGGAGAGTGGGGTGTCTGAACTATCATTTTGGATCCTCCTTCTATGAATTCCCAATGCTGCATGCACCACACCAAAGCCAGGCATGCTTTCTCACAAGGGATGAACTGCTGCTCCACCTCACTGAGGAGCCTAGAAGCGTACTCGATCACCCTCTGTTTTCCCATCTGGTGCTGTGCCAAGGTAGCCCCTATGCAAGTCTCAGTTGCTGCTAGCTGTATTGGAAAGGGTACTTGAGGCTAAATCTTGTTTCAGGATGGCTAGGGCTTCTTACTGCTTGGAACCCCACTCCCATACCTGTCCCTTCTTCAGGAGCTTATATAGAGGTCTGGCTTTTTCAGCGAAGAACTCTATAAAGTCCCTGGAGAAATTCATGTTGCCCAAGATGGCTCGGAGGGAGGTTATATCGGTAGGAGCATGTATCTTTAAAACCACCTCTACTCTGTGCAGCTGGAGACCTCCCCTCTTCTCCTATACTAATGTCCAGATACTTCACCTGTTTTTGGACTAGCTGTGCCTTTTCCCTGTTCACCCTGAACCCAGTGTGCTGAACAATGGACAATACCTTCCTAGTAATTTCCTGGGTCATCTCTTCCTCTGGAGAGTGGCCTAAAATGTCATCCACGTAGCTGATGACCGAGTTTCTGAACTCTGATCTCAGTTTCTCCCACATGTTGGAGACTACTGAATGGCAAATGCTGGGGAAAGAATGAAATCCTTGGGGTGTCCTGGTAAAGGTGTACTGCTGATTCTTGTATTTGAATGCAAATTTGTACCAACACGTCTGATCCAGGGGAATGGTGGAAAAGGCATTGGCTAAAATTATCACAGAATACCAACGGGACCCTACGCTACTGTGGCTATGATCTCATTGTACTTGGCTACCGCTGGGACAAAAGGGGGGGTGACTGCGTTTAAAGCTCAGTTAATCCACAGTCATTCTGTAAGTCACCCCATTGGCTTTAAGAACCGGCAAGATAGGTGCATTACAGATAGACTGCATTTGAACTATAATTCCCTGTTCTAGCAATCTATCTATGGTAACCTGAATCCCCTTCTCAGCCTCTGCTGGATACTTGTACTGTTTCTGGGGAGGGGGATCTTCTCCTTCTCTCAGCACCACGTCTTTTACCCTCCCAAATTCCACCTTGTCCTTGATCCACACTCGGGGAAACTCTTGAGTTCATAGATCTTTGGTCAAAGGAAGAACTGAGAGGGGGGCCTTAAGGGTTCCACAATAGTGAATTGCTGAAATCTCTGGAGAGGGGGTGCTCCTGGAAATTGCCACAGGAACCCATTGGCCAAGTCAACAGTTAGCTAAAAGCTTCTTAAAAGAGGAACCCCAATGATACCCCTCTCCTTACCCCAGTGAGCACAACCTTCTAATTTCCCAACCAATTTTCCTAATTCAAAAGGGATATCCTGCCATACGGGTGCTGCCTGGACCTCACCCCCATACCCACTGAGTGCTACCTGCTTCCCCGTGGGCTTCCCCATGTTTACCCATTCGGGGTCCAAGATGTTCACAGACACGCCTGGGTCCACTAAGGACTGCTGTTCCCGGATTCCCAATACTAGCCCTGGTAGTAGGTCTCCCCCATATATCTGGCTGCAATTTGGCAACAATCTGAGGGGGACCCACGGGAATCAGGCCTCCCGAGCAGATGTTGTACACTTCCTGGAGTGTGCGCTCCTGCTCTGGGGGCCGGGTGCTTAAGCCCATATCAGGGGGTCTAACTGCAGCTACTGTCTCAGGCTGAGGATCCCACTCCTGCTGGTTTTAGATTTCTGCTAGTGCAGCTATTATGACACGAGTGTGCTGGAGATGATATTGCCTCATATCTTCTCCAGTTGCCTTGAGCTCACTCCAAAGTTGTCTGTGAAGAGTGATCCCACCCTCCCGGTTAGGGGCTCGGGGGGGGGGGGGACTGACAGGCCCATTCCTCCTCCTGTTTTGGGGGGAAACCTGAAGCCTGTTCAGGGGGGCTAGAGGAGTGTGGGTCATTATTAACAAAAGTAACGGCCTAAACTGGTTCTAGTGGGAATTTCTTGACTTGCCGCCTGCTCCCTCCCACGTCCCTCATGATATCTGCTACCTGCTGAATACCCATTGCTAACTCATCCCACATGACCTGCGCTATGTCCATTCTCCCTAAAGCCAATCTAGTTGGTGCAGTTAACCCCTCATAGACTGCCTCTATAAAGTCCTGGTTATCATAGTTCATAACTTGGCACCCTCCTCTCTGTACCGGGGCTACTACCTCGGTTATGGCCCCTAACAACTTATTTCTAATCACATAGGCTTCCGGTGGCTCCCGCGGGACCTGGGCCTCCAGAAGAAACAACCTGTGGGGACTCTTCCCTGGGAGCATAACCCTGATCACTGTTCTCATCCACTGGCTACAATTTGCACCCTGCAGATCTGCCATACTGAGCCCCGCTTCTAAAGTCTGTGCCTCTGCGAGGGGAGTGCTGGCCCAGGCTAACTGGGTCAAATCCATTCCATCCACGGTTGGGTACATTTGCCACACTCTAGCCATCCATGATATTACTGTATCCTGCTTTAGTGGACCCAACTGTTCCTCTATGGCCTTTGCCTGAGTGGGGGACCATCTAACTGTCTCCTGCACTTCCTCTTGAACTTGCACACCTCTCCCTATATGGCACTTGACTTGGTGGGATACCACAGGGGCCAGGGACTCTGGCTCCTTCCAATCTGGATTGAAAGGGGCCTCTGTAATGGCATCTGAGGGCCACTTCGGCTCGGGAAGTTCTTCCACACGCACTGCGGCTACCAAGCCATGTTGCACGTGGCGTTCCTCCCTCAGCTGATGTATGGCCTGTTTGCAAGCTTCATGGTTGACTGCTGCCTTTGCTGTCTGGTTTTGGTCTGCCAGGAAGCGTGCTGCTGACCGAGTTTCTTCTAATTGGGATTTCAACCTCTCTAGCTCCCTTTCTGCTTGTTCAGCCCTTGACACAGCATTAAGTTTCCCTTCCTGTGCTTTCTTAAGGACAGTTGTAAGCTTCCAAGTCTCTGATATTGACTCATGCTTGTCCCTGTCCATCTCTATGCATTTCCCCTCTAGTTTCTTTACCCTTACACCTTCCTTTTCCAACTGATTCCTGAGATCCTGCACTAGTTCCTTTAGCTCTTGCAATTCTCTTTTATGTTTGCCTTGATCTTCCCTTAGCATCTCCTGCATGTCACAGCAGGCATAACAGAGAGCCCAAGCGGCACAAGCATCCTTTTTGCCTCCTTTCGGCTTAAACTTCTGCATGTACTCCTCATATGCCTTACACACACAGACAGCCAGGTCCTGAGTTTTAAAGCACCCTGGTTGCCATGGGCATTTACCCTTCTTTCCAACCCACTTCTCTAGTTTAGATATTTGTCCCTCCTTCTTAAGTAGGGAATCTACCACTATGTTCCTATCTCCTGCCATCACTGACTCACGAAGTCCCTGCACTACCAATAACGGTGCCAAGATGCTACTTCCCAATCCCAAAAGCTGTTTCTTACAGCTTCAAGACAAACTCAAATCTAGACTCCAAATCTCAAAACTATCTATTCAAATCTCACAAGGTGTGTTAGAACCAGCTTTGTGATTCTCAGGCTAGCTCAACTCTAAATCTCAAAGCTCTCTCTCCTAGCTCCAAGACTAACTGAAATCTAAATCTCAAAAACTGTCTCTCACAGCATCAAGACTAACTTCTCAAAAGGGAGCCCCAGAACCAACTTTATGATTCTCAGGCTAGCTCAACTCTAAATCTCAAAGCTATCTCTTATAGCTCCAAGACTAAGTCAAATCCAAATATCAAAACTGTCTCTTACAGGTTCAAGACTATGCTATCTTTCCTGATTTTTTCTAAGTCTAGAACCCTGAGCAGCCAGAGTGGTCCCGTTGGACTTGGAGCTCGATCCTAGAGCCCTCAAACTAGCTACCAGCTCTGCCAAGCTTGGAGTTCTACCTAAATGCACACAGATTCCTCCCACCAACCCACTATTGTTCAGGGAAGGGGGGGGGGTTTCCAGCTAACCAGAGCTACACGCTCCACCTCCATGGACTGTACACCCGTGTCTTGCATGGGTGCCCACATGACTGCCTGCATTCTCCACCAATCTGTTAGCAGGAGACCCCCTTCCATGCATGACTATTGGTGGGTTGGTACCCCAATATATGCCTGATTCTTACATTTAGGGGAATTAGCTGAATTCGTTGAACTAAGGGTTCCCACGTGTCACAAGGATCAGTCTGAGGTACGGGGTGTACTCCTGGTTAGCTGGACTATCCCACCCACTTCCCAGATACACACAACTGCTTAAATACAAAAGGAGCTTTTTATTTTAAAAAACCCAAAGAAAGGAGACACATATACACACACCTACCCTCCCTTGCACAGATACACACCCACGGGCCAATTATTAGATGCTATACAGCTCAAAATAACCACCTTCCCTTGCACAGATACACCACCCACCCATGAACAATCCAACCCACTCCCAGTCTGGTATTCTTCGGGGGTGGTGCACACTGTGTTGGGGGAAGAGGAAGAAACAGGGAACCAAGAAAGAGAGAGGCTTGAAAGGTTACCTTGCTGAGCCTGTAGGTAGAGGAAGAGACAGGCAACCCTCAGATGGCAGGGGTGGTGGTGGTTGAGAGATGGAGGTGAGGAACAAAGACCAAGGGAGAGGTGTCCTTCGGTGGGGTCCGGAGCTACTCTGCTCTTGTGGTCCAGGGTTTGGATTATTATAGGATGATGTCCATGTGCTCAGGGGGAGGGACTCTTGGAGGTCTCTTAGGGTGGAACAGAGGGACTGGAGGGGGAATCATCTTTCTATCTTCCCGTGCTTAGGACGGGAGTCACCTTTCTATCTTCCCACACTTAGGACTAAATTCTAGAAAGTTCTAGTTCCAGTGGTGACCTAATTCTGAGGGGAATAAAAGGGGCCTGGGTGTGACTATAGAATTCAATGAATGGTTCGGAGGATGCTCCAGACGTCTTTCAGAAAATAAGGTGAGTCAATAGGGAGATCTTGTCAGGATGTTGTAAGGGAAACAAATCTTGCAGGGGATAAGGGGCATTTTCTATAGGGGAACAGAGAAGACTGGCTCCAGGTGTGCACGGGTGGGCCCACCATTATGCTTATTTTGCCAATCTGGAGTTCCAAGCTAGGGGTCTTTGTTTGAAAACAGGGAGTGGCCTCTCTTTCCTGTGTCCCTGTCATTACCGGAGGAGGCTTCTTCCCTTATCTAATTCCTGCTCTTTTCAGGTTTTGAGCTTTACCTGAGGGGCCTTTCAGTTTCAAGGGTTCGCTTGGCTCTCAAATTCCTCTCTGGCACCCCAGGATCTGTATTCCTTATGGGCTTGGGCACCCTAGAATCTGTATTCCTTATGGGGAGATGCTGGCCCTTGTCATTTTGGCACCCTGGAATCTGTATTCCTGATGGGGTGATGTTTCACCAAAAGGGGGGGGGGATAACATTCTTGGGGGAAAGGCTTGTTACCTAACACTGTCAAGCTGAAAACTAAGGGTTCATAATGCTATAGGGATGGGTGAACATGGTTCGGAAGTTCGGAGTTCGGACCAAACTCGACCAGTTTGGTCGACCAAACCGAACTTCCAAACTGAACTCGATTTTCGAACTGAACCGAATTTCCGAACTCGGCTCTGTTTACCCATCCCTAAAAGATAATATTCAATTTAGTTTAATGGGGGTTGAATATCCAAACTTTGTTTGGAGTTCGGAGCGAACTTGAACAGTTCAGTCGACCGAACCGAACTTCCGAACCAAATTTCCGAACTCAGTTCTGTTCGCCCATCCCTATGGAGATAAGTTGCTTATGAGCATTACTTGTAAAGCGTGAAGGAACTTAAACCCTTCCTGCGCATTGTTGATAATATACTACGACACCAGGTGACTTGTAAACACCCCTCGGTCTCAGCTGATTGTTCGCAGTTTGCATATGCAGCAGGATTCAATGCAGGGGAGAGAGTTTTAGTCACAGGTTTGAAGGGTGATGAAGGCTGATAAAATGTAACAGCTCTCCAGCACAAATAATTAAAGAACTGGGAGAAAAGGCATATTTGAATGCAGCCAATGGAAGTGGAGTCATGCTCCACTGTTGTATCAGAAATCATATAATGGGACATTTAGGCTGCTTTTATATGAGCGGCGAGATGAAGTGTGTTGAAGAACGCACTTCCTGAAAAGCCCTGCGGGGTGCGTTTAGACACACCGGAGGTAGCTGGCTGCTATAGGAACTGCAGCTCATGTGATCTTTTTGAAGCCATATTTGGGAATCCACAAGGCTTTTTGAAGCCACTTGCCAAATGTGGCTTCAAAAATACAGTGCGAGATGTGATTCCTATGCCATCCAGCTACTTCTGGTGTGTCTAAATGCATCATGTGCGACTTTTCAGAAAGCGCTTTCTTCAATGCATTTCATCCTACCGCTCGTGCAAAAGCGGCTTTAGTGTTCTACAGACTCACTGCTCACTACTAAGGCAAAAGTCTATGTTACATGATCTTTTTTTTACAGTTCTGCCTCTGTTGAAATGAAAGATGCTTTAAATAGGCAATCTACTCCTCCCACCCACTTCTACCAAATGAGCCTGCATAGCTCTAGTAACACGAATTTGACTTAGAAGAGGGAGTACCATTATGTGCGGGTCCAAGCCCTTACAGTGCTCCTAATAAAAAATATAGTTCTCTTTTAAAAGGAAGGTAGGTCAATCCAAAGAGTTTTGAAATCCCTTGAAAATATGCAGGTCTGTCAGTATTGGAAGCCTCCAGCAGAAATTTTTAGTTTCAACCTAATAAGCCTACTCAGAGTCTGAGGCTACATATAAGATGGGGGGGGGGGGGGGAAAGGGATGAGATCCTTGGGTACAAAAAGGAACAGGCTGCACATTTCCTAGTTCTTAACTTATATATATTTGCTTTTTCCACACCCCAAATTAAAGTGTTTAAAAAACAAAACAAAAAATCTTGCCTAAAATATTTCAGGCTGAGCTATGTACGGCTTTAAGTTTGGTATATATATATCCTTTGTGAATTTTTGTTTAGATCATATCTAACTAGTAATTATTTAAACCATTTGATAAACATCCAAACTATTAGTGAACATTCTAAATTAAATTACTTCTGACATTTATGGCATCACTGGAAGATTGCCTCCCCGAAGTCTGCCAATGTGTGCCAGACTACTTGTCATCATGTTATTCATTAGCGGACTTCCTTCATGAGCCACATGGATTCCACAAATTAATCCTCCATGTTGCACCATGCAACAGGCTATTAAGAACCTATTAAATATGGAACCAATATGTTTTAGAATTCCAATTTTTAAAAGACCAACCTTGGCAGCTGAAACTTTTTGAAACTGCAATCTCGCGTGTGTGTGCGTGTGCGTGTGCGTGCGAAAGAGAGAGAACACTAGTGGGGATTAACCTGTTGGGTACTTGAGTACAAAAACGTCAGCTACAGATAAAATAAATTTGGTGACTAAAA
Source organism: Sphenodon punctatus (assembly GCA_003113815.1). Taxonomy (NCBI): domain Eukaryota; kingdom Metazoa; phylum Chordata; class Lepidosauria; order Sphenodontia; family Sphenodontidae; genus Sphenodon; species Sphenodon punctatus. The sequence continues at coordinate 2,774,626 of QEPC01005117.1, forward strand.
CCAATGTCTGGTATGAAAATCCCTATCAAGGATTAATTAGATGTGGATTCAGCAACAAGGAAACCTATTCAGTGAACCTCTTTATTGAAGCTTACCTACTAAGTAACCCTTCAAGTGACTGCATATATTGCATTTTAAAAACTCTCCAGGGTCTACTGGCTAATTACACTTCTATTCAATTTTTGAAACAAGATGTCAGTAACAAGAAGTCAATAACGAGAGAGGGAAAATTCCTTCACTTGTGTGTGCATGCAAATTTTCTGTCTTTCATTATTAACTTCGTGTTTTTAATATTGTATAGAAGTTAAGCAAAATTAGTCATCTGTAAGATTGTATGTCCAGTAGACCTTGGGAAGTTTTAAAAATGTAGTCTATGCAATCACTTGAAGAGTTACTTAGTAGTTAACCAATGACTATTGCTTAGTTTTACTTTCAAATCCAAAGCAAGTACTCTGCAGCTGATTATGTAAAGATAAGAAGTTGCCTCTGTAATTTTATACATACTGTACACCCCTGGTTTAGAGCTGACCTATCTTGTAAAGCAAGGAAGGTCTTTGCATGGCAACAATACTTAATAATGCTCTAATATGGTATTTGGCCCAGATTGTACAAAATTAATCTGAGATACATACCTCATTTGTGCAAATTGGGCTTTTCCCCTTTCCAATCCAGTGTAATATTTTAATATATAGTTGTTATACTTGGTAAGTTTCTTCCTCCCCACTCAATCCATTATATAGCTATGGCAGTTGTTTGTTATTATTTATTGAAATGTTAAATAAAGCAATTCCTCTTCACCCAGTTGGTGTCCATCCAAGCAGTCCCCATATCAAACTAGCTCTAAATGGAGCTGATTTAATCATTTAATATATCCAACCTCACTAATAATAAACACACATAAGATGAACTCAGACGAGTTTCTCCTTCACCTATTGAGTGTCTGACTTTATTTCTCATTTACTTGAAACTAGAACCATAAGGGCATAGTCTATTCAGGAATTATGTTCTAAAAAGAAACAAAGGTCATGGACCAAAAGCCACTTAAACTGGAGTAATAGTACAGAGGACTGATCGCTAATATAATTAACTAAGAGTTGTGCACCAGGGACCCACGTTGTTGTTTGTTTTTGTTATTAAAAACTGACAGGGATGAAATTAGTACCGAAGTATCCTGTCTACTGCCCAACTTCTGGAACTTGCTATGAATAACCAAACATACTGGAAGTGCACAGTAAAACGCTTATATGGTCTTCTATTTGAGATGGACGGCGAGTTGTCCAGCAAGATTGGGTGTTTGGTTTCTCTTTTATGTCATGATTACTGTGGATTCACTCTTCAAGCCATTTACTCCAGAGCAGACACAATGATGATCATAAGCCGTTTTTAAACAGGACGTGCCCATACAGATGGCCAAAAGATATATGCTTATAATAGGAAATACATGACACATGCAGGTCCACACTCCCCACCCCCACCGAGCGCCCATCTGAAGGTGGTGTGTGGAGGCGCATGCTCCTGTGACCCATGCTATGCTCACTTATGCCCATGCATGGAACATCAGGGGGGGAAATCTGGAATGTTCCATGCAGGGGCAGGAGTGGGCAGCGTGTGGGTAAGGGTGCACACCCTTCCTGGACCATTTGAATCCCTCCTACTCACTGGATGTGCATGGGTGCTCCACGGAGCACACACAGACCCGCTCCCTCAGCCATGTCCATTTAAAAATGGCCATAGTCAGTTAATTTTCTAGACACAGAGGAATTAGAGCTGGATAAAGTAGTGAATTTATTACCTGATAGCAATAACTGAATTTTTGAGTAGCCCTTTGAGTACTTGACCTATACCCAGAATGGAAATGAGTTCTTGCCTACCTGTTTTGTATTTTAAATGGGGGAAAAACATGTACGTGTAAATGCTGACTAATTTTATAAGCCAGCTGTTAGAAGGGGGCTTGGGCAAGCAAAGGGTAGTATAGAACATAGGACTCTTACCAAAGCAGAGCAGCCAAGACACACCAGAAGGATCCTTTCAAGGCACTAACTGCAAACTCTTTATAGGACCAATATACTAGGGATGTGCAGTTTGGATCATTTTAATTAATTATGAAAATGAGTGCAGCCTGATTCGTTTTTGTAACTAAGGTAACAAAAACAAATGAATAAGCAAACTATATTTGTTTGATTTCATTTATTTTTCATTTTTAGTTTTTGTTAAAAATGATTTTAAAAAATCATAGAAAATCACTGTGCATGTGCTAATCACCCCACTGGGCCCGTTTTGCACATGCATGCCCTTTCTCAAAAGGGTGCCAATGCTGCCAAAGTCATTTTGGAAAAGGGTGTACATGCACAGAACGGCACCAGTGGCTATTGTCCGCATGCAAAGCAACTTTTAAATTTAAAAATAAATAAATAAAAACCAATGAAAGCAAATGATGATTGTTTGCTTATTCATCCATATTCGTATCTTTAGTTACTAAAATGAATGGAGCCTTCCCCACAGTGTGTGTCACCTGAAGTGATATGTATGTTTTTTGTATGTGACGCGTTCAATTCCGGGTTGGTGAGTTCATAAATTTGTAGCGCCTGATGTGGTATTAAGAGAGTTGAGAAATCACATTGGTATTGGAAAATGGTCAGGAGACTGATCCTGTTTCCTGATATGGTGGAATTTCTCACAAGCAGCAATTTAGCTGCTCATTCCAGCCTTAATCAGGATCACCTGGGAGGAAATCACCTCTTCTGTGACACTTTTTGTATTCGGGGCATTAACCTTGTGGGAGAGAGATCAGATGATAAATTTTATTTCTTTGCTGCACTAGAAGTTGAATGTCTGTATTTCTCAGTCCTTTGGATTCATGCAGGCAAGAGACTGTATCAAAGGATCAGCATTCAGCATACAAACTGTGATGGATAAAAGAAATATGTTTTCTCATTACAGCTCTAAATAATTCCACTGTTCAGTTTCTAAGTACTAGAAAATATTGACACACATGACTTTTGAAACAAATCAAAGATTAACCCAGAGGGAAAACATCTAGGTTTCATTTTATCAGCAGCAGTGGGGACTGTGCAGGGGGACCTTAGAGGAATAGTTTATGGCTCATACCTCTTAACTCTATTACTCTACCTAACTTTATAACCTGCATTTATAGTGTGTGTGTGAGAGAGAGAGAGAGAATTTCTGAGCCCACAGACTAATTTCAACCACTTTCGATACAGGAGCAGAAGGTCCAAAAAGAAGACAGTCAGGAGATCTTAACAATGAAAGAGCCAGTGCAGCCACGTTACTAAGGTATTGGCTCCTCTATTAAATTTAGGAGACATTAGTCTGTGGGATTAGAAGTTATTAGGGATGCGTGCTCAATGTAGACACACACATGCAGGCTCACTCTCACTCTCACTCTCCAGTTGCTAGGTGCAACTGGAGGGGAGATATAGCCCCTTTAGTAGCTGAAAAATCCCATTGATTGACATACATTGATCACTGGTCCCACCTTAGCAAACCAGACTTCAGTTTATTTTGTGCACAAACCTATGTGCCCTATTCCTATATTTTATATATAACTGACAACTGTATGGACTCTCTTAGACTATGCAAAATGTAACTCATGATGAGGAATATTTTCCATCCTGTGGATCACTATGGAAAAAATACTACAAGCCACATCAGAGTGGGGGGAAAGGGGTGTCCTCAAGACTGTTAAAGGAAGAGGATGATCTAGATCAGGGGTTCTTGACTTTCCAATCACAAGCACTGGAGTGACACATGTGACTACTTGGGAGCACTTCATAATTTGCATGAATGATTTGCATAAATATGCATAGATTAAGTATCCCCTCTGCAATTTAATTCAATGGAAAACAAATTAAAAGCACCAGATTGAGAATCCCTTGTCTAGATCAGGATCTCCACCCCAGTGTAACTCTACATCTGTTGCAAGTCTCCTCGTACTGGTTTTCACTTGCTGTTGTAATGCAGACACATACCTGCCTTCAAAGAACATGTAGTCCATAAAATTGCCACTTACAATTAGGGACGTTTTCAAAAGTGACAGTACCATGGGTGACCACACTTTGACCTGTGTGGCCACCTGTGGTTCTGTCATGTTTGAAAAGGCCTGCTAGATGTTTTCCTCGACTGAACCCAGGGTTAGCAAGGGCAGTTTTTAGCCCGGGCTGTGCCTCAGGCCCATCGGTAAGGTACAACCCAGGTAGTGCTGCTGCAGCTTGTGGAACACAACTCCCGACTGGAGTAGAGCAGGCCGTCATGATCCCAGTCTTTGCCTGATCCAAGTCTGGGGCTGTTCCAGACAGGCACAGTGGCCTCATAGGACACCGTGTTTTCCCATCAGGTAGGAGGGCGGGCTACGCTCAGCAGCATGGGTGGCGGGGACATGTGGACTCTCTTCTTGCCCCAGCCCAGGCTGCTGACATATCTGTTTGGCAGCCAGGCCAAATTCTGCCCATGGTGAGAACCCTCAGCCCAGGCAAGATGATGGTGTCTGAAAATATACTAGAACTGAAATGGATACTTGCAAAGATTGTATACTGGTCAAATCCATGAGATGGATCGCGTACCTAGCAGGTATCCATTCAGTTTACCTGGGCCCTAGGAACAGGCATGGCAGCAGAGGAACAGTGCACTTCCAGGCTTTGTGTAGGATAGCAGGGATGGGCAAACATTTCCGAGTTTGGAAATTCGGTTTGGTTCAAAAATTGAGTTCGGTTCAGAAGTTCGGTTCGGTCAACCGAACTATTAGAGTTCAGTCGACCGAACTATTCGAGTTCGGAAATTCAAATCCCATTGAACTAAATAGAATATTATCTTATAGGGATGGGCGAACAGAACCGAGTTCGGAAATTCGGTTCACTTCGAAAATTGAGTTTGGTTCGGTCCGAACTCTGAACTTCTAAACCGCGTTAGCCCATCCCTATGGGATAGGCAGATATGCAGATGTCCAGGCCACAGTTGGCTGACCTACCTATGTCTGGTTGACATCTGAGCGTTAAATGAAAGCTGCTTCAGTGTACTTAGTGCACAATAAAAGTTGTGCAGAATCAGATAATAATTATTATTTTTTTATACTGCCCTTACCTCGAAAGGCTCAGGGTGGCTTACAATTTTTATTTATTTTTTAAATAAATAATTTACAGACAACCCTCCCAAAAACCCAGCTCACCCACCCAGTACCACCTCCCCATTCCTCCCATTTAACCACCCTTTCACACTCTTATCCCAGACCCACCCATCCCCTATCCCTGCCTGCCAGATGTGTTTTCAAACAAAAAAGTCTTACACCGTCTCTGGAAGACGCTCAGGCTTGGGCTCAAATGAACCTCTGCAGTGAGGGAGTTCCATAGCACCGGTGTGATATGCTCCCAGCACTTCACCCCCAAAAGGAGGCGAGCTGCCACATTGTGCACCAGCTGCAACTTCTGAAGAGTCATCAAGGGCAGCCCCATGTAGAGCTTGTTGCACTAATCCAACCTTGAGGTGATGAAAGCATGGATGATGGTGGCCAGATCTGAATCAGAAAGAAAGAAAAGGCTGCAGCCTCCTCACCAAATGGAAGTGATGAAAAGTGCTTCTGGCCACTGCCACAACCTGACAATCCAGGTGCGGCAAGGGGTCCAGAAGCACTTCAAGGCTGTGAACCTGATTGTTATTGATGGAGTCAGGACCCCCCTGGTGAGATTCAAAAAATCAATAACAGATTCTCTCAATCCCCTCCAGGTAACAAAGCCAGCCAACCATCCCCATCTTAGTCTTGTCTGAATTCAGCTTCAATTGGCTCATCCTCATCCAGTCCCTGGCAGCAGCCAGTCAATGGGTAAGCACTGAAATTTCAGGGCCTGGGTCAGATGAAAAAAAGAGGTAGAGCTGGGTGTTGTCAGCATACTGGTGGCACGTGAGCCAAAACTTCCAAATGACTTTGGCCATTGGCCTTATATACACATTGAATAAGAGGGGAGACAGAATGGAACCCTGCAGCATCCCACAGAAGAGATCCCAAAAGGACAATAAGCAATTACCCATCACCACTCTCTAGGCCCTCCACGACAGGAAGGAGCAGAACCACTCCAGAGCAGTCCTGCACACCCCTGCCAGATCCTGCAGTCATGTTGTCAACACCTCATGGTGAACTGTAACAAAGGCCACTGAAAGATCTAACAAATACGGTGGAATTCCCACTTTCAATCTCCATGTGTAGATCATTGCCCAAGGCCACAAGCGCAGTCTCCATGCCATACCCAGAATGAAAGCCTGACTGAAATAGGTCCAGGAATCTGATGATATCGAGATGATCCTGGAGCTGTTGGGCAACCACCTGTTCAATAATCTTCCTTAAAAAGTTTAGAAAGAGGCCAATAGCTGACAGGGGAGTCAGCATCCAAAGATGGCTTCTCAGGGCTGGCCCTAGACATGTGCAGTCACACATGGCCCTGTGCCAGTCTGGGCCCTACTTCTGCAGGCAGCAGCCCCGGACCCTTATTTAAATTATGTAAATTAGGTCCCGCACCAAGACTGCACGTGGCCCCGCATGGCCCTACAAATCCTGGGGCTGACCCTGTGACTTCTTAATCAGTTATAGAGTTCTAAGCCAGTGTGATTCTTTGAAGATGACAGACCATTCAATCCAAACTTTTCAGAAATCAAACTCGACATTAGATTAAGGCAATGCAGCACTCGGCAAATTAAATCATAGTGTGTTACAGTCAGAGAACAAGAGGGACTTTGGTGTACCAATTGCAGAGGGCCCAGAATTTATTTGGTGATAAATACCCTGATCCAAACAAGTGAGCCATGCGCCACACTCCAGGGAAAAGTGAAAAACTGCCAGGGCCATCAGCAGGGGCTCAACCAGGCAATGTGTTGGGGAAAGAGCTTAGGAGGAGAAGCCATTTGGTCGAAGACCTATCCTCCACTCTTGCATATAGTGACCAAGAAGCACATAGCCAGCCCTGCCCTTTGTCAGCAGCTGCTCAGCAAGTTCTGGGGTGGGGCCTGGGTAAGTGTTCACATGAATGACTGCATGGGCAAGTAGGCAGCTAGCCACCCCCCACCCCCTCTTCATCCTTCTCTGACATACCTGAGGGTTATTTTAACTCGGCTTTTGTTCACGCTGTTCAAAGTGAGTTAAAAATTGTTGCTTCAGAGGGCACGGTCCTGCACCATTGAAGTCAATTATAAAGTCCCCATTGACTTTAACGGTAGTGGCTTGTCCCCAGAGAAAGCTACTCAGCAATGCTGCTTATCTCTGCTACAGCGATCCAACAAGCTGCTGTGTAAATTATTGGGGCAACGTGCCAATGACTCACATAGGCCTGGTCTTTAGTAGCTGAATTAAAAAAGCCTCAAAAGTGGTGGTGCCCCAGGCTTGATACCATAGAGCCTTTTGCTATAGTCTGGCTTATTTGAAGGGATGTGTATATTACTGCTTCGTGTGTGTGTGTGTGTGTGTGTGTGTGTGTGTTGGTTAAAAAAAAACCCCATCAACTTCTTTCTTTACTTCAAACAAAGTAAACAGCATATGCAGACAGCATGTAAAAAATACTTGGGGGTGAAGAGGGGAAAGGGATTTCAAAAGTTAGCATTAAAGATAAAAGAAAACTACATATAAAAAACCTCATCCTCACTATGCAGTGATGAAAAAACAAATGATTGCATATTGAAACAGAGAAAGAGGAAAGGGGGGAACTTACCCACAAACAATACATAGAGCATGTGTTCAGATTTCTAAACCACCTACAACCCGTTTGGCCAGATTCGAACAATAATGGCAAAAGCATTGTTTCCATTGCCAAGACAAGCTACCCAGCCAACTTGCTTCTCATCTTTACTGTTATTTGTGGCAGGCCGCTGGGCATGGTATTAAGCTGATGAGTCTGACCCGTTGCACTGCCAGAAACCTGCCACTTAGACCAGTAATGGCAGTACTGACCTGTTAATAAGGTTAAGGAGCTTCCAACCGCAGCTGGTCTAGAGAAGCAGGCATTGTAGGTTGAAAGGAGATTTGTTGCGGAAGAGCAGGGAATTGCTGGGGATGGACCAGGCCAATCTCAGGCCCAAGAGCCAAATGTGAAATGGGGTTGGTTTTTATTTGACCCCTTTCTATTTTCTGGAACTGGTCCATGGAACCAGTTCTGACCCTCAGGTACTGAAAGAGCGAGCTCAAGGCAATGATGCAGATATGAGGGGATACGAACAAGGTTAGGGGAATGATCCCTAACACAGATCCATGAGCGGGACCCTCTTTCTCCTGCGTGCACTCGTCAATCACTCCTCCAAATCTTCAATGTGGTCCTTGGAGCTTGTACCAATTTTCAAAGAAGTCCCCAGGAAAGGAAAGCTTCCTCTCCCCTGCTCTAAAACTTTGCAGATGCCCCAAGCCCCTGAAGAAGAGGGCTAATCAGGAGCACAAAATTCTGTTATACTGTATTCAGAGGCACCAACAGGATTTGCAGGGCTGGGGAGCAGCTTCATGCCCCCTTCTGGAGTGTCAGCCAGAAGGGAGTGGGGGCCACATCAGAAAGGGTTCCTTTACCATGCTGCTTTCTGGCCCTGCCCCCCTTTAGAGTTCTGTGAGGGATGCTCCAAAGGAGGGATGCAAATACAACCCCTTTTTCCCCCTATCCAAGCACCCATGATTGTGTTAACCGCTGGGTTTGTTGTTAAACTTGCAGGAGGACACCTTCTGGCTGACTGCAGAGTGGGGTGTAATCCAGAGGAGGTCAAAAGACTGGCCCAAATTGTGCATGCACTCGCCACCGGAGTCCACAAAACTGTTACAGTATCTCCTATGCTCTGTTTCAACTTAACATATCCACAATTCCATAACAACTCAACTTATTTTTATATATATAGCACTTTACTTCTAACTAATAAACACAATTTTTAATCCTCACAACAACCCTGTGACGTAGGTTAGGCTGAGAGAATATTGTGACTGGCCGATAGTCACCAAGTGAGTTTCTGGCAAAGGCGAGACTTGAACCCCCCTCCCCGCACACTTAGCCATTACACCACACTGGCTCTCTACAACTTCTCCCTGAAACTTTAACTGCCGTATACTGTAGTTCTTACAAGTCTGTGAGTGACTGACATCTTTCAACTGTCAGAGTTAAGTTTCAATGGATGCAGATGAATGTTTCTTAAATTTTATATCCTTGTACAGTTTTAATATTAGAAATTAATATAGTGCCAACTAACTATAGCTGTCCCGTGTAGCTGTTTGAAGATTCATTTTCCTTCAAATACTATCCATCAAGAAAATGCTAATAATCCATATTTGTTAAATTGAGGCTGCTTTCCCATGAGGCTGCTTGTGCAGCCTTTGGCGCCGCAGGGGCATGAGCTATTCAAATGTAGCACAATTCCCATCTTGTGGGAAAGGAGGAAGTGTGACTCTCCCTCTGGCAAGCTCGCACATTTCGGACAGGGTAGGTTTCCACTACCCTGTCTGATGCGCAAGCTTGCCGGTGGGAGAGCTGCACTTTCTCCTTTCCCATGAGATAGGAGCTGTGCTATGTTTGACCAGTGCATACTCCCGCAACGCCAAAGGCTGCTTGTGGGAAGGGAGGTTGTGGTAAAAGGCTGCTCATGGGAAAGCAGTCTGTGGTTGCAATTAGCAACGGCCTTGGGCTGAGCAGAAGTGTGACAATCAAGCTGGGGCAGTCATACACAGGCCCATATGGCTATGGCAAAGCTACTAAGCAGCATTGAACTAAGGGGGTTTCCCAGTAGACAAACACCTGGGGTATGGGAATGCTGGGCACGTTTTAGCCTAAAGACGAAACAGATGGGGAGAGCTGTTGCACACCAAAGTATAGAGTAGATGGCCCTGGATCTAGGGATAGAAAACTAGCTAAGAGCAGGACTTTGGAGACACTTGAGCAAGGAAACTGCATATCATTTGTTCTTGCTACAGTTCACAGAAATTGGACATTTGTGTATAACTTTGTAACATAGCTGAGTCTTCTCTTGTTTTCTCATCTATATGCAAGAGAGCCCATAAATCTGGCTAAATTTTCCAATAAAAGAGGTGTCAATATCCCTCTAAATACATAAAATGTTTTTATTTCTTATTTCTCTTTTTCAGTAGAAAACTGCCTTTCTTATGGGGTAAGGAAGATGGAAACATGCCCCGTAACGTTTCTCAGATCAACTCCTGTCTTTCTGCTTTATAGTGTACTCACTAAAAGAGTAACATAGATTAGATATAAATGAGCTCGCGCTTTCTTCTCATGATTCTCAATTTGTCTCACATGGTTTTATTTCTTTCCCCTTTCCATTCAGAGCTGGCTTATCTTTCTCCATTTCTTACAACTTGCCTATTTTTCATGTCTGTCTAACCTTTTCTCTCATTTTCTTAACTGTTTCTCAAATGTTTCTCTGTAACTTCTGGGTACATCTTTGTTATGAGGGTGAAAAGTATATAGATAGTTTGCTTTCATTGTGTGGTGTCGCTACGTTGCTGTTGCCGACGCACCCCCAGCCCCGAAATGAGACACGGAGACATGAGCTGGATTATAAAAAGGCCGCACTCTTTAATGCAATCAGAGCAAGAACGTTGCTAGATTGTCACTAGGCAATCGACTGGGTCCAGTATTTTATATAATCCTATAATAACATTAACAGGTATATATATGGCGTGGATATGCCCTCCAATGCCATTACCAATTCAAATTAAACTTTTCCCTTCGAACAGCTCCCTGGCCAAGGCCGAAGGGTAAATGCCTCAGAGGCCTGAGTCAGGAGTATATGGTGTCATTAAGATCGAGGGCCATGCTTGCCCTTACCCCCGCTTGACACTCCCCCCCGGGGAACGATCCTGCCGTCAGCCTTGCCCTGCTTGTCAACAGGTATCATCCCCCATCTCTTATGGAGATGACTCCTTTATCTATACTATCACTACCTAACAAAACAGCCTATTAACCATACTGGACCCCCGCCACCAAAAAGGGGCAAAATTTCAATTTGTCCCTTGCCCCACCAACGCTCGCTCACACAAGATTGCTCAAAAACGCCCCCAAGTTCTCTAAGTACAGGCTGTTTCCTTCTCTGGACAGATGTACTCCGTCAGTCAAAAACAATTCCGGTCGGGTGTGGGTAATTTGATTATGTTTCAGACAGCTTCCGCCCACCGTCAGCCACCATTTATTAATTTCTCTATTTACATTACGCCTAGCCTTGTCAATTATTTTTGGGTGTACCCCATCACCCCAAGTGATGCGTGGCATCAAGTGAGTCCAAATTATCTGTACCCCTGGGAAGAAACCTTTAATTGACAGCATCTGTGACTTAATTTTTATAATCAAGTTTACACTAGTTCCTATTCTTAAATCATTTTCCCCTAAATGTATAATTAAGATACGTGGGTGTGGAAGGTTCTGTAACTGTACCAACCATGGGATCAGCTGTTCCCACTTCATCCCCCCCCGACCCAACCATCTGATTTGCGCTCTGTTCCCCATACCCAAATGTGTTCCCCCCAAAGATCGTCTAGCTGCATCTCCTGCTCGGCGCACCATGCTGTGGCCGACCATCCAGACAACCGTCTTACTTCCTGTGTAACACCTATGTCCTAAGAGAATGTACATAAGAAAATAAAGTGTTAGTTTTCGTGTTGAGGCCGGATGTATCCCAAATAGGCCCTTGAACGCCATCTTCCTAATGTCTTAATTTTCTTTTCTGATAAACCCGCTTCCGAAGCCGTTGTTGCAGCTCCAATTCTAAATGAATGAGAACCATAATTTTTGGGTGACAAACCTATCTCCTGTATTGTTCTCCTCATTACTGTATTAAACTGGTACCTTGTAACTGGAGTTTTATCCCTATGTATAAACAGGTTCCCTTCAACCTGTGGTCGAATTGTCAGGTACTCAGTGACCATTTGAAAGGGGCAAAGCTCGTGTCTGTCGATACGATTCAAATTGACCCACTGTCCTCTTCCCCTCTGGTCTGTTTTTGAACGCCTGACCCTTATTTTTAGTAGGTCGTGAGAGAGTTGGATGTCCTGCCTATCTATAGCCTTTCCTGAGTTGTCCCATTTGCTTTCTGCCACAACTTCGCTTATCCTAAATGCACCAAAAAACATAACCTTAAAAAGTGTAGAAAACAGTATAACTTCATATTGATTTAAACAAACTCTCGGCAGTGCACTGCACAATTCTTGCAAGATGGTGACCGTTATGGGGGCCCTCTTATCCTCGTGTTTTTCCCTTTCTCGCTCCCAGGATTCGAACATTCGGCGAGCGAAAAAACCATTGTCAGGTGGGGGCTGCCCGTTCATGCGACTTATAAATGCCAAAGCAGCTACTTTTCCAGATATTGTCCTACCTGCCAATCCCCGGTTTCGTAGGTGCAAAATAAATTGGAGCATTTCATCCTCCCTTATGGGGAACTCCAAACCCCAGCCCCTATTTTGTCTGTAATCTTGAAACTCCTTGTAGGCCCTGGTATAAGCTGACAATGTACGGGGTGCAAGGGATCCCTGTACTATTCTTTGTACTTCTATTCTCCAAGGTTCCATACCCTTAGGGGGAGGGGTTCTGGGTTGTGTGCAGCAGCCGGCGCTAACTCCCGAAATCTCTCCATCTGTAATCGAGAGAGCGCGTCTGCTATTTTGTTATCCACCCCTGGGACGTGCCGTGCTGTAAATAGGATGTTGTGCTGTAAACAGTTAAGAACCATTGTTCGCACAAGGCGCATAACCCTTTGTGACCGTGATGACATAGAGTTGATCACATGGACAACTGCCAGGTTATCACACCAGAAAACCACCGATTTATCGGAGAATTCCCTGTGCCACAGCTGCACAGCCAAAACTATCGGAAATAACTCCAGGAATGTGAGGTCCCGTGTTATCCCCGATGCCCCCCATTCGCTTGGCCAAGGCGCAGCGCACCAACGCCCCCTAAAATAAATTCCAAAACCGATCCCTCCTGCTGAGTCAGTATGTACCTGTAAATACGTTCCCCCTGAGAAGTTCTCCCTCCAAAAACTTACTCCATTGTATTTTGCTAAAAACGTCGCCCAGATACTCAGATCGTCCTTAATCCCTTTCGTTATGCGGACATGATGGTACTGGGGAGGGTTACCCGCCAGTGGAATGTAGAGCCTGGATAGGAATGCCCTACCTGGGGCGACCACTCTACACGCGAAGTTTAGGCTGCCTACTAACGATTGAAGAATGCGGATAGTAACCTTTTTGGCTGTCATGCAATTTTGTATTTTAACACGCAATGCCTCCAGTTTATCAGCCGGTAAACGAGAGAGCAAGCGGACTGTATCTATTTCTATCCCCAAATATGTGAGTCTGGTCGCGGGTCCTTCCGTCTTTTCAGGGGCCAGAGGCAGTCCAAGCTGTTCTGCCAGGACCTGGAACTCATTCAAGAGCTCCTCGCATTCGCCCGGAGCCGCCGAAGCAATTATGAGAAAATCATCTAAATATTTGGAGATCTCACCCGATCGAATCCTCTGCCGGAATGCCCACTCCACTAACGAACTGAAACGTTCGAACGCGGAGCATGAAATTGAGCATCCCATAGGCATAGCCCGATCAAAGTAATACTGATCCTCAAACTTCATTCCTAGCAGGTGAAAGCTGTCCGGGTGGACCGGCAAGAGTCTAAATGCCGACTTGACGTCGCACTTTGCTAAACGAGCTCCCTTTCCATATGCCCTTACCCTTTCTATGGCCTGGTCGAAAGACGTGTACCTTACCGTGGCCAACTCCCTTGGAATGGCATCATTTACTGATCGTCCCTTCGGGTAGGATAGGTGGTGAATTAAGCGAAATTCTCCTGGGGCCTTTTTTGGCACTATCCCCAGGGGAGAGATCACCCAGTCCCTAAAGGGGGGAACAGCAAATGGGCCCGCAATTCTCCCTTCCATTGTTTCTTTCAATATTTTTTCTCTTACCACGTGTTCCATGCCCTTCACTGACTTAAGGTTGGGAGGGGTCCGCCCTTGTGTTACTTTTATTGCCGGAATAACAAAACCTAACTTGAAACCCTGAATAACATAATGAACCTCCTTCCTATCCGGGTGATCCCTTAGGATCTGCTCGAGTCGCCGGATATTAATTGGGGTTGGGCCCTTTTCCTTTCCCAGGTCCTTGCTGTCCACCTTGGCTGTTCGGACCGGGTCCTGTGCCCGTTTGGTTCCTCCTACCTCCTGTTGGCTTTCCCCTGTAACAGTTGGAAACTGAGTGCGTTCCGCCGCATACTGAGCATGCGTGACGGAACTTACAATTGCCTCGTGTGCAACGCCCATTTCTGTTATACTCCCAGCAAGTGGCGCTACCTGAGCGCCTACTGTCCCCTCTGTTAGGATCATTTGCTGGGGCTACCCCGCCCTTTATTAATATATGTCCGCTATCCGTCTTTGGTGTATTGGTCGTATCGACCATACAGTCCAGCCACAGGTCCTGAGCATGCTGGTCCCAACGGAGCCCCGGTGTGAAAGAAGCTCTATGACGAAAAGCTTCATCATACCTTAGCCATGCTCCCTGGGGGCCCACCCCATACGCCCTCTTTATTATATCTGCGTATTTCAGCAGTTCCACTGCCCGCTCTGGAAAAACTTCCAGTACCACCCCTATGTATATGGAAAAGGCGGAGGACCAGTTTGCCCAGTTCCTGTCTGCCTTTGGTCTCCGAAATCTCTCTCTTTCTTTACTATCCTCCTTATCCGCTGGGTCACTTATCGGGTCACTGAATAGGAGTGCAAAGATGTCAATATACTCCCCCTTCCATATTTTCTCCCTGGTGGTGTATGGTAGGTGTTCACCTATAGGGGCCGATAGCTCTGAGTATCCCCCCCCTAGCGGGGGTGGGGGGCGATTAAATACGGGACTATGGGCTGCCCCAGGAGACCTTGGCACCCTATCTTGCTCCCACCCTTGTCTCCGCCGACTTGTATTCTCAGGGCGGAAACCACTACCCGCTGCTTGGTATCCCGTGGGAGGGGGAATCGGTGTCACCTTCACCCAGGTCCCATTCCACCACAGCATCTGAGGTGCATTGCGCAAAGTTGAGGGGGTGGTAGGTTGGGCCTGTCTGGGCGTCCCTTCTTCTCCGTTTACCCCGTCCCCCCTTTCCTTCTCTGCTCTATCTAGTTGTGCCCTTAGCCGTGCATCAAATCTGGCCAGCCAGTGGGTACTTCCTTCCTGTTCCTCCTCCCCATATACACTCCTATCATGTAAAAGGCCCATCTCACCTCCTCGAGGCCATCCGTGCGTAGTCCTCGGTGGTTCTAGTGGTGCCCTCCTGCACGCTGCCATCTCCTCCAGCTCCTTCTCCAGCCCCTGGATTCGCTCCCACATTGCCCGATCTCCCGGCTCGTCGTCCTCGCTCCCCTCATTCTATTCTGGGGCTGATGGTGCGATCTCTTGTGTACCTGTTGACACAATATTCTGCCCCCTTTCGGCTTGGGGTGCCCTTTCCGGTGGGGCCCCAAGTGCCGCAGATGGGGTAGTCCTTCTCCCCCTCGCCTGGCCTCTCTCCCCTTGGTATGCCAAGGGGGCATCCTCAGGGGCTTCCCAAGGCTGCCCCCTCCCCTCTTCACTCCAATCCCAGCCTTCGTACCCCGCTGTGGGGTTTCTACAGTCCTGTCCAGGGGCACTACTTTGTGCCCCTTGGCAGTCCATCCAGCCTGCCCGGTATGGCTGGCGCGGTGGAGGGTAGTAGGCCTCTGCCCACTCTTCATTTCTGAACTGGGCGGGGGGGGCTAAGGCCCGACCCCCACGCCGTAGCGCCCCTCCCCCTTCATTTTGGGCAGGGGCCCAGACCTCCACAGGGGCACTGCGCCCCCTTTCATTCCTTCCATAATCCCCCATGGGGGCTGCTCCCCTCGACCCAGGGGCACTGCACCCTATTTCCTCTGTCTCATACTCCCATCTGGGGGCTGTTCCCCCCTGCCCAGATACCCCCTGCTCCCTTAAGGTAGCCGCCAAGGCCTCACAGGCCTGGAGACGGCTCCTCATTTCTAGCCTTGATGGGGGGTTAGAGCTTGATTCCCCCCCACCAGTTGGGCACTCTGTCGTGGCCAGAGGCGCGTCCGCTACCTCGGAGGCCTTCCTTTTCCCTCCCTTCTTTTGTTTTGGTGGCTGAGCCGCCCGTTTCTTTTGCTTCCCCATCCCCCAGGGGCCCTCTCACAATTTTTCTGTCTTCGCAGGCACAACTGTTGCCTGCCGCTGCTGGGTGCGAATGAAGGGGGGGAGAAAAAACCACGTGCGCTGGCCATCCTCCCTGCCCCTCCCTTCTAGCAGGGAGGGGGAGGGAGCGTCCCCAGCGCCGACCAATCAGGCGCCTGTTCAAGGGTCCTGATGCCTGGGCCGCCAATAGCAGGCGCCCAGGCCGAACAGTGCGGGGTTTCCTGAAGCCCTGCAGCTCCTCCGCGCTCATCCCTTCAGGGCTGCAAAAAACGGCGGGCGCGGCAACCTCCCCCCGCCCCTATTGCGGTGCAGAGGGCCCTTGGCTCCTCATACAGATTTGTGGTGGCAGAATGTTGGTCACATCCTTAACTGTACAGCAGAAGTCTTTTATCCTTTAAATTTGTTCATTTGTCTCTCTCAAGCATTTATCTGACTTTTCAATCTCCTTTTGTCATTTCTTATTGTTAACTAAATTTTACTAACTGGAGATGCCAATGAGAAATACTAGTAGTGTCAAATTAGATATAGCGATGGTAAGAAAAAAAGATGCCTTGCAATACTTTTTCCTGAGATGTAAATGAGAAAGATCAGAGACAAATTTTGTTTCAAGTAATGGGACCTCCTGCTGTTCTTGTAAGCTCAGGAAATATCTGTCCATGAGAGAACGATGGAGAATAAACATTGCCACTGACATGGGTGTCTGACACCCTTAATATCTCTTGAAAATACCAGATTATGTCATCTTCAAGGATGTAATCCTCGAGTTGTTTTATAATGGCCTTGATGTGAATGAGACTTTCATAAGTGCTTAAAGACTAGCACAAACATTAAACAGCATGAAGATCGGACTGTACATTTTTTTCCTGTGAATGTTGGTTTGTTCTGATCCTCGCAGTGCTCCACCAAATCCAATGGGCTTGCACTGACACAAACTTAGAGGGGAAGGACCTCTGGGTACAGCTACATGAGATGTTTCCTCAAGTTGGGCAGCCTTACCTCAATTAGGGGACCATTGATGTGAGATACAGTGGTTTGTGGGCCTGGTGGCTGCCAAATGTTCACCCTGTGGGGTGGGGCAGGCAGCTGGCTGCTACGCCCTGCACCCTTGAAAACAGAAAACGGGGACACGGGGTGTAGCAGCCTTACCCAAAGTGAAGGAAGGCTGCCCAACTCGAGGTTGCATGTTTCCACTCGTGGGCCTGGTCCATGTCTGCCCTGCAGTGAGGTCTGCCTCAGGGCTTTGAGCAGCAGGCACTGGTGCAATTTCAGTATGGCCAGGTCAGGAAGGGGCTGGACACCTGCATGTGTGGCTGTTGCCTTGGTCCTTGGGCATTGTGGAACATTGGATAGTAGCCTGTCTGCCCAGTTTTTGATCTGCTCTCTCCCAAGCATGGCAGCTGTGATTGCTTGTTCTAGAGTGCCTGGGGGATCCTGGCTTGTGTGACTTCACCCCCTGTTTCGATCTTTTCCTGAGGTATCTATAGGCCTAGACCTACTCCACTTTCCAGATACAAATAGCTCTGGGGCAATTAAGCCTAGAATTTCAACCTGAAGGTAAGGGCTAGGGGATATGACAAGTTTACAAATTGCAAGTAGTGTAGAAAAAAGGAAATAAGGTGCGGTTATTTATTCTTTCTCAAAATCCTAGAACTAGGTGACACCCAATGAAATTAAAGGTTTAAAAGACAAACAAAAGGAAGTATTTTAAACAATTATTTTAACCAACCCACAACTAAGCTCTGGAACTCTGTCAGTAACATAACAGTTCAGAACAGAATTGGATAAGATTTTAGCTTCAACTAGACAAGTTGGTCAGGGGATGAGACTTCTGACTGTCAGGGAGTGAACAGCAGGAAAAAAACCTGTATACCTTTTGGGTCATCAGTGCATGCAGTACGTTGTACATAATGGGAAGTGTAGTTTATCCAGAAGCAAGGCCAATGGGGGAGTGTGTCAGGATGCTGTCTTACGTTTCCATAGAAACTGGTTCTTTGTGGGTCAGCACTTTACCTGCATTATTAGAGTGCGGGAACGCTCTGATAGTTAAGGTGTGTTACACCCTCTATTATAAAGCCCCAACATTCTATTTGCTATAAAATTGACATGATTAAAATTGGCATCATGAAATGTGTGGTGAAGAATCACTGGAGTAAGCAGTCCAGTTTGTCAAAATTTCAGTAAGTAAGTTTATTAAAGTTGTTTGCCACATGGCCGTTACAACACACATTCACATACATAATGAGCATAGATAACTCTCGACACGGACAAAAAAGAAAAAAATGAACACAGATATTTATTATTTATACAATTAAAGATACATATCCAGCTCAAGAATTAATATGTAACTGGGCCAGCCATATAAAATAAAATAAGGTAAGCTTAATTTTGCTATAGGTCACATGGCCATAACGACAATAAGGAAATACGGTCCAAGGAAAACATAGATCAGCAATTATAAAATAGTCCTTAGACCATTTATTAGTTAAACAGATCCTCGACCCATCTATAATATCATCTCCATCCAAGGAATACATTACAACCTTCTACCATAAGCCCTGTTCCCTCTTCTATATTTTTCCATCCTTGGCCTTTGCTTCCCGGCGACTCTGTATAGACCTAGCAGCAAAAATTGCAACCGCTTTTGTCCTTGCGGAATCAGCATCGCCTAAGAGAAACCTTATTTGTTGAATAGAAGGACGTGCTTGATCCCAGTGCACAGTCTCATGTAACTGTTTGCGTTGTCTTGTATAGAGAGGGCATCTTATCAAATAATGCATTAGAGCCTCAATCTCTTTTCCACACAAACATATTCTTTTCTCATACAGAGTTTTCTCGTATCTCCCTTGGAGAACTGCTGTCTGCATAGTTTGCATTCTTAATCCAGTAAAGGCTTTCCTGAGAATCGGGTCCCCTAGTTGAAATATATAGCTAGCTCCCCCTCTAGGGGGAACCAAAGATTATAAAACGGTGAACATCTTAAAGTACTGATATCCAGCCTCATTTTTTGTCTATCTATGTCAGCTATTCTATGTTTAAGCTGGTTAATGACCTCCTTACTGGACTTACTAGAAAAAAAGACCTCAGAGCAGCTTAGGGCTTGGAGGTGACAGTTGATCTCAGTCCACCACCGGTCAATCCGCCTTTCCTTATCCCAAAGCTTCTCCTGCATGGCCAAAATCGCAAAGGAAGCCGCTAGTGCGTCCCTAAGTTTGGCCCAGAAATATTATCTAATTTCAACTTGGGCCACCAGCGATAGGTTCCCCAATTCTAAATTTATCTGTGCCTCACTGGTCGAAGGAGGGACGGCCAACAGGCTCCTCCAAAGATTATTCATTACTGCTGCAATGCTCCCCAGTGTTCGGGGATCTAATCCCCAAATGGGCACTCCATAAGCTATACTTGCAATAACTTTAGCATGTATAAGGATTTTTACTGCTCTAATTGACAAATTTCAGTTGAAGTGGTTGGATAACAGCTGTGATATCACAGTTTGACAACTGCACTTTGAAAGCCTGTTTTTTCAAAAGTTAGACTATCTCGATCTCAGCAGGGTAAAGGAGTTTTGTGTTAGTTGGGAGGAGGGGTAAGCCTTTTAGAAAATTCAAGGAGGCTAGTGGGGTGTGCCTCTGGCTTACTTTTTGTAAATCCGGTGAGTAGTTTTTAAGTTATGACATCTTGAAAATTCATTGTTAGCCTATGGAGACCATCCTGCATGTGGAGTGCTTGCGAACATTCTATGTGTAATTCAGAGACTGTTTAAAAGCAAACTGTTTTGAATACTGGAAACTACAACTCCCAGCAGGCACTGCTTGCCAGAGCCTATCAGTGCTTGGCAGGGGGGACTGCACCTCCCAGGAGGCATTGTGAATGACTTGTCAGTCATGTTTAGAGCTGATCTGGTAGGGAGAGGCAAGGCCTGTGGAAGGGAGAGAACTGAAGGTCATTCTGATCTGATCCCGCACAGCAGGCACCTCGGCTTGAGGGCCAGGGATGCTGAGATGGCTAAACAGTAGGAGTGGGACTACCGGATCATCCAGTATCCGATACTGCTGGTATTTGGTGTACCAGCAGCATCGGATTAAACCCGGTAATCTGGCCCGTTTACCGGATTCCCCCATACCGGATTTTTTACATTGCAATTTGCGGCTATTCAAATGAATGGCTGCAATGTAAAAAAAACAAAAACACACCAAACCCCCCCCACTTTACTTTCGCTCCCAAGTCCAGGCTGCGCAGGTGGAAGGGGGGCACCCCCTACCCACCCTGCCTAGCCTGGCTTTAAAAAATAATAATTTCCCCCCGAAGTCCCTGCTAGCGCGGGCTCTGGGCCGCCGCCGGTGACCCAGAGACCACACCAGCAGGTACGATCCCTGGGGTGGGGGGTGGTTTAACACCCCACCCCACCCCAGGGATCACCCTACCTCCTCACCCAGGGATCGCCTACCTTGTGCTCCCGGTGGCGGCGGTCGCAGTCCGACTCTGGTGGCTTCAGCGCTACTAGGCCTTCTGGTGAAACCTGGAAGTTCACCGGAAGGCCTAGTAGCACTGAAGCTGGCAGCCACAGCCAGCGCTGAAGCCGCCGGAGTCGGGCTGCCGCCGCCCGGAGCGCAAAGTAGGCGATCCCTGGGTGGGGAGGTAGGGTGATCCCTGGGGTGGGGGTGTGTGTTAAACCACCCACCACCCCAGGGATCACCCTAGTACCTGCTGGTGTGGGCTCTGGGTCGCCGGCGGAAGCCCGGAGCCCGCACTAGCAGGGACTTCGGGGGTAAAAATTTTATTTTAAGCCAGGGTGGGTGGGTGGTGCCTCCCCTTCCACCCGCACAGTCTGGGAGGTTAGGGGGGAGGTTTTTTGTGTTTCTTTCCCCATTGATTTCAATGGGGACAGTTCCCCATTGAAATCAATGGAACAAATCCGGTACCAGTAAACCGGTACACAGATCTGGCAATCCGGTTTTTTAAAATCCGGTAACCGGTAAATCCAGTAGCTGGTATTTGTCCCGATGTCCCACCCCTACTAAACAGAGCTAGATAATCCTGCAGTGATGTTTGGAGTGGCTGATCTTTCCCCCTAAACCTGCCCAGAACCACAGAGCACATGGATTTTAGTGATAGTCCTTCCTCCTCCAAAAAGGTAGGGTGTCTGGGCTGTGAGTCTAATGGGTGCCCCATTGGAGGAGCATGGCTGGGACCAGAGCACTGGAGTTTGCCTGGGATGGTCCCAGGTGCATGAAGAGGGCACATGTTTATCCCGGAGACAGGAACAGGAGGCTACAGGCAGGATGGAATCAATCTTCTTTCAGCGCTTCTCCCTCTGACTTTCCCAACCTCCACTATGAAGGGTAAGTGGGTGCTCTAGGCTGATTCAGTGGGTGTTCTGCAGGAACGGGGCAGGGAGATGGTGGGGTCCTGTGCAGAGCAGCCCTGTGGGGCAGAGCGGCAAGTGTCATCCTCTTGGGAGGATTCTAAGAAAAAGCCTCAGCCCAGGGAAGAAAATCCTATGGGGGTCAGGGAGGAAGTAAGCATACATAAAGGGGAGAGGGGACATTAAGGAGAGAGAGTAGGGGCAGAGCCTCTGTAAATAACTTCCACAGTGGAAGGGTATGCATAGGGGGAGCACCAGGGAGCGGCTTTATTGGGGATACAGAATATGGAACCCAGTACAGGGGGAGGTCTGCAGAGTGGGCAGCATTGTACAAGAAAGGGAGCCCTGTCCAAAGGGGAGCAAAGTGTGGGAGCCTTGTAGAGACATAGAGCTGCAGAATAAAGGCCATAATTGTGCCGGGGGAGAGCCCTGGACAGAGGAGAACTGAGTGAGGGAGCTTTGTACAGGGGGAGAGCTTCTGGTTGGGCAGCATTATGCCAGGTGGAGAGCCCTGTACATGGGCACAGCAGAGTTAGGGAGCCCTGTACAAGGAGTGAACTATCCAGGGGGTCCTGTACAGTGGGGTGTCGAGTGGAAGACTTTTGTACAAGCCATGAGTTAGAGAGATTATAGAGATCAGTTTTTGGAAGTTTGCAACAATTAAACCGAACCAAAGTTGTATTCTTAGTAAAGCAGAGAGCTACCAATAAAAATCCAGCTTCGCCTTGCTTGCTATTTGAAGGAAGTAACAATCTTCTAAACAGAAGGGAGCAGTTCTTCCACCTGGCCTCCCCTAAGCCCTGCTCCCATAGTGGTTATGCTGCTCAGCATTCTACTGCACCAGCAGGACAAATATTCTCCATTGCATAGTATTTAACAAAAGCTTGGATATTTCATAATCAAAAAATCTCGGGTTTACAAGAAACGTTAAGGCTCTTCCAAATTTAATTATGCACTAAAAAGCATGGACATTGAAAGTTAAGGCTTCTGCCTTAACGTCCGTGCCATGTTAGCAGCAAAGACATTGTACAGTCTCACATATTCCTCACTTATAACTTAGGCTCCATGCACCCACACTTTTACTTCGTCTTTCAGCCCCAAACCTCTTCAGCAACACTGAAGCTGGGGACAGGAGGGCATGAGCTGGCCCCTCATCCCCTCCATCTCCTCTTTAAGAAAGAGAGAACCTAGGAGTTCTGGCTCCCACCCCTTCTTCCCCTTTAATTTACTTGGTCTCAGCCCTGTAACAGAGAACTCAGGACTTCTGGCTTCCAGCCTCTCCACCCCACTCTAATCCAGTTGGCTGCACTCCTTTTACAGGCAACTCAAAAGTCCTTGTTCTGAGCCGGTTCTCCTCTCCCCTGCTCTCAACCTTGTAACAGACAACCCAGGAGTCCTCAGTCCAAGTTGCCCATCTAACCCTGTAGCCCCCACTCCCGTCACAGAGAACTCAAACATCCTGGGAAATACAATGTTTGTCTGTGTATGTGTGTGTGTAGAATGACAAAACAAAAGCCACAGGAGAGGAAATGGAATAACAGGAAGAGAGGCTATTGGGAGTCAAAGGATAGGGAATCAGCTATGGTAAGTACTAAGTAGGTAAAACGATAGGACTGCTTCCTCAGATTTCCCGTCAGTTTTCCGAATTAGTTATTTGACTCAGAACCTTATTGTAACAATTTCTAATTCCTTCTGTCATTCCATGCGCTTACTTCCACGCACTTACTTAATCCTGTACAGTCTTTGTATTTTTCCCTGTCAATCCAACCACTCCACTTACTGCATCTGGTGCCTTACTCATCATTTCACACCCTCTTGCCTTCCCTATGTACTCCCAAAGATGCAGCTGTGTTGTATAATTTCACAATCACTTAATTGGATGTTATAATGACAATAGTTTTTATTTAGAAATTGGCACTGCTGTTGCCTCCATTTCTTCCAAAGGCCATTCCATTTTATTAATTTCAATACATACCCAACTTAGTTTTAATTGAACATTTGTATATGACTGTACCTAGCTTCACTGGGAGGGCAGTGGAGACTAGTGGGTAAGAGGGAAGGTTGTGAGACATTCATCATCTGACCCATTCTCCCCAACTGAAATGAAAGGATAGAAGAAAGGCTCCCGTATGAGGAGAAATTTGGTAGGTTGGGGCTCTTCAGCTTGGAGAAGAGATGACTGAGAGGAGATATGATAGAGGTCTATAAAATCATGAGTGGTGTGGAACTATTAAACATGGAGCAGTTATTTACTCTCTCAGCTAGTATTAGAACTAGAGGAAACTCCATGAAATTAATGGGTGGCAAGTTTTAAACAAATAAAAGAAAATATTCTTTCACTTAGTGTATAATTGGGTTGTGGAATCTACTGCCAGAGGCTGTGGTAAGGGCCAGTACTATAGCTGAGTTAAAAAGAGGTTTGGACAAGTTTCTGGGAGCTGGGGAAAACAACAGGGAATGGATCCCCCATTGTGACCTGTTGGGTGCTTCTCCCAAGCCACCATAATTGGTCACTGTCAGAGACAGGGTGCTGGGCTAGATGGACCATTGGTCTGACCCAGTATGGCTGTTCTAAATAATAATAATAATATTTATTATAGTAAGGCACTGGCTCTCGCCATGGCCTAAGAAAAAAATACAATACAAAGTACAAATACAAATATAAAAAGTACACAAGTGCCAAAACTAATCTTCAACTAAAAAGTGAGTAAGAAACATTTATAAAATCGTCTTTTTTACCCCACTCTAAGTCCCCACATTTTTAATCATTAGCGACGCCCCTCTGCATGCCAGAAAAATAAAAAGGGCACTATTTGCATATGCAGTAGTCCACTAAATAGAAAGAACCTATCACAAGCTAGATCCAAAACCTTTCCCTATCTAGTTCTACTATCAAAGCTAACGAAGTGGGCCGACCTGTTGGGCCAACCCTGGAATTTGGGGCCGGGTTCCGATTCTCATTTCTCAGAAATTTGCCTTATCCTTAGGTGCGTTACCTGACTACCAAATGAAGCTACCTTCAGCGTCAAGTCTGAAGCCCTGGGGTTCAAACACAGATTGTATCTACCCAAATGGGGGGAGGTATCCAAATCTGCCTCGAGGGCCAAGAGGAAGTCACCCCTAAGTTCCTCGTATTGGGGGCATACAAACAAAATGTGAGTAATGGAGTCTACTTCCTGCAAGAGGCAGGAGTGACATCTTCTTTCCTCCCAGGCCACACCCGAGTAGCGACCCTCCAGAACCTGAGATGGAAATACTCCAAATCGGAGATGGGTAAAAGCCCGTCTCAGTTGGAAGCTGGGCCAGACAACCAAATAGCTGGACTCCAGTAAGTGCCCCATAGGGGGATTATAAAGGAGATTCACCTTCTGATGCTGGAGCATTTCCGCGTCTGCCTGGAGCTGTTGATCAGCCAATCTCTGTTTTATCTGAAACATAGCACGTTTAGTCCCAAGGGCGGCCAGAGGGCCGGGGGAAAACCCCAATTTCCCCAGGATGGTAACCACCCGATTCTGCCATGAGGGGAGCATACCCTCAGCTTGGATACTCTTCAACAAAGAGTTTTCATTCTGAGGGAGGGTCACAGTCCTTAACCAAAATTTTATAAGGGTCTGAGATGCAAAGGACCTAATCGGAGGGCATCCAGTTTCCTTCCAGAGAAAGATCTGAGGAGTACCACATGGGACTCCCAGAATGGCCCTCAGAAACCCGTTTTGAATTGATTCCAGCTGGTCCAAATATTCGGCCCCCCACACAGGAAATGCATATAATAGTTGACCAATCACTTTGGCTCGAAACAGCCGAAGTGCTGGCAACAACAGTTTGCCCCCCTTCCCAAAATAAAACCCACAAATAGCACAAGCTGATTGCTTGGCACGAATTTTGACCTGCGACCACTGAGCCCTCCAGGTTGGGGTACATGAGAAGACCACACCAAGGTACTTAAAGTTGGGGACCTGTGCAATCAAGTGGTCATTTATCTGCCACTTGTGGAGTTTTTCCGGCCGTCCCCAACCAACTATCAGCACCTTGGTCTTCTCATAGTTGATGTTTAAACCTTCTCTACCACAGTAGTCCCCGGCCTGAGACATAACACGGCGCAAACCCACCAGGGAACGGGACAACAAAGCCGTGTCGTCCGCGTATAACAGTGATGTTATCCTTCTGCCACTAATGCAGGGCCCGTGGGAGTCTACCCCAGGCAGGTAATCTGGGAGGTCGTTCAGGAATATATTAAACAGGGCAGGTGCCAAAAGGCAACCCTGCCTTACCCCTTTGCCCACCTTCACCTGCTGGGACAGCTGACCCTCCCTCGAGCACCTTACCTGAAGGGTGTTGTTATCATGCAACTTCATCAGCAAAAAGAGCAATCTCGGCTCCATCCCAAGGCCCTTCAACTTTACCCATAGTCGCTCCCGACTAATCGAGTCGAAGGCCATCCTCAGGTCGATAAAGCATAAATATGCCTTCAAACCCTGACTCAGGGTTTTCTCGATCAGGTGGGCAAGCACCAGCACATGGTCCACTGTGGTACGGGCTTCCTGAAAGCCAATCTGCTCTGGCCTGATTATATGGTTTTCGGCCAGCCAGCTTTGTAACCTTCTCAGCAATAACTTTGTATACAATTTCCCCACAATGCTGAGCAGGCTAATTGGGCGATAATTCTCGGGAGCCCCTCGATCTCCTTTTTTATAAATGGGGTTTATAATACTGTTGGTCCAAGATTTGGGCATCTTGCCGGCCACATTTAGTGAGGTGAAAACTGGGGCCAACAACCTGGCCCACCAGTCAGGAGCTTCTTTCAAAAGTTCGACAGTAACCAGGTCGGGACCAGGTGCCTTCCCACCCTTAAGGTGAATAATCAAATCCCTAACCTCGTCTACCTGGACCGGTGGCCATTGCGGGAATGTATCGGGGGCCTCCAAAAAAATAAGAGGAAGGGGCGAAACTGATTCCGAAAAAACACCCTCGTAAAACCTTTCCCACTCCCCGGCTGGTATATCAGCAACACCCGTAGATGGACCCCCCAGTCTTAACTGTCTAATTAGACCCCAAAATAATTTGGAATCACCCTGTCCTGCTACCTTCTGCAACTGGGCCCATTGATGGCTCTGGAACGACCACCTCTTCTCTGATAGTAGGAGGCGGTAACGGGCACGGGATTCCATCAGAGCACTCCTGGCAGTTGCAGACGGGTGGTTTTGTTGTTGTTTCGCTTTTGCCCTCAGGATTCGTCGTTGGGAATAACAGACTTCATCAAACCATCCCAAAAATCTCTTGGAATGGAGTCGAGTTGGCTTCCCCTGGGAAAAAAGTGGGTTCAGCCTGCCTAGTTAGTACCTCCTCAAACCCTTCTAGGGTTTCTAGAGCCCCAGAACAAATCCGAAGGCACACATTTTCTAAATCGGGGTCTGAAATTAGGGCCAAAAATAATTGTGCAAGATGTTTAGACCAATAAATCCTTCCGTATACAGAGGCTGAATCCCTGGGGGGGTGAAAAGTAGGGGAGCATTGGTCCCTCCCCTGAACAGGGAGGGACAAATTGGGGGGATGTCCACATGAGAGTAGCAAAACAAAGATGGTTGTTCTTATGTTATGATCTTAAGGGAGGGGGTGAGGTGCCAGCTCACGCCCTCCTGTCCCCAGCTTCAGTGTTGACTAATTTCTTCAGAACCATTTGGTCTTCTCAAATGAGACCAATTTTAAATATATATCCCAAATGCAAGGTTCTGAGGGCAGATTTCTATTAGTTAAGAGGAAAATTTAGATATAAATGTACACAATAGTGAACTTACACACACCAAACTCAACTACAGTGAGCTTTATAGCAAAACACCTCCAAATCATTCAGAAGAATGCAGAAGGCAAACTAATAATATTGGGAGAACTAAACTGCCCCCTACATGAATTAGAAAAACCAACACAAACTGCTCGGGAGAGTTCCCTGAAAAAATTAAAGGACTTGATTGAAAAAAATCATGTGTTTGATATCCGGAGAACACTAAACCCAACTACCAGAGTTTATACATTTTATTCTCAACTTCATAATTCTTGGTCACATATTTTAACTACTAAACGTGTCTCAGATCATAATGCAGTTGTATTGAAACTTAGAGGGACAGGCAATAAAAACCAAAAAACAATATCACTGGAGATTACATAAGAATACTTTAATGAATCAGGTACAGAAAGAAAAAATACAAGAAGAAATAACAGACACAAGCCCACATATATTATGGAAATCACTGAGAGGCTTCCTGCATGGACAGTACATCTCCCTAGAGGCGTATTCAAAAAAAGAACAATCAAAAGAAATATATACAAAAATACAGTAGAATTAAAAAATAAATAAACCCCTATATAACACTGACAACCTGCAAGAGAGAGTTCTACCAAAAATATACATAATACTGACAATCCGCAAGAGAGATTTCTACAAAAAAAAAAATAACACTGACAACACGCAAGAGGATTAAATTACCAGCCCTGAATGTAAAAGATAGCAATTATTTAAATACTGAAATTCTAGTAGAAGAAGTGGAAGAGATAATTAAAAGTCTGGTCAAAAATAAGGCGGTGGGCCCTGATGGATTTGTGGCATAACTTTAGCAGATATTTAGCCAACAAGTAGCCACCATACTTACTAAAGTATTTGCTGCAATAATAAAATTAAATACCTTACCTCAAACATTTTATGAAGCTAGCGTGATGCTATGTCCTAAATCAAATAAGGACCCACAAGACTGGAAGCTACCGACCAATAGCACTGTTAAATACAGATTTTAAGATATTCACCAAATTGCTGGCTAACCATTTGGCCCATGTCATCAAGTCCATAATTCCACCGGACCAGACAGGCTTTGTCCTCACTAGACTGGGGGTAGATAATATCAGAAAAATTGTTGATATTATACACCAGATCAATAAAAAAAACAACCAGCAATGTTGCTATCACTAGATGCAGATAAAGCATTTGATTAGATCATACACCCCTTTTTGTGTATGATCGACTGGAAAAAATGGGGGTAAAAATAATATATAAAAGCCCCAAAACAGCTCTAATAGCAAATGGTAGCCTGACTGACACCTTCCAATTGGTTAGAGGTACAAGACAGGGTTGCCCCCTGCCTCCTCTCCTCTTCAACCTAGCATTAGAACCATTAGTAAATATGATCAGACTAGATGAAAGCATCATGGGTATCAAAATAGGGGAACATGAACATAAAATCTCATAATATGTGGATAGTACCATGATATCGATTGGCAACCCACAAAAATCGCTAATAAATTTAATGCAAAAAATAGAAGAATTTGGTCAGGTATCCGGCTTCAAAATAAATGTCACAAAATCCCAGGCATTATTGTTTAATCTAACTAAGTCCTAACAGGAGGACATTGTGAGGGCATGCACCATAAAAATTGTGGAAAAATAACTCGATACCTAGGGGTAAAACTCGTATACCTAGGGGTAAAACCACAAATAAGTTAGACAACTAATTTTTTACCATTAATACAGGAATGTAAGGACAAAAATAAAGAATGGCATACAATACAATGTTCATGGCTTGGTCGCATCAACCTAATAAAAATGATGTTATTACGTAAAATACTATACTTTGTAATGGCACTGCCAATTGAACACCTTTTTAAATACCCAATACCCAACACCTTTTTAAATAATATCAGTAAAATATTTGGAACTTTCATCTGGTACAATAAAAGACCAAGAGTGAGGAGGTCCATTCTAATTACCAATAGTGACATGGGAGGTACCAGATTACCAGATGTTAAAGGATATTTCTTTGCTGCTTGCTTAAGAGCTGTTAAAATGTGGTATAAGTACTCCTCTGAACCTCACTGGATTCAAATTGAAAAGCAACAATCCCAAATGAAGGATTTAAAAAATAGATGTATAGACTTAGAGAAACCCAAACCCTCAAAAAATCTAACACATTCTTTTATAAATACTGCCCTAAAAATATGGAACAGACTTACCTTGAAAGCGGAGATAATACCAGGAAGATCCCCATACACATTACTGACGAGCTTGATCCAACATGAGGAAAGGGAATTGGCAACACTACTAACACTGCTAAAAAAAGAGAGAAAAATCTGGCTAGCCAAACACATTTCAAAAAACCCACAATCTTATCACAAATAGATATAGAAAATAAAATAAAGAAGGTAAACTTTAAAAACATTTCCAATTGGTGACCAGATTGACCAGCTATAAAAACAAACCCCAGCTAAACGTACAGAAGTGGTGGTGTTTGAACCTATCAATGATACTAAAATACTATCGAGACTATACAAAGAAATAAAATCAATTGTTGGTTTCCCGGATGCAGGTTACATAAGCAGATGGGAGGATGAGCTTATGGTCCATATAGAAAAATCAGAAATGCAAGAAATATGGCAAATAATGGTCAGGGGCTCTTCCTCCGTGCTAGTTGGAGAAATTTAGATCAAACTATGTTACAGATGGTGTAAAACACCTGTTGGATTATTTAAAACTAACGTGATGGATAAGAATGACTGCTGGGGAGGTTGAGGGAACAGCAGCACATTGCTGGTGGGAATGCTCTGAACTCTTACCACTATGGAGAGAGGTCTGGAGCTGGATGGAAGAAATAGTGTGTGTGTGTGTGTGTGTGTGTGAGAGTGATTGATTGATTGATTGATTGATTCCATTTAAGCCTGCAACCGGCCTTTGAGGAATTTTCTCCAAGGGACCATACATAAGGAGCAAGTGCAGGCATGCCTGCAGATCCGGCTTGCAGTGTTATATACAATAGCGAGAAAATGGAAGACACCAACGCTGCTGAACATAATGGATGTTAGACTACACCTGTGGTATATGATCACAATGGAATGAATATCCATGGACATAAATGAAAACTGGAAGCATTTTATGTGGTGTGGTCCAATTGTTGGATGATAGTAAAAAAAGGGCCTCAATTTGGAACCTAACAACAACAATATCACAATTAAAGAGATTTGAAACCTGAGTGTGATAGCAGAAGCTGAAAAAAACAGGACTGGGCCTCTCCTCGTTCCTTCAAAACATGGAAGAAAACGATAAAATAGACTATGCGTGCATTGCAATGGATTTTTTCTTTTAATTTATTTTTTATTTATTTATATTTATAGTTGAGGAAGTTTCATTTGAAATTGATAAGAGTAAGACTTGTTTGGTTTTGGATTCTTGGTTCAATATGTAAGGTCACAAGTTGAAAACTTTGCTGTAACACCCTGAATGCAAATACAATTGTTACAGAGAACTGAAAAAAATAAAGATTTAATAAAATAAAATAATAAAATAAAATTCCCGCCAAAATGAAATTTGAGAGGAATTTGGGTGCAATAATTCAGAACGTTTAACATATTAAGTATCTGTGGAGCATCTCTGCTTTCTAATTCTGAATTGCTAGGAAAGCTTGTTCTGTCCTATCTTCTGAAATACGGGAGTGAATGATAGTACATTTTGCCCATTGACAAGGTACTTTCAGACATGACGCTAACCACCCTTTAACCACCCTTGGTGGTTATTTATGCATGTTGCGGGGCTGCATAGGGCACCAATACAGCCCTGCAACATGCATAAATAACCACCAAGGGTGGTTAAAGGGTGGTTAGCGTCATGTCTGAAAGTACCCACACTCACAGGGAGTGTCACGCAGAAATTTGCAATCATTTTGTAATGTGGTGATTCCAACTGGATTTTTCATTTTATTGGTAGCTATGTAGCTTGCTGTTGCTTTAATCCAAGCAAAGCTCCTAAAAAATAATCAATCTTGTGAAAAGCTTTGTAGCCATAAACAGCGAAAACAGGCAGGACGTTCCTTGATTGGATGTATGTCTTTTACAAAACCTGATTGCCAACCATTTAAGATGTATGTCGAAGGCTGTAGATGGAAAATTATGAGATAGTAATGGAATAACTGCCAACTGAATTAACTGATTGACTGCATAAGCACCAGGCAACATTTTTGCTGAGCAGTTTTCGATGAGTTATAATGCATCCTAGGTGACAGATTTGAGATTTATAGTGTTTTGTTTACTGCTATTGATAGTTGTAAAATAGGAGAAAACCTTAGCATCCAGGGTCTTTTGTCGTGTAGATAGCAATGTGTTTTTCAAAAAACAAACAAATAGCCTTTGTGCATAATTTGGGAGTATATACTATGCTTTATTATCTCAGCAAATATTTCGTCTACCAACAAAATAAAATAAACAGCTTTTTAGTTTTCAGTTAACAGACAGAATTATTCTCTTTAACAACAGATGAAATATATGTTGTTAGTTAAACAAATTATTAACTACAACTGGTCACCTTTTAAAGTGCAAGTGTTACCTTGGATTAATATATATATAAAGTTCTGAGCAGTGATTCACACCATTAAACTCCCCTCAAATTGCCATTAAAAGTTTGCCTGCTCGTCTCCTTTTCAAGCAGAAAGTGTCCATTGGCATAATAGATTTTCTATGATCTATAATGACAGGTTTATAGGGAGTAAGCATGAAAAGGCATTTACTAGTTCACTCTGCATTGCAGGCATAATCACTTTGAATCCACTGAAAACAGTTAAATTTCTGAAGCTTTCATGTATGAAGCATCAGAAGTAATACGTCTCAATAGTGTGTTAAATGAGCTGCTGGTGGTATTTAGTGGACATAAGGGAGGATGAGTAAAAATAAAAGTTTATTATTTGGAGTGTGGAAAGTGAGCTGAATCTGAACAGCTCTGGACAATCCTCCGGAAGTTTGGATTTTTGTATGCTATACTACAGGAATAGAAAGCCATTTTGATGAGTACACTTGATTGTGAATATTAATACAAATATTTTATTTAAAAGATCTGTTGTGGCATGAAGGCTCACAGAGAGCACTGACTTATGTCTTGGTTTATTACATGTTAGTTGGTGATCACTCAGATGCCCAAACACAAATGAGGGAGGAGGGTCCTAAAAGTTCCAAGGTAGACGGTAGCATTTTTTCTTTGTACTTGCTTCTTTGTGACTTGATGTGATTCAGCATTGGTCAGCACTCTTTACTTTATGCCATTATATTTCTTCTCCCCATGTCAGATTTCCAATCAGCCAAGGCAGAACCGTACCACAGTCCTGGGTCATCCAGGGAAGGAACCGTTATGTATGCTTATATAGTTCCGCACCCATCAGCATTAAGACCGTTTTTAGATGAGGGCGGCGGTGCCCGCACTTGTTTTTCAAAAGAGCCAGCAGTCCGTTCTACACGTGACGTTGCTGCCGAATACGCGCATGCGCATACATTTCCGGCCGCGAACTGACCGAGTCAGTGATCAAGGCCGGTCATACACGGCCGGAAATGGATGCGCATCACCTGTGCATGCGCATAATCGGCGGCAGCGTCCCGTGTAGAACGGACTGCCGGCTCTTTTGAAAACAAGCGCGGGCGCTGCCGCGCTTGTCTAAAAACAGCCTAAGATTGTGATTGCCATGTGGTGGAATTGGATGCATCACCTCAGAAAAAGCAATGGTATTACAGCTAAGGAAGATACCCAAAGAGAATTTCAACTTTGCTGTATTTGTCATATTCGGGTCAAATTAATTGGCCCTGATCCACAAAGTGTGTGTGTCAGGGCAGGAAGCAGTGTGCGGAAGCTCCCTAGTAATAGTAAATGAGGCTGCCTTAGAGGCAAGGGAAAGCCACAACACCTTGCAAGGTGGATTGGATTTCTTCTCACATACTGAACTGTCCATTCAATAATAGCCTGGAGAGTAGTATTTCATGCATGCCCTTGCCCAAATTTTGAAAGCAGCAGTGTCTCAGATACCACACATAAGGTTACCCTTTGAACCACATGCCCCCATTTTCCAGGCTGTTCCTAAACTGCCATTTCAGTACACAGGAAGAAATCCAAGCCACCTTACAAGAGGGTGTGGCTTTTGCCTGCTTCTTGATGGCCCTATTCACTACCATGAAGGCACTTCCAAGCACAGCTTCACTGCAAGATGCATTTTCTGGATCAGGGTCAAATTGTTTGAAAAATGGGCTTTTCAAATCTAAAGTTTGCCAGCTTGTTTTGTATTTATCCGTCACTTTATTTGTTCATTCATTGCATGTTCATTTGTTCCTTCAGTGGCTTCTTCTGAAAGTCTGAAAGTCATTGATTGCTTAACTCAGGGGTGTGAAACATCGGACCCAGGGGCCAAATGCACCCCAGGGCAAGTTTTTATCCATTCCACTTCCTGGATCTGGTCCTTGGATCCAGTTCTTATCTCCAATCTCTGAAAAACTGAGCTCCAGGGAAGGGAGCAGAGATGAGGTCATGCAAACAAGGATAAGGGACAGTTCCACTGCACAGATCCATGATTTGGGCCCTCCTTTCTTTCAGTGCATCCCCTAAGCACCCCTGCGCCAACTTCTGTGCAGCCCTCAGAGCTTGTGAAAGCTTTCAAAGTGGCCTCCAGGAGGAAAAAGGTTCCCCACCCTTGGCTTAGCTTGTGTCACATGATGTAACACAAACACACACTGCCAAACAACTGAAATACCAACCAAATAGAACAGTCTGTGGCCATACCAATAAGGCCAACTTGAATTTGGCTATTAAAAGAAACACACGCATCCTAGCATCTAATTTGTAAATTTAAAAAGTATTATTTATTTCAGTGCTATTGTTGTGTGGAATTTTGAGGCGCTTACTCTTCCGCTACAAAAAGCAGGATTTTCTCCCAAGTATAATGATTTCCTTCTTGCGAATGCACAGCCAGCCCAGGACACTTCCATAAGAGAACAGTCACAATGGCTAATTTCAGCTATATTAACGACTGCACTCTTCCCTCTCAGACTTACTTTTTTCACTTCCAGGTAGTTAGCTTGAAATAGACTGGGGAAAGAATGACCTCGGTAGTGTACAAAGCAACTTGCTTCATAATTACACAATTTGTTTAATATTGGACTTACTGGTGCATGAAATTCCTATTTGATTTAAACAAAATATAAAAAAAGGAAAACTTAACACGTGATTGTATGATTTCTACTACAGTAGAAATCCTCTTATTTGGGCATGTCACCAAATGGGGGAGGGGAGTGACATGCTTTCTGTCTGCATTGGAGAGAGTAAGCAGAGTTTCTATTTATTTATTTATTTATTAGATTTATTTGCCTCCCCCTCCTGCTTTCGCAGCTCGGGGCGGCTCACAACATATAAAAATCAATCATAACAAAATAAAATCACATAAACCATTAAAACAACCCATGGCAGAGCAATAAAAACAATATGATTTCCCCACCCTTACCCAACCTCCAACCCCCTCACCAAAGGCCTGATGGAACAGCAGGGTCTTACACTGTCTTCAGAAAGGGGAGGTCTGGGAACAAATGGGGCTCCAGTGGGAGGGAGTAGAACAACATGTGTGAGAGTTGTCAGGGGACATAAGACCTGTCCAGAATAAAGAAGGGTCAATAAAGGGAATTCTACTTGTTACATTATGAGCGCCACTAAATTGTGTTTCTGATGAAGGATAGGCTTACTCCTAAATGTAATAAATGAACTCATCAGCCCCAAGCCAGCCGAAATCAAAACTAGATACTGAACTTTCATCTACTCACCTTGTTGCTAGGCAACTGTGAGTGTCATGTTATATATGCAGGCTACATTAACTAACATCACACTTTCCTTACGTCAAAATTAATGGTAAGAAAATGCCAAAGCACAGATTCAGTTATTCTTTGGTGAATTCATGAGCAGAGCTATAATAATCTGAGATAATGGGTGAATTCTCACAAAAATTCTCCTAGTCTTCTTGCCTGTAGAGTGAGGGGATTAAAAGGAGACAAACCTTTCATAAAAAGCTTTGGGCTTGGATGAAAAGTTATATTTCATTACAGTCCGACATATATGAATTTATTTTGTGTCATTATTGTCTGTCAAGAGCTGAGTGACGGAGAATGTCATAACACTAGAATTTCTGAATGTGCCCACTGCCCTTATAGGATTATGTGTAGGGAAAACAAATCCTTTTCTGCAGTACTGCTCAATAGGTGCCTAAACAAAGCCAGCTTTATACAAAGGTAGACATTTTGCAGCAGGAGAAATATACTAGGGATAGGTGAACAGATCGCAGTTCGGGTTCGGCCATACCTTTCGGTCCGGTTCG
This sequence comes from Sphenodon punctatus, assembly GCA_003113815.1. Classification (NCBI taxonomy): domain Eukaryota; kingdom Metazoa; phylum Chordata; class Lepidosauria; order Sphenodontia; family Sphenodontidae; genus Sphenodon; species Sphenodon punctatus. The sequence continues at coordinate 2,810,291 of QEPC01005117.1, forward strand.
GTTCACCCGTTCGGTTCGGCCCAGTTCGGTTCGTTTGCTGCGTTTGGGTTCGGCCGTTTGGTTCGGTCCTGTTCAGTTCGGTTTAGGCATTCGTAAAAACTAAAGGCTCTCTGTGCGAGGAATGATGTCCCCAGAACCCTGATGGTGGGTCCTGGAGTGGCTGTTTCTTTATTTATATATTTTAATATTATATATATATATATATATATATATATATATATATATATATATATATATATATATA
>QEPC01005117.1:2810838-2828398 GCA_003113815.1 Sphenodon punctatus
AGGAAGGAAGATTGAACACAGGGAACACAGGGAGGGGTAAAAACAAAAAATAACACCTAAATCTATCTAATATAATCTAAATAAATGATAATATGGAGATAAATGGGTTGGATGGGTGAAATAGGAGGAGGATGGCAATGGATTAGGAAGGAACAAAAACTTCTGGGAGAGAGGGAGTCTTCTGAAACTCCTGCTGTTCAGGAATAGTGACTAGCTCAGAAGGTGTTGGGAAGGGGGGAGGCATCAATTTTGTTTCTTGCTGCGCCCTCCTCACCGCAAGCCCCATTGACTCCGTGCAGCCTAGCCTGTGGCCAATCGCAGACTGCGAAGCCAGTGGTCTGAGGCGAAAAGGGATGGTGATTGGGCAGGCTGGCTGCTACTCTAAGCCTCTCCAGCCCTGGTGCCTGGAAGTCTGCTTCTCAGCTGACTCCTCCTCCCTGTCACGTTTTGCCTTCCAGTGACACGTTTTTGCCACCCGAACTCACCCAAATGCGATCTGAACTGACCGAACTGTTAGGTCATTTCGACGTTCGGATTCGGAATTGAGTTTGGTTCAGTCAGTTCGTGCTCGGATTCGTGTTCAGGTTTGGTCGTCCGAACAGGCCGAGTTTGGGCCGAACTCCGAACTTCTGAACCGCGTTCGCTCATCCCTAAAATATACTAACAAGAAGTAAGTGAACTGGGTAAATAATGATTTTGATCTAATTAGCAATAGATCAAAAAGGCAAAATTTGGAATCAGACTGGGTTTATGTTTATTGGGGGGGCGGGGAGAGGAGAGGGTAATAATATGTTTTATTGTTTTATGTGATTACCTTTGAATTTATATTGTTGTGAGCCACTCCGAGCTGCCTGTGGCAGGAGGGGTGGGATACTAAGTACTTTTATAAATCAAATAAATAAATGTTAGGATTGAGATCTGATGCCAAATCAGATTTAAAGTTTGGATAGGGTTGTAAGGAACGGTTTTTGTAAGAATTGTACTCCCAAAGTGTGGAAAATGCTAGAAGATTAGCTAATCCAGAATATTAGATATCTCATGCTGTTAGCTTTTCTGTTATGCTGGAATAAAATCTCACATAAAATAATGTTCTAAAAAGAGATGACCGGTCCTAAACAAGGACCAAAAAATAGTCCCAATCCATCTTTGAGCTAAATCATATTGAACACTAGTGGGTGAAATTGGAACTAGTACTTCATTCCAAGCACTGCTTGCCACAAGATTCTGATGAGTGTAGACTCTTGGAACAGTTATTTCAGATCTAATTACTGACTCTTATATCATTAACGAGAGATGTGATGTGATTTTTATTAATTCCAAATTTCCGTCCGATCTACTGAAAGTGGTGGATAGAAAATTTGAAAACATACTTCACAACAACAAAACCTCAACAGTTTTTTCAGGCTTGTTCCGGAGATTTGTGGATGAGGGTTCAGTAACTAATACAAAAAATGTAGCAAACCGATAGAAAACAGGTTTGCTATGGGTTTGTTAACCTATAGCAAACCTATTTTGCTATATAGCAAACCTACATGTGCTATAGGTTTGCTAACCTATAGCAAACCGATACACCACCCCAGGCAGGTGACCAAAAGGCACTGGAAACTTTCTAACTTTTGTGGGGGACATTTTGGATTTAAATTAAATTGTACCAGTATAAAAATTAGAGAAACTCAGTTTCTGGTTTTTTTCTTTCATTTCCTCCAATTCCCTCTGTCATTCAGTGGAGTTACTCTGAATTTACACATGTATAACTCAGAATATATCATGCAACATTGGCTTCATTGACCTCAGTTACGCTCATGAATTTTTACAATTGTTTTTTATTGATACTCCACAGATGAAACTGAATGGACAGACTTTTCTGGTAAGTGATGACAGGATTATAATAAATGAAAGCAAATATAATGCATCATTTTGATGTGGTGCAGAGAGCATGATTCTATGATTAATAGTTCAACTATGCAAATTCAGTATAGTATGATATATTGTCCTGTAGTATGGTCCTGTATACAGGACCACAATCAGTAAGAAACTATATCCCCACTGATCTGAACCTGCATTTCATGTTACTTTTTTGAGTAGCAATTGCACCACAGGGCCCCAAATAATTTACAGTGTGGTTCTACTCTGAAATACACCTATGCAAAAAATCCATCTTCTAAATTTACGTGGATGTCCCCTGTATTTAGATTCTTCTTTACTCACTTTACTGACTACTAAGTACCTCTGTTGGCTCTGTAGTGTCAGCAGAGAGCAAGAGAGAAAGCTAGATTTTCTGACTCCATGTATATTATCAACAGAATTATTTACTAATTCCAATTACAGGGTCAAGGATTACATCGTGAATAATTTTCCATGAACAAAGGGATTGCTAAAACATCAATGAGGCATTATGTGGAAACAAGGGTATTGCACAGCTGTTACTGAGGGCAAATGTTGACCTACAGAATCTTTACAGATGGTGATAGGATCTATCTTGATTTTCAGATCTCCGGCTGAGTTGGAAGCACCAACAGTGAGGAATAAATATACAGACATGATGAGGCAATTTTGATATTAGACCTGCAAAGTTATTTTTTTTTTCACCACGTTATATGTGATATATTTTTTTTTCCAACTTAAAAGGACTATAACATTAGAGATCTTAATCTTGTAAAGAATGGGTCAAAGCCTCTTATAAGAACACTGTTGCTAGGGGTGTTTCAAAAGCATACTTAGATCAAAAAATCTTTGATTTTTAAGAGAGAAATTAAGGCTCTTATATATTCACTCATGCTCTGAAAAGCAAGGAGACTGTACATCTTCACTGCTTTCATGGTGTGCAAGCCTTAACTTACAATTCCCTTGCTTTTGGTAGCATGAGTGAATTTGTAAGAGCCAAGTTGAAAGCCATCCAGGAGACACTGGGACCATTGCTGGCAGGGGTTGTCAGTGCTTCCCTTGTGGAGGACAAGATCGCGGGTGCCTGAAGGAGGCTGTGGTGCAGCCTTTGCTCAAGAAACCAGCTCTTGACATTGACACCTTTGCCAGCTATTGGCCAGTCTCTAACCTTTCTTTTTTAGGAAAGGTTATTCAACAAATAGTGGCCCAGCAGCTCCAGGGGCACTGAGACAGTGCTTGTGGCCTTGGTCGACAATCTGCGCTGGGAGTTGGACCAAGGTTGGTCCACTCTTCTGATTTTGTTAGATCTTTCAGCGGCTTTTGACATGGTCTACCATGAGATGCTGGTGACCTGCCTGTCGTGGTGGGCGGAACTGTTCTTGAATGGTTCTGCTAATTCCTAGCCAGAACAACTAAGCGTGTGGTACTGGGGGATTGTCAGCACCTCGGGTCGGAGGCATTGGGGACAGGGCTGCGGAGCTCCGCAGCGCACCGGCAGGTTCCCTTCCCCACACTCACTCAGCTGGGGATGCAGCCTGCAGTAGATGCACTGGCGCCAGCAGACCTTGCGCAGCATCAGGTTGCTAGGACAACCAAAGCACAGTGCAGCCCCATGGAGCCCTTTCCTTCCACATCTGAAGAGACAACACTGCGATGCTCCACGTGCCTGCAAGTACGCAGGGAGGCAGAGCTAGGGATATAAAACACCAGTGCTGTGAGGCACACAGCACCGCTAATCAGAGTCCTGAGAGACTGGCCCCAGCGAGAGCTAAGTTGCATTGTCTTCCTGTCTTTGACCCTGATCTTGAGAGTGTGTGCTGTGCGTGTTGGAACCTTGTGTGTGATTTCCCCCAAGTGTGCTTGTGCGAACGTGAGGTAAGTGCGCAGAGTGACAGCCCCTCCCCTGCCCTTGGGGTTCATCCTTTCCCCTCCGGAGTGAACACCCTGTCCTTTCCCTCCTCTGCACCGGGTTTCCTGACCCTGCACTATCCCCCTTCCTTCGCGGGTGGATCCTGCCCTGTGGACCGCGGTATAGTGTGGCATTCCTGTGTGTTGGGGGTACATTCCTGTAAGTCCCGGTCTGTGCCCAATGATGATAGCGGCCTGATCCCTTTGGGATCAATTGGCCACCACGCTATCCTGACGGGCGTGTTTTCCCAGTGTGTGCAGACAGAGCCGGACCAGGAGCCCCCCATCTCATGTGGGTACCCCCCTTTCTCCTGTTCTCTCCGCATTCTCCCTACCCCCATGACAGGGATTGTACATCATCCCCCCCAGGACCTCACATGTGGAGTACCGCAGGGATCCATTCTGTTCCCTCTCCTGTCCAACGTGTACATGCAGGCTTTGGGCAAGATCGTGAGAGGGTTTGGATTTCAGTGTCATCAGTATGCTGATGACATCCAGCTGTACCTCTCATTTTCATCTGACAGTCTTGATGTTTGCACAGTATCTGGCGGCTGTGGGGGATTGGATGAGGACGAGCCATCTGAAGGTGAATCCTTATAAGATAGAGACAATGCTGGTGGGTAAGGGAGTGAAGACCCCCATCACTGATGGGGTGCGTCCCTCAGGTTTGGAGTCTAGGAGCCCTCCTCGATTCACAGCTCTGCGTGTACACCCAGGTGGCAGCTGTGGAGTGGAGTGGAGTGTGTTTGGTAAATTACATTTGGTCCAACATCTCCAGTAGTCTCTCTCTGACTCTGATCTTGCCACTGTCATCCACGCATTCATCACTTCGAGACTGGACTACTGCAACGTACTCTACGTGGGGTTACCCTTGGTGACTATCTGGAGGCTGCAGCTGGTGCACAATGTGGTGGCTTGTCTCCTTATGGGGACAGGCCGCTGGGAGCACATAACACCGGTGCTCTGCTTTCTGTGCTGGCTGCCTATAGTCTTCCCGGTCCAATTCAAAGTGTTGGTTATTACCTGTAACAGCCCAGGTTCCACTTACCTATGGGATCACCTCATCCCTCATGTACTGGATTGGCCCCTGCGGTCAGCCGGGGGCACCCTCTTAGAGATCCTCTGGGTTTCCTGAGGGACGACATTCGAGAGGACATTCTCAGTGGCCGTGCCATAGCTATGGAATTTCCTCCCAGTAGAGATTTGCCTCTTTCTGGATCTCCCTTCCTTCCATACACAATGCAAAACCTGGCTGTTTCACCAGACGTTTGGTGAGGGAGATGGGTAGTGGATGAGGGGTTTTCTTTGGGGGCAAGGGATTATTTATTTTCTCAGGATTCTATTTTATGGTTTTGATTGTGATTTTACATTAAAGTGTATTTTATATTATGCTTTTATTGTATGTTGTTCACCACCCTGGGCTGCCATTGGGTAGGAGGGGGTGGTATATAAACATTGTAACAAATAAATTGCAGATGCTCTAAATGGCCTCCTCTCATTCCACCCAGTTCCCCTCCCCATCTTTCCATTTCCTCTCCATGGATTTCTTAGGTTTTTTCCCTTCCTGACCTTTTTTAATCCTCCACCACTACCTTCTTTGGCATTTCAGACCCTCCCCACTCCCCTTTTGTTTCAGTTAAGCATCCGCTATTTTATTGGTTGACTACCCATTAAGAGCTACTGGCATTCTTAAAGCCCCATAACGTCCAGTTGCTATTTCCATTTTCTCTATTGTTTCCTATCAACATTCCTTGTGCCTGGTCAGTTTCTTCTGCTGGGGAGTTTGCTTGGCAACTGGAGCAGCTGGTGAGATTCCCTTTCAACCACATCCATAACCTGCAATCAAATCTCCTCATGTCTGTACAACAATAGCCTGCACAAAAGATCATCTCCTCAAGTATAACACAACAGAAAGGTAGTGAAACGGATAGTGTGGATAGCTGCTTTTCTCGCTCTTCAAAACATCAGAACTTCAAAACTATACAATAGATTTTCAAAAACTAAACACAAAAAAGTACAGGTTAAACTTGAATTTTTGAGCACAGCTAGTTTTCATAATTCTGCTAAAAAAATAAAATAAAGCCTCCACACACAAAAAGAAAAAGTCACACAAACGGGTGAAAATATCATTCTGCCTCCAACGTTTCCTGAAATTTGGACAGATTCTACCCCTCACCCAAGTGATTCTTCCTACCAAATTTCAAATTGATAGAAATCATCCTGATGTTTGTAATTTCATCACAGTGATACAGCCACTCCAGCAGCTCGATAATAAATTTAGAAAGAACATATAGCCAAAAAATAATATAAAAAATTTGTTGCTATAGGTTTCATGTATTCTGGCAACAGAGCTCTGAGAATATTTACAGTGACAAAAGAAATGAAGGCAGTTTCCCCTTCCTCCTCCACACACTTACACTTTAAATTATGGATTTTAAAAACAAAAAGAAGCTCTTGATATGAAAATTGTATAGCAGTCTAAAGCAAAACTTATTTAACTTGTCTGTTTTCCTAAGCTAAGAAAACAGAGACTTTTTAAGTTACAGAAAAGGATTAGCAAATATCTAAGGAAGTTCTGAAACTTTAATTTCAGATATGTTGGCATATTTTGACATGCTGCTGCTCTATTAAGGATCTTCTTCTAAGCATAGTTTTAAGGCATGAAATGTTTAGTTGCAGGACGAATAGATAGTTGCAAATGGGTATTCGTGACTTTCTGACATTCCGTATTATTATGGCTGTCACTAGTTTCTATATATTGACCTGATCCTGAAAAAAATATCTAGTGTGAATACTATTGTTGGCAAGCATGGCTCCCCCCACCCCCCAAGGAAATTTGGGTCACTGCCCCCTAGTGTCCTGGGGGACTCCCACCATGCCATGTAAAAACAAACAAACAAGCCCCCCCATCGCCGCTTCTGACAGCTGCAGCAGCCGCCTCTGACCTGCGCTTCAGAGGCTGCTGCGACTGTCAGACGCTCTAGCTCCCTTCTGGGACCCACTCTCAGAGCTGCTCTGAGAGTGGGTCCCGGAAGGGACAAAAAGGCTGAGTGGCTCAGCCGCCCAAACTGCGTTTTCTATTGAAAACACGATTTGGGCGGCTGAGCCCCTCCATCCACAGCACTTATAGGACGTGCTCTGGAGGGAGAGACTAGCTTTCCATTGCGCCTAATGGGCGCAATAGAGCTTCTTGCCTGGGCGCTTGATACAAATGCCCAGGCAAGAAGCTTTGGGCCGGGTGGCTGAGGCAGGGAGCAGCAAGCATGCGCACTGCTCCCTGCCTCGTGGGTCACTCAGGGACATGGCTGGTGGCGCGCTCTCAACAGCGCGCAGCCAGCCAGCCCGCTCCTGGACCCTGTGCTGCCGCTCTCCCCCCCAATCTGCCGCTCAGCAGCGGTCTCTTATACACATCTAGATGTGTATAAGAGACAGCCGCAGGAAACCGCCGGAGCAGCAGCCAGGTAAGTGATGCCACCCCCCCATCCTGCTCCCATCCCCGAGGGTCCGCTCCCACCCCCCGAGGGTCCCCCCACACTGCTCCCACCCCCCAAGGGTGGTATCTTTAGGTGTATGTTGTGTGTTCACAATGCTGGGAATGGAATGCTTTTAAAATCCTGAAATGTAACCATCAGTCTAGCAATCTTTAGCTGTGTGTTCACAATGCTGAGAATGGGATGCTTTTAAAATCCTGAGATGTAGCTGTGAGTCTGGCGATCTTGGGATGTGTGTTCACAATGCTGGGAATGGGATGCTTTTAAAATCCCAGATGTAACTCTCAGTCTGGTGATCTTTAGGTGTGTGTTCACAATGCCGGAAATAAGATGCTTTTAAAATCTCGAGATGTAACTGTGAGTCTGGTGATTCATGGGCCTTGAAATTCCCCCCTCAAACACACATACACAGCAGAGGGCACGAATACTGCTTCAGAAGGTACTTCTGAAGCAGGGATTGGGGTCCCTCCAGCATACATGCAGCAAGTCCCTTCTTTCTGTAGCAGCATTCTTAACCTCTGCTGCGTGTGTGTGTGTGTCTTTACTAAAACCGCTTGTATGTGAGGTTTAAGGTTGTCTGCTTGCTTTTAAACCTGGCAGAGGAGGTGATTTACAACCTGCCTAACCTAACTGAAATTGCTTGATTAACTAATGTAATGTCCATCCAACATTAACTCTTTGCTGCTGGGTTATGCAGCCCACCATTGCCCTGGCTCCGCCCACCATTGCCCTGTTTCCCACCGGCTGGCCTTACTGCCCCTCCAACCTTAAGCTGCCCCTGATTGTTGGAAGTCCAAATGCCCTGTAAAGGGAATAATCACAGGAATAAATGCTATATTTAGTATTAAGTGGTAGCAGAATTGTGTCTAGTAATTGTTGTGAACTCTAAAAATGTACACACTGGCAGATGCTACAAGGTTTTAGTTGTGTTTGTACATGTGGTACCAGCATCTCTATATTTATGCTGGATAAGTCAGTTTCCTTAAGAGCTCACATTTTGACTGATATTTTGAAATTGCCCATGGCAAACATTATTGTGCTCCTCCCGCCCACCTCCAAACATGATTTTCCTTTTAAAAAAAACAAACAAACAAAAAAACCTGCTAGCCTCCTTTACTTAGCTGCCTTAAAGATTCCTATGACTGAGGTCTATCTAACTGCCACTAAGGGTCTCTATACCAGCCATAACACAGGTTGTTTTAACATGAGAATTAATCTGAATTAAGTGGTTTTTAATGAGGCTTAAGTTGATCCAAATTAATTACCCTAGATTCAAAATTTAAACTGGGTTCTGGAAACCTAATTTCCGAGGATTATATTTTAATGCTGATCATCAATCAGAATTAGTGACTGTGTGAACAGGTAAGGTGTCATAGAACAGTTCCAGGTGTCATAGAGTGCTGCAGATACATGTCTCCTCTCTAGCCATCCAGATCTCTGTGGTATCATGCAGGTTTTCCAGCAGTCTCTGTTTGGTATGCAGAATTTAAAATCCACTGCGCCAAGGTGCAGACTTCTCCATTTTGTAAGGTGATTGCTATATCTTTTGCTGTCACCCAGAAATCAGAGCAGAAGATGACTCTGAAATCTGATTTCACTGCACCATGGGATTTCACAGTCTTCCTTGTGACTTCTAATCTGGATTAACCTGTTCACACTGCTAATCAGGATTCATTCTTATTCCTGAATAAAATGATTATGTGACCAGTTACTCCTGAATAATAACCCCAAATTAATGGATCTGGATTAAAAGCTAATTCTGATTAAATGTGATCATGTAAAAACAGCCAGAGTTTACCACTGTTAGATTTCATTGGCTATCATTCCGTCCCAGAACATGCCAGCCTACATGTGTAAACTCATTCTACCCTGTATCTTGGAGGCAACTGGGGCACATAAATTTATCAAACGTTTCAGCTTTATCTTGGTATAGTGACTGAAAAATCCTTCAATGCTGTCTTTACTCGGATCCAGTAAAGACACCAGCTTATAACGAGACAGTTTATAAAAAGTTCTAAGATTGTCAGTAAGTATCTGAGCTTATACAAAAGTTGGGACTGAAATAAAATAAAAGAAATATACAGTGATAGCTTGACTTACAAATTATTAAAGGTGTGCACCAGGGACCCTGTCGTTATTCATTTTCATTTTTTGTTTTCATTATTTAAACCTTTCATTTTCAATTTCCATTGATTTAAATGGAAAACACATTTTCAGATGTAACTTTTTTGTTTTTCATTATATTTGGATCAATCTTGGAGGGATTATACCTCCAATTTTAGGCATTATTTCAGAAAGATTGGATAAAGGAATACGATTTTATAAGCAGTTAAATTATGTTATTTTGTTAAAATCTGCATATACATGCCTGGCTGTAACTTCTTTGGGTGAAAACAGACATGACGCTAACCACCCTTTAACCATCCTTGATGGTTATTTATGCCTGTTGCAGGACTCCATAGGGCACCAATACATCCCTGCAACATGCATAAATAACCACCAAGGGTGGTTAAAGGGTGGTTAGCATCATGTTTGTTTTCACAATTTGTATCCCATCTAATGTAGATGAAACTTGGCAAGTTTATACCCTCCCCATGTTTACTATCTATGCCAACTTTCAGAAGGATTGGATAAATGATCCTGGTGGTATAATTAATCAACTTATAAATGTATGTCTGACTGTAACATCTTTGTATTCCAAGCAGTATACATGCCATTTGTAGGGATGTGCGAATACGGTTTGGCAGTTCGGGGTTCAGCCCAAACTCGGAGTGTTTGGACTGTTCATGAACACCCCGAATCTGAACTGCCCCCTGCCCAAACTGGCCAAACAAAGTTCGGGTTCTGAACCCATTTGGGCGGGGGGTAGGGGGGGAACCAGTTTCCCCTCCAGGCTATGCGAGTGGAAGGGGCACCGGGGCTCACACCCCTCCCCCCAGCCTGGGATTTTTTTTTAAACCCCTCCACCCCAGGGATTAACCTACCTGGTGGTGCTGGGGTCCCGGGTCCAGTGGGGCCGGTGGCGGCAGTGCTCCAGAGTGCTTCAGGCCATTACTAGGCCTTCTGGGTCAAACCAGAAGGCCTAGTAGTGCTCTGGACCACCACCACAACCAGAGCCCGACCTACCTGGTGTTGCCGGGGCTCCAGCTCAGAGTTGACCCAGAAGGCCTAGTATCAGCCTGAAGTGCTCCAGAGCACTGCTGCTGTGGGACCCGCCTCAGATGCTGCCACCACCAGACCCGGGGCTGGAGCCCCGGCACCACCAGATAAGTTGATCCCCTGGGGGTGGGGGTTAAAAAAAATCGAGGCTGGACACGGTGGGGGAGAGGTGAGCCCCCGCGCCCCTTCCACCCGAGCAGCCTGGAGGAGGTAGGGGGGAGGGAAAACCAGGTCCCCCCCAAACAGGTTCAGACCCCCAAATCCATTTGGGCTGAACAGCCAGAACCCAAATGGTTTTGGAGGGGCTGAACCCCGAACAGGCCAAACACCGAAACACCCCCCCCCCCCAGTATTCACACATCCCTAGCATTTGGCAGGACTGTATCTCACACATTCAGGAACACCTCTGCCAAATATCATAAAAATGTGATAAAGGGTCTCAGTTTTATGAGCCTGCACAGCATATGCAGAGAATGAGCCTATGCCAGGGAGTCTCTTATGTGTTACTGTGGTATACAGGCCCAGACTTAGGAGCAGGCCCCCTAGGGTGTGCTGTCCCACTCCATTTTTTTTTCTCTCTCTTTTCTCTCTGCACGGCCACAGCTGAAGCCTGCTATCTGGGTCCCCATCCCTCACCTGCCTCTGCCTGCTAGTAGTGCTTCAGTAGCAGCAGCGGTGGGACACGGATCGGACTCCTTCCCATGTGAGTGATCAGAAGGTTGTTGCAGTGTAAAGAAGGCTCTTTGAGATGACTCCTAACATTCTCACAACTGGGTTGTGCATGCTCACCATATTCAAATAATAGACCATGTGATGGTCTTGAGCTCCTCTAGTATAAAAAGCACTCTCCCCCTCAGAATGGGAGTTCCTTCCAACTCTTTCTAGGAATATAAGACAAAAATTCTATGTGGGGCTGGAAGGGTAGGTGTTGTGAGAATGTTAAGAGCCATCTCAAAGAGCCTTGTTTACAAGGCCGCAACCTTCTGTTTGTTGCATGCCTCATCACAGGCCCTCTTTACATAGCTCCATTGGGTGGGTGGGGGTCCGTAGGCATAGTGGTGCATGGGAGGAGCATGCACATGGCTGCACACGCATCCCCACTCACCCGCACCCACAAAGCAACCTCTGTTCCCCCGGGTTGCTCCGTGCATGGGGACAAGTGGGGGGTGAGTGGGGATGCATGTTAGGTGGGCACGTGCACGTAACTCTAGTCACCGCAGGTGCGTGCCGCATCATTCACACAAGGCTCCCACACCCATGAACATGCAGCATTGGGGCGGGGCTTGGCTTGGGGGCAGCAGCCTGAGAAGGGCCTATGGGCACAAAATTCCTATGTATGGCCTTGGTGGTATAAGATCTGTTTGTGAAGCCAATTGACCAGCAGAAATGTCAACCAAACATCCTCGTTCTATGCTGTGACCACCCCAAATTCCCTCCCCCACTTTTTACTAGGAAGGTGGAAGCATCTGTTTAGGAAAGTGCCAACAGAGAGTGTCTTATGTCCTCTGCCACAGTCCTGCAAGATGTGATTGTGATGATAATTGGCCAGCCTGGACGTGTAAACCATGTCTCCTGATTTTGGGGATGCTATCCACAAAGTCCCAGTTATGTCCCTTCTACGCCTGCCTTGAGGCTGCCCCTTATGCTTGACAGTGAATGTGTCTGTCTTTCTTTTGGGTTGCTCCCCCTCCTACAGCCACCCTTCCCCTGCCATGCCAGGTGCCTGCCTCTGACTGGCACTGCATGTGTTGCTATTTATCTGAATAATGGTCTTCAAGGAGATAATTTCAGTTGCTTATAAAATTGGGGCCCTTTATCAAATTGTCCTGTAATTTGGCAGAGATGACAAGGAAGGTGTGGGATACATTTCAGCCAAATGTCTTGTAAACAGGAAGGAATATAAAAATGTTACCTGGAAATGCATTTTCAAGTTAATGGTTTATAACATCAGGACCCTTTATTCAATATTTTTGAAATTTGCCAGGATTTGTAATATTAGGGAGTGTCATAAGCTTTACAGGTTTCATGCAAACTGGATGGAAGATAAAGAAATTGTAGCCAGGAATGTGTATGCAGATTTTCTTGGAATCATAAGTTTAAATTGCTTATAAAATTGGTTCCCTTTAATCAATCTTCCCAAAATGTGGTATACATGGTGCCCTCTATTGGGGGTACAATCTCTCCAAGGGCTATCAGAATAGAATAAGAAACAAAAATGTTATAGCCAGAAATATGTTTTTCTGTGTTTTCCCATTGTTTCAAAAACAAATTCATTTTCATTTTTGTTTTCATTATCTTTCATTTTCATTATTACAATAATGAAAATTAAAACCTATTTCTTTGTGTGTGTTATCATAATGAAAATGAATTGCACACCCCTACATATTATCCTAGTTAAACCATTACCAAATTACAATTTCTCAAAGTTTGTTATTCTTTGTCAGTTCAGGTTTGGCTTGAAACTTTGAGTAAAGTTTATTTATATTTAATTATTTTAGCAACTTATATCCTGCCCCCTTCTGCAAAATCAGCTCAGGGCAGCTAACAAACATCTACAAATCTGATAAAATACAAATAATATAAAATCACATAAACCATAACACATTCATAAAATATAAAAATACAAAATAAATATACATAAATAGTGGGACAAAAAAACAACCAAAGCAACAAAAACCCCAAACCCCAAACCACCTCCCTGATGCCTCCAAACCCCAACCTCACCCATCTCCCTTGACAAATGCCAGATGAAACAGTCAGGTCTTACACATTCATTCAAAAGAGTAGCGGTCCAGGGCCACCCAGGCCTCAGCCAGAAGGGAGTTCCACAGCCTTGGTGCGGCCACTGAGAATGCCCTCTCCATCATTTCCCCCCCCCCGAGAAACCCGGGGAATCTCAAGGAGGTCACTCCCTGATGACCGCAGGGGCCGATCCAGCACGCACGGAGCGAGGTAGTCCCGCATATACGTGGGATCTAGGCCGCATATAGGGCTTTATAGGTAAGAACCAAAACCTTGAATCAGACCCAGAAGACAATAGGCATCCAGTGCAGAGCCCGGAGCACTGGTGTTACGTGCTCCCAGTGCCTAGTCCCCGTGAGAAGCTGGGTCGCTGTATTCTGCACCAGCTGCAGCTTCTGAACCGTCACCATGGCAGCCAAGAACTTCTCTGTTGGAAGGGGCTTGGCGGGAGTGGGAGAAACGGCACCTGTATGTTGCCTGCCCAGGGTATGAAATGGGCTAGGAACAGTTCTCTATGGAAGTGGGTGGTTTTATATGTCATGGCAGTAAGCCACCATTATTTATTTATTTATTTTATTCAAAACATATATATCCTGCCTCTCCTGCCCAAAGGCAGCTCAGGGTGGTGAACAACATGCACAAAGAAATTCAATAATAAAACATTTTAAAATAAATCTACAAATTTTAAAACAAGTAATAAAAACACACCCTCCCTCCCAAACCCCCACCTCCCCCCGCCCCCTCGCCAAAAGCCTGGCGGAACAGCCAGGTCTTACACAAATGTCAAAATGACAAGAGGGTGGGGACCAACTGAGCCGCCTCTGGGAGTGAATTCCACAGCACAGGGGCAGCCACCAAAAAAGATCTCACATCAGTGGTCACCCGTCTCACCTGGGGAACCTCCAAAAAGGCCCCCACGGATGATCTCAGGGGTCACACAGGCACAAGGTGATCCTGCAGATAGGCAGGACCCAGGCCGTGAAGGGCTTTAAAGGTCAAAACCAGCACCTTGAACCTAGCCCAGTGCTTTATAGGCAGCCAATGCAGAGCCCGGACAACAGGTACCATGGGCTCCCTGCAGCCCACCCCAATAAGGAGATGGGCCGCGGTATTCTGCACAATCTGCAACCTCCGGATCAGCTTCTCGGGCAGCCCCACATAGAGGGTGTTGCAGTAATCCAGCCTCGAGGTGATGAAGACATGGATGACAGTGGCGAGGTCAGAGTCTGAGAAATACGACCAAAGCCGCCAGACAAGATGTAACTGCCGAAACACACTCCCTGCCATGGCCACAACCTGAGATTCCAGGCTGAGCCATGAATCGAGGAGTACACCCAGACTCCGTACCTGCGGGACCATGGGAGGGCGAACACACCCCCCCACACACACACACACACATACACAAGAAGAGATTCTACCACTCTCAGGTCCTTGCCCACCATCACCTCCATCTTGTCAGGATTCAGCTGCAGATGGCTCAACCTCATCCAAGCCCCCACAGCCAACAGACACAGGGAAAATAAAGAGACTGCATGGCCTGGGTCGATGGAAAAGGAGAGGTAGAGCTGAATGTCATCAACATACTGATGACACTGCATCCCCTGAAACCCTCTCACAATCTCCCCTAATGGCTGCATGTAAATGTTAAACAAGAGGGGGGACAGGATGACACCCTGAGGGACTCCACACGTGAGGTCCTGGGGGGAAGACGTACACTCCCCCAAGACCACCTGGTGAGTTCTCCAATCCAGGAATGAATGAAACCAGTCCAAGACCATCCTGCCAATCCTGGCACGGTCCCGCAGGCGCGTCACCAACATCTCATGATTGACTGTGTCAAATGCAGTCAAAAGGTCTACCAGAGCCAGTAAGGTCTGACGACCCTGGTCCAACGCCAGACAGAGATCGTTAACCAAGGCCACCAATGTGGTCTCCATACCATACCCAGGCCGAAGCCTGGACTGAGAGGGGTCAAGGAAACCGGTGCAGTCCAGATGTTCTTGGAGCTGCTGTGACACAGTCTATTCAATAACCTTCCCTAAAAAGGGGAGGCTAGAGACTGGCCGATAACAGGCAGGAGCATCAGCGTCAAGAGATGGTTTCTTCAGCAGGGGCCTAACCACAGTCTGCTTCAGGCATTCAGGCACCCTGCCTTCCTGAAGGGAGGCACCAACCACCCCAGCCAGCAGCGGCCATAGTGTCACCTGGCTGGTTTTCACCAGCCAGGACGGGCAAGGATCTTGTTCACAAGTGGTGGCATGAACAGATCCCAACAAGAACGCCACATCAGCAGATGACACCATCTGAAACCAATCCCACAAAACAGGATAGGGCGGGGCATCCATAGCCCCAAGATGATCCTCTGCAATAACTGCGAAACCGAAATCGTGGCAGATGCGAGCGATCTTATCTACAAAGTACTCGCTGATCCAGTCACAGAGGTCACTGGATTGGTCCAGGTGGAGACAGGCAGGACTGACCAAACCTTTCACCACCCAGAAAAGCTCCGCTGGACATGACTTTGCAGATGCAATAAGGGCAGCAAAGAACTGCTTCTTTGCTGCCTGCACCACCACAGCATAGGCCTTTAAACTGCTCTTGTGCTGCAATCAATCATACTCATCGTGAGTCTGGCACCACCGGCGCTCCATCCACCTGCTCTCCTGCTTCAAGCACTGAAGTCCCTAAGTAAACCAAGAAGACCTGCGGGAGACTCAGGAGGGCAGTGGATGCCTGGGAGCCGCTCTGTCAATGGTTTTAGCCAACAAGGTGTTCCAGAAGGCTACAAGATCATCGACCGAGCGGGTGTCAAGGTCCAGGGGAAAGTCCCCCAGAGCATTCCGGAACCATTCCGGTTCCATAGGTCTCTGGGGGTGGACCAATCTAATAAGTCCTGCATCCCGTTGGGGGCTGACATGCACCAGGATGCATGGCTTAAGGAGGTAATAGTCAGACCATGACAAGGGCTCCACCCACCTGACTTTTACTAACTGCCCCCCCCAAGGCCGGTGCAGAAAACCAAATCCAGTGTATGTCCCTCCTCATTTGTGGGGCCACAGATGATTTGGGACAGGTCCATGGTTGTCATGGAGGCCATGAACTCATGCCCTGCTCCTCCAAGATTGGTGTCAGTGTGGATGTTAAAATCCTCCAGGACCACTAGTTTCGGGGTCCGGAGGATCACATCAGACACCAAATCAGCAAGAGCATGTAGGGATGCCGCNTAAAACATTTTAAAATAAATCTACAAATTTTAAAACAAGTAATAAAAACACACCCTCCCTCCCAAACCCCCACCTCCCCCCGCCCCCTCGCCAAAAGCCTGGCGGAACAGCCAGGTCTTACACAAATGTCAAAATGACAAGAGGGTGGGGACCAACTGAGCCGCCTCTGGGAGTGAATTCCACAGCACAGGGGCAGCCACCAAAAAAGATCTCACATCAGTGGTCACCCGTCTCACCTGGGGAACCTCCAAAAAGGCCCCCACGGATGATCTCAGGGGTCACACAGGCACAAGGTGATCCTGCAGATAGGCAGGACCCAGGCCGTGAAGGGCTTTAAAGGTCAAAACCAGCACCTTGAACCTAGCCCAGTGCTTTATAGGCAGCCAATGCAGAGCCCGGACAACAGGTACCATGGGCTCCCTGCAGCCCACCCCAATAAGGAGATGGGCCGCGGTATTCTGCACAATCTGCAACCTCCGGATCAGCTTCTCGGGCAGCCCCACATAGAGGGTGTTGCAGTAATCCAGCCTCGAGGTGATGAAGACATGGATGACAGTGGCGAGGTCAGAGTCTGAGAAATACGACCAAAGCCGCCAGACAAGATGTAACTGCCGAAACACACTCCCTGCCATGGCCACAACCTGAGATTCCAGGCTGAGCCATGAATCGAGGAGTACACCCAGACTCCGTACCTGCGGGACCATGGGAGGGCGAACACACCCCCCCACACACACACACACACCTGTCTCTTATACACATCTAGATGTGTATAAGAGACAGCAGCCAGGTCTTACACTGGTGCAGAAATGGGGAAAGGTCCAGAATCACCCAGGCCTCAGCCAGAAGGGAGTTCCACAGCCTTGGTGCGGCCACTGAGAATGCCCTCTCCATCATTTCCCCCCCCCCGAGAAACCCGGGGAATCTCAAGGGGAGGTCACTCCCTGATGACCGCAGGGGCCGATCCAGCACGCACGGAGCGAGGTAGTCCCGCATATACGTGGGATCTAGGCCGCATATAGGGCTTTATAGGTAAGAACCAAAACCTTGAATCAGACCCAGAAGACAATAGGCATCCAGTGCAGAGCCCGGAGCACTGGTGTTACGTGCTCCCAGTGCCTAGTCCCCGTGAGAAGCTGGGTCGCTGTATTCTGC
>QEPC01005117.1:2837026-2877677 GCA_003113815.1 Sphenodon punctatus
CCAGCAGTGTACCTGGCACTTTACAAAGTAATAAAATAGACACGGTCCCTGCCCCTAGGGCTTACAATCTGAGAGACAGGAGCTGGGGGAGAGACTTAGGAAGGGGAACAGAGGGAGAGACAAGGGGTCTAACATTCATGAAGATGCGAGGTCTCAAGTGCACGTACTTGGCTTGGTTACGAGCCAAGTACGTGGTCCCACTTCCCAGTAACAAGTGGGAGAGAGAAGTTGGGGTGGTCACAGCACTGAATGAGGATATTTGGTTGACATTTCTGCTGGCCAGTTGGCATCACAAACCGATCTTATACCACAGTGACATGTAAGAGAATCCCTGGCAAAGGCTCATTCCCTGCATATGCTATGCAGGCTTATAAAATTGGGACCGTTTATCACATCTTTTTGAAATTTGGCAGAGATAATCCTGGAGGTGTGAGATACAGCCCTGCAAAATGTTATGTACACTGGTTGGACTACAAAGTTGTTACAGTCAGACATACATGTATAAATTAATTGCTTATACCACCATGATCATTTATCCAATGCTTCTGGAAATTGGCACAAATAGTAAACATGGGGAGGGGTATAAACTTTTCAAGTTCCATCCACATTAGATGGGAGACGATGAAGTTACAGCCAGGAATGTATATGCATAGTGTCACAAAATAGCATAATTAAACTGCTTATAAAATTGGATTCCTTTATCCAATCCTTCTGAAATTTGGTACACATTATGCTTTCCATTGCAGGTACAATCATTCTACATTTCATTCAAATATAATGAGAAATAAAAAAGGTACAGCTAAAAATGTGTTTTCCATTGAAAACAATTGAAATAAAAAACAAAAGCAAAACCAAAATTTTGATATTTACGAAAACAAATTATTTAAATAATGAAAACCGAAAATGAAAATAAATAAATAACATGAGTCCCTGGTGCACACCTCTAGCAGAGAGGTTTGATGGACTTCATGTGGGACTCTCTGGGCCTTTTGACGTGGAGAGCTGTGGGGTTCCCAGGAACTATATTCCCCTGGTTGACTTCAACAGGGTTACTGACCAGGAGCTCCATGTGCTGTTGGGATTGTGAAGCCCACCACTGAAGAACCCCTGCCCATCCTGGTTGTTGACAGTGAATGCTGGGTTGGTTGTACCATTATAGACAAGAATTGGTAAAGCCTCCTTTATGGAGAGGAGGGTACAGGACAATCTTAAGTGTGCGGAGGTTTACCACCTTCTCAGGGAACCAGCCCTTGATGCTGGAGTGCTTGCCAATTACTGCCTGGTCTCTACTCTCTATTTTTTGGGAAGGTGATGACAAAGGCCCTGGCAATACAGCTGTGGCAACATTTGGACTCCAGTGACATCTGGGGAATTTCCAGTCTGGGTTCCAGCTTTCCTTTGGGTAGAGATGACACTTGTTTGGCTGTTGAATGATCTACTACTGATCTTGTATTGAGGACAGCTGACAGTTTTAGTCATGCTGGACCTTACAGCACCATTTGATATGACTGACAATGGACTGCTGCTTTGGTGGCTTATGGATGTCGCCAGTGTGACTGGAGCTGCCGGTCAGCTTATATCATGCCTAGAAGAGTGGAGTCAATCGGTGGTGATGGATAGTTGTGTCATCCCCAAGAGATTTAAAATGTGGGGTCCCCCAAAGTTCCATCTTATCATCCATATTATTCAGTGTATACATGTAACCCTTCAGGGATGTTATGGCTAGGGATTTATGAACAGAACGGGGTTCAGATGTTTAGCCATTCGGCCTGAAAACTTAGTTCGGGTTCGTAGGTTTGGTCCCGCAGAGTTCAGACCACCCCCTGAACATTCAGAAAATTCAGCCACAGGGAGGCTTGAGGCAGTTCACAGGTGCCCATGGGGGCATGGCTGGCCATCTGAGAACCAGCAGCGGCAGCAGCAGCAGACATTGGATTACCTGGGCACAGAACTGATGGCACAGCAGAAGTGGACATTGAATTAACAGGGCACAGAACCCGTGGTAAAGCAGCAATGGCAGTGGCAGCAGACATTGGATTGCCCGGGCACAGAATCCATGGTGCAACAGAAGCAGACATTGGATTGCCTGGCACAGAACCCATGGCGCAGCAGAAGTGGATATTGGATTGCCTGGGCACAGAACCCATGGCACAGCAGAGGCAGCAGAAGAGGACATTGGATTGCAGGGGCACCGAACTCATTGCACAGCAGAGGCAGCAGAAGCAGACCTTGGATTGCTGGGGCACAGAACCTAGAAGACATTAGATTGCCCGGGCACAGAACCCATGGTGCAGCAGAAGTGGACATTGGATTGCCGGGGCACAGAACCTATGGCACAGCAGTGGCAGCAGCAGACAGGCAGTGTGGCATGAGCAGCGGAAGGCAGGCTGAGGCAGGGTTCGAGGTTGTCAACCAGGGCGGGCAGACAGGCAGCGTGACATGAGAGGCAGTAGGAAAGGCAGGCTGGGACCTTGGCAGGGCACTCAGATAGGTTGGCAAAGACTGTGCAGTGAGAGAGAGACAGTCAGATAGGTGGGCTGAGATTGTCTAGCCAGAGGCCGGCTGGCAGGCTTACAGCTTCCCAATGCCACCCGGTGTCATGAGGTCAGTCAGATAGGCCGGTCGAGGCCAGAGAGAGAGAGAGAGAGAGAGAGCGCAAGCAGGGTGGGCCCGGGCATTGGGAGGAAGGGACAGCACCTCAGCAGCAACAGCCCAAATTGAGGAGGAGCCCCGTCCCAAGTTTTCCCCTGGCATGGAATGGCATTTGCCACTGCGCCATCAATCCATGTCTGGGGCAGCTTGGGGAATCCCAGCAGTGGAAGGTTGACCTTAATGAAAAGCAATTGATCCACCAACTTGACCGCCAGTGTCAGACGGTGTGGCAAGCAAATGTCCCCCGCCATAGAAAACACCTGCTTGCTGGGGACACTCGGTGGGTAGGACAACACACCCTTGGCCACTTTGGACAGGGCCATCCACACTTCCCTCTGAGAGCTGTGTTTCCACCATGTTCTGCCCCTCCCAGCTGCACTGTCAACAGTGTGTCACCCGGTGAGGTCCAGAAGGCTGGAGGGAGCAAAGAATCCTCCGTATGGGCGCATTTTAAGTTGCTGCGGGTGGATGATTCCAGGGAGGTGCAGTGCACTTTGTGCCAGAAAGTGGTGAAGCGTGGGCAGGTGCTCACCAACCTTGGCACAACTGCCATGCCGAGGCACCTCAAGGCATGCCACGGTGCTGTGCTGCTAAGTGGACAGGCAGGGGCAGTGGACGCCAGCAGGTTCCCGACTGCAATGGCCAGTCATCCACCTCCATCAGCGGGCAAGCGTCCTTCTCGAGCAACTACCTCTAGCAGCAGGAGTGGTACTGCTGCTAGCGGGGAGCAGCAGCAGCAGCCAGTTGAGCCCAGAAGTGTCAGTGCACCAAGGAGGAGCTCAGGTGGGGGCAGCTGCCAAGTCCATCGGCAGCTGCAGCACGTGGAGGGTGGCGTGGCTTTCAACTGAAAGCCATGTACATGTTGGGGGAAATGATTGCACTCAATGGGCAGCCCTTCTCGGTGGTCAGGGACATGGCGTTTATGTGCCTGATTGGCTTACTGGTCCCCCAGTTTAAGCTGCCCTCATGCACCACCCTGAGTCAGCAGGTGGTGCCAGCCTTGTACCGGGTTTTAAAGGAGTGGGTGAGGGAGCAGCTGGCAGGGGCTGGGGGAGCCACCATCCACTTCACCACCAACCTGTGGTTGAGAAGAAAGGCGCAGCACACCTACCTGGAAGTGACGGTACACTGGTGGAAGGACCCGGAGGCAGCGTTTGGGAGTAGAAGGAGGGATCCCAAAGCAGGGTATAGGTGGGACCTGTTTCAGGCAGAAGTCATGGACGGCCCCCACACTTCTCAGAACATCGAGGCAGCCCTGACCGTCAGGGAGTGGGTCACGCCAGATGCGCCCTTCACCAAGGGGTGCGTGGTGATCAACAATGCAGCCAACATATTGAGAGCAGTTCACGAGGGGGGGCTTCACCAGCTTCCCTTGCACCACACACATGCTTCACCTGGTGATCAGGGATGCTCTGGGCTTGGGGGAGAAGGGAATTGGGGAAGGCACCCTTACCTCCCTGATCGAGTGGGGGAGGAAGCTGGTTGGTTTCTTTAATGGAGCGTGAAGGACAGTGACCTCCTTCAGTCGAAGGAGGCTGAGCAAGGCTCCCCAGTGCACGGGATGGTGCAGAATGTGTCCACCAGGTGGATTTCCACGTTCCTGATGCTCGAGCATTTGCTCAAGAAGAAAGCCACCTTGCATCAGGTTCAACTGGTGACAGACAGCGGCGCATCTCCAGGGTATAATGGAGCAGAATGGGAGATCCTGGCTCACACTGTCTTTGTTCTGAGACTGTTCCTGGCTGTGACGGAGACCATCAGCTCCTCCACGGCCACCATCAGACAGGTGATCCCTCTGGTCCACAGTCTCCTCAGAAGGCTGGATGAGATTCTCCAGGGGCAGGATTGTGGCCCTCAGGGCAAGAAGCTGGCGGCTGAGGGGGTTGCCCTGGTGCGGCAGTTGAAGGCAGGGCTGAAGGTTCAATGAGCTGTTCAATGAGCTCCTGCAGCAGGAGGAATATATGTTGGCAACCATGCTGGACCCCAGGGTCAAGGGCAGCGTGGTACACCAGACACCGCTGTATGGCCACTGGAAAGGTGAGTTGGTGGTGAGGGCCCAGCAGGCAGAGGGGGCTCTGGAGAGTGCACGGCAGCAACAGCAGGACGCCCCTGAAGATAGTGGGAGTGGGAGCAGCCACCCCTTTCAGCTGATGGGGTCTATCCCTGCCCCCAGCGCTAGCAGTAGCAGCACCAGCAGCAGGCTGCGCAGCAGCAGCACCCCTATTGCCAGCAGCAGCAGTTCATATGTGCAGGCCACTCTGGTGAGCATGGGCCCATGCACAGCAGGGCAGGCAGCGTGACTGAGGGCAGTGGTGGAGGTGGTGCCCAAGTAGAGTTACGTGAGGGAGTACAACAGTGCCCCAACAGCAGTGGAGAGCTACCTGGAAGAGGAACCATGCATTGATCCCAGCAGCGAACCGTTGGCCCACTGCTGGGAGCCTCTGAAGCCTGTCTCCCAAAATCAGGCCTGTGCAGTTTTGGGCATGGTGATGGGTTCGGACTGCTGATGATGCCTGCCACTCAGCTGGCACGTGCCACATTGCCTGCCTTACAGGCAGCAGACTGGCATCTCCTGCTTCCATTCTCAATTTCTCCCGCCCAAATAATGCATAGGAAGATTTTATATTTTTATTTATTTGTTTATTCAAATGTAGAATATAATATGTATCTACTATACTTACTCTAACTGCTATTAACTATTCTAAAACTTATGGAACTAAGTGGAATATTATCTAATGTCTACAAAGACCCAGTCCTACAAACACACTATAAAATATTAAAACTGATTCACTACACACTATCTATTTTGTTATCTCTATAACTGGGCTAACTCCTACGTCTGTCTGTCTGTCTGTCTGCCCGCCCACCCGCCCACCCAGGGATGGGGGGAGGGGCACAGACAGCTCACAACAGGGAGGGGTACAAAACTGAAATGAAACCTAAATCAATCTACTCCTACTCTAGATAAATCCAAAAACCAGGGGAAGGGAATCGGATGGAATATATACAGGGACGAGGGAAGGATTCAATGGAGGGGATGGAAAAACAACACAGTGAGGCGTAAAAAAAATAAAAATAACACCTAAATCTATCTAATCTAATCTAAATAAATGAAACTATGGAGGTAAATGTGTGGAAATGGGTGAAATAGGAGAAGGATGGCAATGGATTGGGAGGAAGACAAACTGCTGGGAGAGTTCGGAAAACGCCTGCTGACAGGATCAGTGGCTAGCTCAAAACAAATTGGAAGGGGGGGGGAGGGCAATTACTTTTATTTCTTGCTGCACCCACCTTACCACAAGCCCCATTGGCTCTGTGCAGCCTGGCCCATGGCCAATCACAGACTGCCAGGCCCAATGATCTGAGGAAAAGAGGGATGGTGATTGGGTAGGCTGGCTGCTAGTCCAAGCCTCTCCACTTCTCCTCAGCTGACACCCTCCCTGGGCCTACCAGTTGCGTTTTCCCCGCCCAAATGCCGCCAGAACGTGGCTGAACTGTTCGGGGTTTTTCACGTTCGGTTCGGCTGTCTGAACTGGCTGAGTTCGGGCCGAACTCCAAACGTCCGAACCGCTGTCGCACATCCCTAGTTATGGCTAAGCGAACATGGGATTGAGTACCATCAGTATGCTGATGATACACAACTGTATGTGTAATAAGACACTTTCCCAAGCTGCATAGTCAAGCATGCTCTATATGACTCAATAAAACCCCCTCCCTGAGTCCCAGAGTTCCTTGGTTCTTTCCTTACAAAGCAAGCCTGCCTGGCTCCCAGCCTCTGGTCTCAGTCTCTGTCCCAGCTTCACTACTCCTGACTGGCCTCTGGACTGGTCAAACTGTGTGCCTCCAACACCTCTGTTGGCTCTCTGCTGCACCCCCAGTTGCGGTTCATTCTCCCTCCAGCTCAGCTGTTCCTCAGCCTGCCTCTGATCAGGCTGCATTGTAGCCACTTCTCACAGGGTTGTCAATTGCAGGCTGCCTTGTCTCTCTCACTGGTGACTCCCAGCCTCTCCTTTGCAACCTCAGATCTCCCTGCTTGAAGTGTTACTGGCCTCCTGGCTGGATAGGGTTCTGCCCAACTACCCCAGAGGGCTGTCTACCACCCAGCCCCATGCCTTCAGCTCTTCCTAGCCTCAGAGCCAGCCCTCTTCGTGGCCCACCTAACAGCTTTCATTCCCCTACCACTCGCTCCTGTGGCTACTTTCTTACAGGGGCCTCACTCTCTTGGGGCAGAGTGGGGTTGCATAATGCAACCTTTTTGCAATATATCTCCCCATGATCCCTTTTAACTTGGCCTCTGCCCTGGAGGAGCATCCTAACTTATCCTAGCTAGTTCCCTGCGTTGAGCTATCATGTGCTCGACACAGGAAAAATTGAGGTGATGCTGGTGGGGAGGGGCAGCCAATATCAGGATGACCTCTTTTGCCTTGGGGCCCTTGCATGTTGCATGTATCTAGGTGGAGGTCGTGGGTCACGTAAGGAACCTAGGTGTCATTTCTGACCATGCTCTGTCCATGAAAAACCAGGTACTAGACGTGGTTCGAAAATGCTTTTTTCAGCTGTGCAATCTGTGTAAGCCATGCCCATACTCATCTCAGGCTGACCTTGTCACAGCAACCCATGCCTTGGTGACCATGAGACTTGATTGTTGTAATTCCCTCTTAGATGGGCTTCCAGCAGTGAAGCTTGATAGTTTGCAGCTTGTTCAGTATGTGACGGTGCGGCTGCTTACTGGTTTGGGCAGCCGTGATCGTGTTATGTCTGCCCTGCGTTCTCTGCATTGGCTGCCTGTAGAGTGGCGGATTGAATCTAAAATTGTGCTTCTAGTTTTTAAGGTCCTGAAAGGTTTAGGCTGTGGCTATATTCGAAACCTACTCTTGGAAACTCACTTCTGCGCTGTAGAGAGCTCCTCAGTGTGGAACTCCCTCCCTCCAGATGTTTGCCTTAGTTCCTTCCTCCTCACCTTCATAAATCACCTGAAAACATTTTGTTTTCTAGGTGCTTTTAGAGAATCCGCTACTGGTACCCTCTTCCTGTGTTTCATTCTGAGCTGTCTAAATAAATTTTATTATTATTATTTATTAATGCTCCCCTGCCTTTAAATAGCACTTGGAGAACTTTTCAATAAAAATATAAAAATGATATAAAAGAATATAAAATTGGTTTAAGACCATTTAAAAAGGGAAGGCAAAGAGGGAGGATAAACTACATTAACGGGAACCACTAGTGGAGTCTAAAAGCACCCAGAGAATAAACGGGTTTTGAGGCACTTTTTAAAGCTAAGGAGGAAGGAACTAAGAAGAACATCCAGAGGGAGTGGGTTTCACATGGAGGCTGCTTTTACACATGCCAAAAATGGGTTCTTGTAAGTGCACATAAGTGTAAGATAATACTGGGTGTAAGAAATGCTGGAGTTTTGTAATGTGTGAACACACTATTCCCCTTTTATGCGGTGAGATCTCGCAGCCTTAAAAGAGTCAGACCTGGCAGCAGCACGGCAGGGAAACTGCCACGAGTCAAAGGGGGATGGGAGGGATGGGGATGCTGGAAATACTGCTGGTGTGAATGGGGTTCCGTTGCAATTTTACTCGCTGCACTCATGAATGACAGGGCTGAATTTTGAGTCCTGTCATCTGCAAGTAAAATCGCAGTAGAACCCCATTCACATAGGCGGTACTTCTAGAATTTCCCTCCTTCCCCCGCCACATCTTTGGCTTGCAGCAATTTCCTCGCTGCACCACCATCAGGTGTGAATATGGCCTTACATCTGGTAGGCCTTACAGGGCTGTGAGATCTCGCTGCATAAAAGGAGCATAGCGCATACACACTTTACAAAACTCCAGCATTTATAACACCAGTATTACCTTGAGCACTTATAAGAACCCATTTTTGTCCTGTGTAAAAGCAGCCTGAGGGGCCCACCACAACCAAAGGCCTGATCACCTGCCGTCTTAAGAGATGATAGTGGGATCTTTGAACAGCAGGTGGTTCTTGAGCACAGAGACCCATCAGTGAGAGACTTCAGAAGATCTTGAATATAGCCAAGGCCTTCTACAGTTCAGGATCCTGAAAACAAGCAGCACAATCTTAGACTCAATCTATCACTCTACAGACAGCGAATGTAGAGAATGCAGGATGAGCATAATATGATCTTGGCTGCCCAAACCAGTAAGCCGCCGCACTGCTACATTATGAACAAGCTGCAAGGGAAGGATAAGCACACCGGCAGCCCATAGAAGCACCAGTGGCAGCCCGTAGAAGAGGGTAGAATCAAGCCTTGTGGTAACCAGGGCACAGGTCACTGTGGCAAGGACAGCTTGGGATAAATAAGGGCATAGCTTACACAAATTGCATAGCTGAAAAAAACCCCTCTCTGAACCACTTATAACACCTGGGTTTCCACGGACAGAGCATGGTAAAAAAGGACGCCCAATTTCTTTACTTGACCCACCATTTCTATGTAAACCCTCACCCCCAAGTTATTTTTGTTTTTTCATTGTACTGCCTACTATGAATCTGGATTGGTAACAGACCTTCCAGTTGCCTAAGGCCTCTGTGTAGGTCCTTTTTCTAATTCACTGTGTGTCCACTTAGAGTTCCTGGATTATCACGGCAAGGCACAGATTCACTTAAATGGAGATATAGCCCACTAACTGACAATTTATGTAACTTCATTTATCCATACAGACTACAAGTCCCTGAGCCCCATGGAGAAATGGAAATATAATCCTTTTACAAGTCAAATAGAGAAGAGTTCACAGAAAATCAATAGGCTGAGGCATCAACAACAATTATAATCAGTGGTTACAATACTTCACTAATGCTAGGAAAATCACTGTAAGCAATACAGACATCGACACACAGTGCCACACTGTGTATATATCATACTCTAAATCTATACATATATTGAGCAAGACCCAATTACCTGCAGAGAACCTTTGTATTTCAGGCTCTTCTCCAAAAGACTCTGGCATTGTAATTATGGTTCCTCCTCATAAAACTTGTACAGGAAAATTGAGCCAGCAGTTATTAAATACGGTGTAGTTATTTTGGAGGTATTCAGCAACATGCGTTAACAGGAAGTTATTTAAGTCCCTAGCTTATTTATCTTTTAATAAAAGAATTTTTAATGTGTGTTTCCTTACACTGGTACAGAGAAATTACAAAAATAACCACAAAGAAGGGTGTGTACGTGCCTTATCCTAACCAGTGTCAAATCAAACAAGATACCTCTAATCAATCAGACAGATAAAGAAGACTTGCAGTTGGGATAAATAACTGTTTAGTAAATGTTGTCATTTTGTAAACCTAGCATAGACTACCAGCTTTATCATCCTTGTTTCTACAATTAGCGACCATCTCTGTATAATTTGCTAAAGCATTCTGAAAAATCTACCATAATTCCATCGCAGAAATAGTAATTTATTATTGCAGATTTACTTTCTTGTGACTACTACTTTGTACATAGCAATGTCCATCAAGACAACCACCATGAACTTTGTTATGTGATGTTTGAGAATAAGCCAGGATTTGGACTCTTCTGGGAAGCAATGGAGGCTTTTTTCTTTCTCAGATCTTTACCTAGGATGTTTTGAATAAAGAATTTAAATTGTACTCTTTTAGCCAAGGAAGTTTAGCACTTGACTGACACATTATTATTGTTTGTTACTTTTAAAATTCCAACATTTAAAAACCAAAGGTTTAAATTCATAGTTAAGGCAAATTAATCATACCTACTATTTTCATTTCCTTGCAATCAAATAATCTGTGACAAAAAAATACTATACTTTTAAAATATTACCACTCCACATCAAATCTCCAATTCTCACCCTCTTTCTCTCTCCTTCTCTTCTCAAAATTATCACTCCCTTTCGCTCTTCAATTACATGACAATTCTCTCATAACAAAGCATATCACAGTACTTCACACATTGTAACATTGAACAAATTAATTATCATTAGCATGCCTTAATAAGTTAATCCGGCTGCTGATGTTTTTGCTGTGTATATGAAATTAAAAATGAATATTACTTTCATATTTTGTATGTATGGATTAACTTGTTAAGCCATGTTGATGATGAAGAAGATTAGTTAGCTTTAACTATGAATTTAAACCTTTGTTTTTTAAACATTGGCATTTCTTTGGGTTTTGGGCAGTTGATTTTATACTTCATCAGTTTTGCTTGGTAACACCGGTGTATATTTGATGCTCCAATGTATTGCTGCACCAAGAAACATTCTGTTTCTAGTGCTTGAACATGCAAGCTTATATTCTACCATGAGTTAGCTTGTGCAAACAATGTATTTTGGACACTGTGATGTATTACTGTGGTAAATGTCAAGTTTCAGTGTCTTGTTGCACTGTGTACTTCCACCATAAGAGTCGTATAAATCCTGAAGATTCCACAGGAGTTAGAGAGCCAACTGTTGGAGAGTGAGAGGGAGGTACTGCTGGGAGCTTATGGGGGAGAGTGTGGAGAAGGCTGCTGTTTGAGCTTCAGGAGGGAGATCACTCTCAAGCCTATATTGGGAACCCCAGAATCTGAGTGGATAAATTACTGTGAAAAGCTGCTTTGCTGACAGACCCACGGGACATATAAATAGCCCTAGTGGAGACCTAGCTGGGCCTACACCTAAAGCTGAGGGAAGTCACCTCAGAGAAGGCCAGTGAACCAACAAAGCTGGTGGGATACTCTCTGGACAGTCCTCTGAAATCTTTCTGGAGAGTAGAGGTGTGCATGCCGTTTTCATTATTACAATAATGATAATGAAAATTGTCATTTTCGTTATTGCAATAACGAAAATGACAACCAAGAATAATGAAAACAAAAATGTCAACCAAGAATAACAATGCTGATACAGATACTGAAAAAGAAAACGTTACAATTGTTGTTGTTAGAGCTGTGGCAGTTGGGTTTTGGAGGGAAAATGTGGAGAGGGGAGGAGGGAGCAGACATCTCAGAGCCCTAAACAGGGTTGAACTCTTGAACTGTGCCTGTGTTGGGAGGGGCGAGTAGACCAGCAGTATCTGATGGATGTATTGCTGGCCAATGAGCATCGCAAGCAGGCCCCAGCAGTCTCATTGCAACCCTTTATAATGGGAGGGTCAGGCTTTTTCTCTGTGTTCTGTGAGAGCTCTGGTTGTCAGGTTGCGTTTGCAGAACTGTGGTGCTTGCACACACAAAATCCTCCTTAGCCCTCATTGTATTACCAATACCTTTCCTTCCTCATACCCTACATTTTACCTTCTCACTTTCCCTGCCCTTCTCCCCCCTGTACATTATATATAGATAGGTAGTGTATATTAGCTATAGATACATATTATAGACATATAGATTAAAATAGTTATATAGATAATTGATTAAATATAGATGGTTTTCCTTTTCCCTTCCCCCATCTCCCTTAGATTTAGATAGATATTAGTTTTGCACAGGAATTGATACCGATACCAAAAATAAAATCTTCATTTGAAACAGTAACGAAAACAATACCGATACTGAAAATTACATTGTTGTTAATAACGTTAACGAAAATGACAGTTTGAATAACAAAAAACTACATGGGGGCCTGGTGCACACTCCTACTGGAGAGTGGAAGCTGCTGAACTCAGTGTTCCTGGACCCTGCCAATTTCCAGTGTGCTTACACAAGCAAGCTGCAAGGACTCTAGTTTGAACTTGAGGGTTGGGAGGTGTTGGTGGTGTGTTCTTCTGTTGTTCTTCATTCTAGTTTTAATAGATTAAATAGACTGTTTTATCTGACAGAAGGTTGGAAATGTTGTTTCTTGGTTGTCCTAATTGCAGAAATCTCTATTGATAGGGCTCATCCAGGTGGAGGCACCACCAGGGTATATTATAATTACCAGGGACCCGAGTTGACACGGCGTTGCTGCAGTTTGCAGTGATTTTTGCAGAATCAGCTAATCCTCACAGAATCAGCCAATCCTGACCATGACCTGAGGGTAAATAGACCCCTAGGAGATGAATTGTGGGTGGGTGGGTTGAATGCCTTATGTTTGCGTGAGGGAGGTGCTGAAATTCCAGAGGTTTTGAGTTGTGTTTGATTAGCAAAGTTTTGATTCTTTGTCGAACCTATTGCAAATTTGCATCCCGGGATGCATAGTTATGCAAATCAAGTTAATTATGCAAATATTAATGCTCGCAGTGAATTTGCAGAATTTGGCTTCACTGGTTGCAGAACTTAAGATTTTTTGGTGCACTCAACTCGGGTCCCTGATAATTATTAAGCAGTGCAGTAGCAATCAGGAACCTCTCCTCAAATTCCCTAACACTGGGACTCCTAGGACTCCTCTTCCTGTAAAGCGAGCACCACTTTTTAAAAAGGGGTTACAATTGTATTTCCTAGTGACAATAAATCCAAAGCTTGGGAGGGAGCTGACAGTTAAACATGATGATAGTTAGTTTGGTCTCAAACTGGACAGCTGATGACCATGAAAAGTGTGATGGTGAATGGAAAACGATTCAATGAAAATTTCTCTAGAATCTATGGCAGCAATGGAAATGTCCAATAGTACTTGTGGGGAGACTCTAAAGAGTCAAGGACTTCCATATCTCCCTTAGAGAAGGCCTATATGAATGCAAGTCTACACAGTGCTAAGTAGGGGTGGGAATTCCGGTTCTCCCGTGATCCGATATTGCCGGTATTTGGGTGTATCGGCTTAATTTGATAAATCCGATATTTACCTGTACTGGCATACCGGATTTTTAACATTGGCCGCGGTACCGGATTTTTTACATTGAGGCCATTGAAGTCAATAGCCGCAATGTAAAATATCCGGTACCGCGACCAATGTTAAAATCCGGTATGCTGATACCAGGAGATCTGATACCAGTACATCCGTTATCCGATATTCTCCCTGGTGTCCCACCCCTAGTGCTAAGGGATATGGCCCCATGGCAAAGTGTGTGTGAGCAGGATGTTCACATAATGCCCTGGCCTTTTTCTTCAGTCTCTGCCTTCACCCCTTCCCTACCCTAGCCTGCCCCTCTGCTCCCAATGCTCTTGTGCCAGGCCACATGACCTAAAACTCCCTTGGGCCAGACTCTGAAGCCACTACTTTCTCATCTCTGTGCTCCACTTTTGAAGGCACCAGTAAGGTCCCAATTCTGTGGCATCAGAAGAGGAAGAGAAGGTAGTGGAGAAACTCCTCACATACACAGCAGATCCATAGCAACTTGCTACAGAGCAACATAACTATGCTTGGGTTAATAATGTCAATGTACACTACTGCTAGCAGTTACCCCTGGTAAGTTTATGGCCATGTTTTGTGGTTTCTTGGAAGAAAAAAACTACAGTTAAAGCTGTTGACATATTTGCAGATAAAGTGGGGGAAAGAATACCTATTTTTTTGCTTCACCCTAAGGAATGTCCACAATAGAACCCTGCATACCAGACTGAACCAATGTGGCAGGGCTGGACTTACCACAGGGTGACCTGGGGTGCCCGCCCAAGGACCTGCTCTTTCCGCAGGACTTGCAATGGCCCCTGTTTTCACTAGGGGCCTCAAACACAACCACCTTTAAGGCCCTATGGATGGTTTCCCAACTAAAATTCTATTCTCCTTCGAGTCTCTAATTTTTCTCTCAATGATTTTCTGTTGCATTACTACAAATACAAACATTTTGCCATTGCAGTGAAGTTTGTATTGGCCTTGTTTGCAGAATTTCCATGTGATCTTGATTTATCCACAAATGCTCCATATTCTGAGAGGGAGAAATATTTTTGCTTGAGGTGACTATCTGCTACTGTGAGGAAGAAGGAAAAGAACTGACCTAGTTTATTTTGCATATAAGAATTTGTTCGTAGTGATCAAATTTCTGAACCTGGTGTAAGGTTTTAGTCATTACAACCACTGCTGCCTTGAAATGACTTCATGGTTTCTTCTGACAGATCTGTAGATAATTGGTTTCTAGGGGCTTCCTACCATAGTATATCCGGCTTATTAAAAATGCCTTATGATGGACAACTGATATCTGTAGTAGTTGACTAATAGGCTTGAAGTAATTAATAATTATACTTAGTCCGCATCTGCTGTGCCCAGCTTGTTGGGAGTCTGCTGTCATGGGAGACCCATGTCTTCACTAAACCTCTTACCTTTTTTTATATGTATATAAAAAGGAAATAGGTTCTCATATTTTTCCAGCTGTGTCAGTTTAGAAGTGATTATCAATTTTACAAGCATCTAATAACTAAAAATAGCCTTACTAAAGAGACTTAATGAGAAGCAGGTTATGTCAAGTAAATCTATGTGCATCAGTGTTAGCGTTGATATGAGGAGAAAATAAAGGGTGAAGACACACAATAAGACAACAGCCCCCATTAGCCAACATTAGACCACATCATTTATTAGGTATTTGCCCCCACTGAACATGGAGCCGCCAACCGGCCCATATTCACGGTGGAGTCTTGAAGAATGTAGAGCCTGCCATACTGGTGAATGTGTGCCAATGGGGCCATCTCCTGTTTATTAGGGTGTGCGCAGTCTCTGCCCGCATACAGATCCACTATGAACCTAGAGTTCTGGGTGCAGTGCCTAGAATGGTCCAAGGAGTGGGCGCTGTCTCTGCTCTTGCTCTCACTAGCACTTTGACTTTTGCTTTTTTGGAATGCTTCAAAATGGTGCCCAAAAAAGGAAGAAAAAAAAACAGAAGAAAGACATAGAAGGGGTTATATTTGTCAATTTCTGAGACTTGTCGAGACTGTCAGTCTTTTGGGGACTGTTTGGGATATAATTTCCAGCACTTTTCCTCAATTTCCTGACACCATTTGTTAGTCTAGACATGCCAAACGTGTGTGGGGGCTGTGTGGGGGCTCCATGGACCAGAAACAGGCTCCAACAGACCCTAAATAGCTTTAAAAATGATTGTTTTTCACCCTAAATAGCTTTTAAAATAAACTGTGATGGACAGTGGGCAGGGTCCAGGCATTAGGGTGGTAGTGTGGGAGACTCGTGTTCATTTATTTACACCATGGCCCTGTTGCTGACGAGTCTTCCTTAGAAACTAGTGACACATTCCCAGCCTTATTATTCGACTTCCTTTACTGATGCTAAATGAACAAACAAACCGCAGAGAACAGGCTTACAGTAGCAAGCTAACTGAATACGCCCTTATAGCAACAGAGAGTTATTCTCCCTAACACCACCTTTATACTTCCCAACACTTCAAGCAGCCAAAGAGGGACAAGCCTCATGCCTGTGGCCAATAAGCTCCGCCCTTCAGCAAATGGGCTCCACCCCTTCATGCACTTAAATACACGTACTCTCACTCCTTAACATTGCAAGTTACATAAAAAGAGAGAGGAGCTCGCCTGCTTACCATTCCACTCAGTTTCTTGTAATTCCTTTCATTTTTACCCATTTTATTTTATTAAAAATAAACATCAAAAAAATCACTGTGCATGCACAAGATGGCCACCGGACCATTCTGTGCATGGGCAGACCTTTTCCAAAATGGCGCCGGAAGTATCAACACCATTTTGGATATGGGCAGTCAGTCTGTGTCTGCGCAAATGGCCACTGTGCATGTGCAGACTTGCTGCCCATATCCCGTGCTGGTGCCATTTTCAGAAAGGGTGTGTATGTGCAGAATGGCTTCAGTGGCCATATGTGCATGCACAGCCTTTAAACTTTTTTTGTTTATAATTAAAACAGTTGCCTTTTTGCTTGTTTTTATCCATTTTCAACACCTTTGTCATCCATTTTCATATTTTAATTAATAAAACAAATGACCGATAAAGCCCTAAACGGTCTGACCCTGCCTACCTGTGGGACCACCTCATTCCTAACCCTGGAGAGGCCCTTGAGGTCGGCCGGGGGCACCTTCCACCAGGGATTTGGTGAGGGGTGGGTTAGGGTGGTAGGGTTTGGTTTATTTAACCCCAGTTTAATTGTAGTTTTTATTAGTGTTTTAATATATTTATTATTGTATTCATATTTTATTTTATTGATTGTCAGACACCTCGAGCTGCTGTGAGTAAAAGAGGAAGGCTAAAAATTAATTAATTAAAATTAGGCTTTGTCTGTTTAGTAATTGCACACCCCTACTGATCCTTGAATACCCGTCGTCTTATGTCTTCCTCCTGAAAGAGGGGCAGTGGAATTCAACGCCCAAAATGGGACTGTCCCTACTAAATATGGAAAGTTTGGAGATATGTAGTATGACCAGGGAGCTTGCCATGCCGAGAGAGGTGCACAGAGGCCTCTGGGGTTTTTCACTTCTCCAACTCCTTTAACTTTTCCATAGGCATTTAGGTGCCTTCACTCTAAGCTGGCTTCAGCCAGTAACTGCTCTGGTTGTAACTGAGCAAATTTCACACAACCTGCCTCTACTAACACTGCTACCCCTGCTTTCCCTGCTTTTGTGTTGACTCACTGGAGAAGGAAGAGGCTTGGGTGGAAGACTGAGAATGCAATGGCACTAAATATATCAAGGTATGAAGGGAGTGATGGTGTGGCGGCTGAAATAGCTGCAGGGTCAGAAGGGAGAGCACAGAGTGGTTAGATCTTTAGCTCCACTGTCTCCCCCAGGCCTCCTGCAACTGCCTTAGCTTATCTAGAGGGGAGAAACAATGTCCTTGAGGAGCAAAGCCTCCAAATGATTGGGGTCTGGAAAAGTTGCCTTCTATTTCTCCACATGTAAGTCAGACTATTCTTTATTCAAGGGAATCGAGCATCAGCCTCATACAACATGGTCACACCTCATAATCTCATGAATGTTAGGAGCATTTTTCCAAGGTTTGCAAACTAATCTGCATTTCTAGACATGTGAACTACTTTCAGGTTCCCGGCCTGACAGGCTGCAGCATGCCTCACAGTGCTGATGATGTCCACTTTTTTGTGAATTTCCTGCCTGTCATGGTCTGAGCCTAACTATGCTTTATTTGTTGCACACACATCTTGTTTTTAAGGATGCTGTGGTAAACTTCATTGCCATCAACAACTTTTCTTCAATACAGTGCAGTTGCTCTCTATTCTAATTGGTGGAATTTGTTTATCATTGCAATGCTGGTGAGATAACTGTTTAAAATGCCTTCCTCGGTAGTAATACTGAGGCAAGAAAAGCAGAAAGGTTTTTTTAGTGTGTCTGGTCAGCTGAACTGCTTTTTGTGGTAATCTACCAGTTGTTCACTGCTGTTAGGGAGGACACTTTAATTAAACCTTCAGTGGGAGATACAGAGCCATTGCAAATCCTAGACCTAGGTCATAAAGGTATGGGGGCAAGAAAGGCAAAGGAAGTTTGTGATTTCAGGAAGTGGGTAGAAAAAACAGACAAAGTATCACTTGGAGCCAAGATGGGAGAATCAATAAGTTATAGGTAAAGGTCATCCTGGAAGAAAAGAGATCTGGGAGCAAAAGGGCAGTCAAGTTCATGAATGCAGAGATAATAAAGAGATTTTAAAGACTTTAGGCCATTCATGGGAGTGTAATGCAATGTATCTTCTAAATCCACATTAAGACAACTTATAAATGGCCAGATTTTCAGGCTGAACGCTTGCCACTGGAGTTGATGAGCCTCTATCCTAGGGGCAACTTATTTACCTGTCTAAGAATGTATTTGTCGGCCTAATTTCATATACACACAAGTCTAAAAACGTTGGATTTTAGGCAACTGCAATATGATACAAGCAATACCTGCCATCCTGGTAATGGATGCAGTCTTGAGCTGAAACAGGTACCCCAAAATGGATAAACCTGTTGAATCTACACTATAGCAACCAACAATGGCAGTTTGGGTATTATCCGAGTTCCATTTGCACTCCGGGTAGGCATTTTAGCTATTCCATTTTGTGGTTTTGTTTTTTCAGTATTTCAGTTTTGTCATTTCACAAATATTTTCACAATTGTGCATGCACAATTGCTGAAAAGGATGCAACTGAAATACCAAAATGACCAAGATACCAAAGTAATTAAACTGAACCTGAAAATTGGATATGCATGTACACATTTCTGGTCATGTATATTGTTTGGGTACTTGAAGGCCTACTCAGAAATGTAAATAATACCTGCAAATAATAAACTTCCTACTTGTTACAGCTCTAGTGCAGTCCCTTGAACAGGCTAATGTCAATAGTCAAAAGGAATGTTGCAGCCATGCATTTGCATTGCGCGCAGGCAAGAGACCTTCTCATGCCTATGAAACAGAGTATTGTTTCCAATCATATTTTCAGATGGGTTTAAGTTACAAGATGAAGAAAGTACAATTACAAGCCAAATATATTTTTCAGATCATGTTATCTTAGATTCACTTTATGCTTTATCAGTTTGCATGTTGCATTCCAGCTTCAGGTCCTGCTTATCAATTGTGCCACCCCCGGCAAAATATAAATAAATCTTTCCCACACTCTTCCCATAAGCAGCAGCACCTCCCCTCACTTCCAAGCCCATAAAGCAAATCCAATCTTCGCTGCATGCAGTGCGGATTTTTTGGGCAACACTCTTGGTTCCTTCCAAAACAACTGATTAATAGGGAGGGAACCAGGAGCTCTCCCTTCCTCATCCCACAGTGCAGCACCATGCATGATGATTGTAAGAAGATGGCTAAATGAACTAGCAGTGCCACCCACACTGGCAGTGCAAGCCTCAGCTCAAGACTTGAACTGCCAGAGGGAAGAGGGAGTACTCCTGGTTAATTTTTGCCACCCTCTTAAATTCACCAACCTCACCTTTTGCCTACCTTTTACCTACGACTAAAACCAGAAGCATTTGAATGAATGCTGCTTCTAAAGCCTTTCTGGCACAGCATCAAACTTCCAGGAAGTAAAAATAATTTGCACACAAGGTAGCATAGACCTTGACCAGACTTTTAAGCTTGCACTTCCAATTTTGTACCCATGCTTATTCACTGAAGAAATTAATTGGATATCACTGTCAATTTTTGCTGCCTAAAATCGGTCAAAGTAGTCAGAATACAGAGTTTGTGCCTTGTTAACCTTGGAGTTGGTGTTCACTTCCCCTGCACATCCCAACTCTTTCAGGAAGCTTAATGAAAGCTTTTCTGGTTAAGGCTCTCTAGCAATTATTTTTCCTTCACTAATACGGAGTTATCTATCCCCCTTGAGCTGCCTGCCATTTAGTCCCTTTCAAAATCTGTCAGAATAAAAGTACCTTGAAGCTGATTACAGCCTTGTCCATATTAAATCTTTCAACCTGGCTTTTCCAAGCCAACCTTACTGGAAATTCCCAGCCATTCATTTATTGCTGCTGTTCGTGTTTGCTTATATAATGCCAACTATGTTTCCCTATTGTCTCAAGAATTTCCCCTATTGCTCGGTGTGTCCTTCAGCCAGTGCACAAGAATCTGGTCTTTTAATATCCATGGTAACAAGAAGAAAACAAATACATTTCCTCTTTCTAGCCTAGCATGCCTAATAAGGACTAATTTTCATCCTTGCAAAGCATAGTTCTTGTGACTCTCTAATACATGAAAGAGAAATCCATAGAGACTGAGGGATTTGGTCTAGGGTTTTTCTTGCTGTTACTACGGGTTTGATATATTGAGCCAGAATTAACTACCCCAAACTCTATTTTTAAAAAGATTGTGAAAAGACTAGGGCTTGTTGCATTCCCCCCTCCAGTTTCAGTAGAAATTGCTATAAAGCTTTTGCTGCCCACAG
The DNA here is from genome assembly GCA_003113815.1 of Sphenodon punctatus. NCBI lineage: Eukaryota > Metazoa > Chordata > Lepidosauria > Sphenodontia > Sphenodontidae > Sphenodon > Sphenodon punctatus. The sequence continues at coordinate 2,857,308 of QEPC01005117.1, forward strand.
ATGCACTAGCTTGTATTTAATACAGATAAACATGTACAATTGTACAAAACAATCCAGCGCTGTGCCTAAGTAGAAAAAAGTAATAAAATTAGAAATAGTGCAAAAAGAATGATATAAAGATGAGGACACAAACAGGAAATGTTTAGGGAGGGATGCAGAAACAAAAAAAGCAAGTAAAAAAACCCCAGGATGACATTTGGATCATTTTATAAATATAAACCCAAGTTCCTATCTGCAGTGTCCTTTCCAGTGCTAGAATTCAGGAATAACTCCACAGAGTTTAGTGGAGTTGCAACAGTCTGAACTGGCATGAGTGAGAACAAAAATGACACCTCAAGCCAGCCTATTTATAAAATGTCTGAAGTGGAGGACCTCAAAAGTCCTCCACCCTAGGATGGGTGTGGGTGGGAGGATGAGTGTGCTGCCACATTGCGTGGAGGTGTGTGTGTGTGTGTCCCTTTATACGGACACCCACGCACCTCCACCCATTGGAAACCCTTTCTCTGGTTTTCCTGATGGCCCTGTGGGTGGGTGAAGCAAACACCCACCACCCGTGATGTTCACACTGGTGCACACCCATCACCGGCCTGTTTCCACGGACACCCCACTGCACACCCTCCAGAACACTCAGCAGTGACTGGGGCCGTCAGTGTGAAAATGGCCCTATAGATCAGGGGTCCTCAACCTTTTCCCAGTCATGAGCACTGGAGTGATTTAAGTGACTACTTGGGAACACTGTATAATTTGCATTAATGATTTGCATAAATGTGCATAAAATGTTTCCCCTCTGCAATTCAATTTAACTCAAGTTGATGGAAATTGAGATAATTACTCAATCCCAACTCACATTGACTTTAATGGCTGAAGGACTGTTTCAAAACGCTCCTGAGCACTACTGACAGCTGACTTGGGGAGCACGTTCGCACTTTGCCCGAGCACTCTGGTGCTCCCGAGCACCAGGTTGAGAATCCCTGCTAAAGATGCAAGTCAGGATGAAAAAGAAGAGTGGTTGTTTCAGCAACTGCTGTCATCCTAATCCATGCAGTCTGCCATGACTTGCAAGGCTGACATGGGTGTTTGGAATCACTGTGCATTTGGAGGGAGGAAGGTGAGGGGTGGCTGCAACTAAGTGGTGGAAGAAGAGTGGCGGCCGGTTACAGCTAGCAGCATTAGGAAGGCTGGGAAAGGGCAGCTGTAACATCACCGGTTAAAAAACATCCCAGTATCAAGGATATCAGTATTCTGCCTGTAAAATTCATGGGTCAGAACAAATGGGTGGGAGCGGGGATGATGCAGTTCTTAACAACTGAGGTAATCTGTCCGGACTTTTAAACAAAGGGATTACCAGGGAGCACAAGAAGTATATAAAATCAGAACAGGCTGGCCAATTCAGAAGTTATTTGCAATACATCAGAATGGATATTAGGATTTGATACAATAGATGAAAGAACCAAACTTTTGATAAAGTTTTAGCTATGTTAGAATTCATATAAGCACAATTTCTTCAAGGCCACTAAGAGTCAAGAGGCGAAACCAAAGATAAATTTCAATTGCTAGTTCCACATCCGAAACAGTTGAGAACCATCGCTGGGATAGCCATAAAGGGAAGATATTCCATGTTATAGGGTGATCCAGCTGCTGCCTTGGAGGCACCCTGGGATGTAGCTTGGCTAAAATCTGACCGACTAAGTCTAGCTGTGATTTTGGCATGCCTGTGTCAGTAGAAATGCCTTCACCTCAATCCCCCTCTTTGATGGAGTCATAAGAACATAAGCAGTGCCCTACTGGCTCAGATCAGTGGTCCATCAAGCCGCGCATCCTGTCTCCGACAGTGGCCAATGTCTGTCTCTCGGGGGAAGTACCCAATAGGTCATAATGGGCAATCCATTCCCCCTTGTTCTAGCCCCCAACAGTAAGAGGTTATGTCCCCAAAACTACTTAACTAATAGCCATTAATGGACCTATCCTCCAAGAACTTATCTAATCCCTTTTTAAAACTAGCTAATAGTACCAGCCTTGACCATTTCCTCTGACATTAAATTCCCCAAGATAACTGTGTGCTGAGTGGGGAAAAAAACTTTCTCTTATTTGTTTTAAATCTGCTGCCAGTTAATTTCATGGAGGGTGTCCTTGTTCTAGTACTGCTAGAGAGGGTCAATCCCTATTTATGTGTTCCAGACCACTCATGATTTCATGAACTTCTATCATATCCCCTTTCAGTTGTCTCTTCTCCAAGCTGAAGAGCCCCATCCTATCAAGCCTCTCCTCATACAGGAGCTGTTCCATATCCGTGATCATTTTTGTTGCCCTTCTCTGTACCTTTTCTAGTTCTACTATGTCTTTCTTGAGCTGGAGCAATCAGAACTGCACACAACACTCCAGGTGTGGGCATACCATAGACATTACAATATTTTCAGTTTTATTCCCTATCCCTTTCTGAATGATCCCGAAACCTCCACTAGTTACCCAAGTGCACAGCCGTGGAGTGCTCTTGAATCCCTTACTGCACCTGGAACAGCAGATTGCTTGGTGGCCAGGAATGTTTGTCACCAACTCCATCTATTGAGGAGACTGTGGGCCTTTCTTTCTGATTTGGATCTGACCAACGTCAGCCATGCTTTTATAATGTAGAGGCTCGATTACTGCAATATGTTCTACGTGGGACTGCCTTTGACAACTGTTATGGGGCTGCAGCTTGTGCAGAACATAGTGGCCCCCTTCCTAGGGAGGATGGGTCAGCAGGTACACATTACATCAGTGTCCCTGAGTCTGCACTGGCTTCCGGGCATTCCTGGCACAATTCATGATGTCAGTTTTGACCTATAAATTCCTAAACAGGCTGGTCCCTACATATCTGTCCTCCTTTATGCCTCCTCACAGCCTCTCAGGATAACTGAGAGAATCCTCTTGAAGTTCCGTCAATGCATTGTACTACTACAGTAAGAGTGCGAAGAAGATGGGCATTCTTGGTGGCGGCTTCACAGCTGTAGAACTCTTTTCCCTTGGAAGTTAGCCCAAGCCCTACCCTGAGCATCTTGCAGATGCAATGTAAGAATTATCTATTTGGCCAGGCATTTAACAGGTAGGGTTAGGATTTGAGGTGTGTGTTATGGATATTTTATACATTTTTATATAGTTATGTTTTTATTGGTGGTCTGTGTTTTATGTAAGTTTTTTTTTTTAAAAAATAAATAAATAAATTATGCTAGCTTTCCTGAGCCTTCAGAAGGGCGGGATAAAAATCCAACTAACAAAGGCCCTTTTCAAACAGGCCACAGTGGGTGGTGGGGATGGATGTGCGCCCACTACACCTACCACCACCCACAGAGCAACCAGCATTGGAGCCCATTGCTCCATGCGTGGGTGATAGGTGGAGTTGGGTGTAGCGTGGGAGCGTACACACACACACACATATCTGCCATGGCATTCCCACAGGTGCCTCCACCCATCTCCATGCAGCAAAACTGCATGGAGATGGGTGGGGGCGTCTCATATGAAAAGGGCCTAAATAAATAAAATGCAACCCCTCAGGGTAGGTTCTGTTATCACAACTGCCCTCATTATATCTGCAAAGTCACGTCCAGCGGAGCTTTTCTGGGTGATGAAAGGCTTGGTCAGTCCTGCCTTCCTCCACCTGGACCTGGAACAATCCAGTAACCGCTGTGACCGGTTTATTGAGTACTTTGTAGATAAGATCGCTCGCATCCGTCACGATTTCAGTTCCGCAGTTATTGTAGAGGATCATCTTGGGGCTATAGATGCCCCGTCCTGTCCTGTTTTGTGGGATCGGTTTCAGATGTTGTCACCTGCTGATGTGGAGTCCTTGTTGGGATCTGTTCATGCCACTATTTGTGAACAAGATCCATGCTCGTCTGGTTGGTGAAAGCCACCCAGGAGACGTTACGGCCATTGCTGGTTGGGGTGGTTAGTAGGGGTGGGACATCAGGCCAAATACCGGGTACCGGTTTTACCGGTTCCCAGATTTACAAAAACCTGCTTACTGGCACTGGATCTTTTCCATTGATTTCAATGGGGAACTGTCCCCATTGAAATCAATGGAAAAAAACCAAAAACCTCCCCCCTCCCCGAGTCCAGGCTGCACGGGTGGAAGGGGGAACACCACCCACCCACCCTGCCCAGCCTGGATTTAAACACCAAAAATAATTTCCCCTAAGTCCCCTAGTGCGGGCTCCGGGCCTCCGCCGGTGACCCAGAGCCCACACCAGCACTGCAGCAGACAGCAGGTAAGTGTACCGGTACTTTACTGATCCCTGGGGTTGGGGGTGGTTTAACACCCCCCACCCCACCTCAGGGATCACCCTACCTCCCCACCCAGGGATTAATGACATTGCCTACCTTGAGCTCTGGGTGGCAGCGGTCCGGAGGCTTCAGCGCTGGCTGTGGCTGCCGGGCGCTTCAGCACGCTACTAGGTCTTCCGGGAAAACCCGGGGACTAGGGGAACTTAGGGGAAATTATTTTTGGTGTTTAAATCCAGGCTGGGCAGGGTGGGTGGGGGGTGTCCCCCCCTTCCACCCGGGCAGCCTGGACTCGGGGAGGGAAAGTGTGTGTGTTTTTTTGTTTTTGTTTTTTACATTGTGGCCATTCATTTGAATGTAAAAAATCCGGTACGGGGGGAATCCGGCAATTTACCCAGATTACTGGGTTTAATCCGATACTGCCGGTACACCCAATACTGGGCAGTATCGGATACCAGTAGATCCGGTAGTCCCACCCCTAGTGGTTAGTGCCTCCCTTTGGGAGGGCAGGGTTCCTGACTGCCTAAAAGAGGCTGTGGTTAGGCCCTTGCTCAAGAAACCATCTCTTGACACTGATGCTCCTGTCAGTTATTGGCTGGTCTCTAACCTCCCCTTTTTAGGGAAGGTTATTGAACAGGCTGTGGCACGGCAGCTCCAGGAACATCTGGACCACACCAGTTTCCTTGACCCCTTTCAGTCTGGTTTTCGGCCTGGGTACGGTACGGAGACTGCATTGGTGGCCTTGGTTGTCAATCTCCGTCTGGCATTGGACCAGGATCACTGGACCTTACTGGTCCTGCAAGACCTTTCGACACAGTCAACCATGAAGTGCTGGTGACTCACTTACAGGACCGTGCCAAAATTCAGGGATGGTCTTGGACTGGTTTAGTTAATTCCTGGATTGGAGAACTCACCGGGTGGCCTTGGGGGAGTGTACGTCTTCCCCCCCAGGACCTCACGTGTGGAGTCCTGCAGGGTGCCATTTTGTCCCCCCTCTTGTTTAATATCTATATGCAGCTGTTAGGGGAGATTGTGAGAGGATATCAGGGCATGCAGTGTCATTAGTATGCTGAGGACACTCAGCTCTACCTCTCTTTTTCCATCTACCCAGGCCATGCAGTCTCCTTATTTTCCCAGTGCCTGTTAGCTGTGGAAGCTTGGATGAGGTTGAGTCATCTGCAATTGAATCCTGACAAGATGGAGATGATGTTGGTGGGTGAGGGCTTGGGGGGCCTGGGGGTGGTTTAATCTCCTCTTGTTGAGGGGGTTCGCCCTCCCATGGTCTCTCAAGTGCGGAGCCTGGGTGTGCTCCTCGATTCATGGCTCAGCTTGGAATCTCAGGTTGTGGCTGTGGCAGGGAGTGCATTTCGGCAGTTACAAATTGTCCGGCAGCTTCAGCCATATCTCTCAGACTCTGACCTCCTCACTGTCATCCATGCCTTCATCACCTCGAGGCTGGATTACTGCAACACGCTCTACATGGGGCTGCCCAAGAAGTTGGTCTGGAGGGTGCAGCTTGTGCAGCATGCCGTGGCCTGTCTCCTTATGGGGACGGGCCGCGGGGAGCACATGACACCTGTGCTCTGGGCTCTGCACTGGCTGCCTATAAAGCACTGGGTCAGGTTCAAGGTGCTGGTTCTAACCTTTAAAGACCTTCACGGTCTGGGCCCCACTTATCTGCGGGACCGCCTCACTCCCCATGTGCCTGTGCGCCCTTTCAGATCATCCAGGGGAGCCTTTTTGGAGGTGAGGTGGGTGGCCACCGATGTTAGATCTTTTTCGGTGGCTTCCCCTGTGCTGTGGAATTCGCTCCTGGAGGAGGCTCGGTTGGCCATCACTCTCCTGTGATTTCAATGTTTATGTAAACATTCTGTTCTGCCAAGCTTTCGGTGAGGGGGAGGGTGGGTGGAGTGGGGTGGGGTTGTTTTTCCCCTGCATATGAGAAATTTTTAACTTTAATATTTTTAAAAAATATTTTATACTTTTATCTTTGCTGTTCACCACCCTGGGCTGCCCTATGGGCAGGAGGGGTGGGATAAAAAAAATTATATAAATAAATACATTATTTTAACAGGGAAAGCACACACTACAAATGCCTTCTTTGAGGTTGTCAAAGGCAACCCAGTATAAACAAACAGAATTTCCATGGTTTTGAAAATTCTCTCATCACATCCAGAATCAAATCTAAGTTGGAGGTAGTTAATATTTCCCAAATCTAAGTTGGAGGTAGTTAATATTTCCCAGGGAGGGGAAAGCCATGACTTTGACACTCAATTCCCTAAGGGTGTGCTTACTTCAGGGAGTTGAGTCAATTCTGAATGCAGCAACCCCATGAAATTTGCAGGTAGAAATTGTTGTAACTATGATAAACTTAAGAGAGGACCAACTAGGGTTGCCATACCTCCCCTTTAATCCAGGATGCTTATAAAAAATACATGGTGCAGGGCTGCATTGGAACCAATGCTGCCCTGAACCATGTGTTTTTCATAAGCATCCTGGATTAAAGGGGAGGTATGGCAACTCTAGGACCAACCCATATCCCTCTCCTCTTCATTATCCCACCAGGTCTTCCAGAACACACATGCCCTAACCCTCCCCCACTCTGGGTGCCACTGCTTCCCAGAAAAAAGATTGTACACCTCTATGGGACAGGGGGTGTGAGCAGAAGACGGCACTATGTGGCTGGATAGCCACTCCCATGCCTCACACTCCTTGTCCTCCTCCCCCCCCATAGCGTATACCACCCCTTGCGGGAAGCAAAGAGAGCGTGGGAGCCTAGGGGAAGAGGGGCAGGAAAGTAAGTACGTGCTCTTGGATGTTGAAGGACATGACTAAGGGTGAGAGCAGTTTAATCTTCCAGTTCCCTCCTCTGGTGACACCCCTGTAGTCCAGTCAAATTAGGCTTTGAGGTAGACATCCAAAATAACAAAGCGGGACCAATGGGAAAATGTTAAGGGGACACCCCAAAATGTCTCCAAGAAAATCCACAAAAATTAGGTTGCGGGTTTTCCGCCATTTTGGAAAAACAGTCTGCCATTTTGGACTTTACACATACTTTCATGGAAATCGTCATTGTGCCCAAACAATTGGACTTAGAGGCATGTTTTATTTTTTAATTGTTCCTTTTTAAAAGGGTTTTCATGTAAATACAACAAAGTAACATTCTACCTTGAAATACTGTGCTGCTGTGACCTTGAAAATAACATTTCTCTTTTTGTGGGGCAAAATTCTGATTGTTTTTGTTTTTGACAGTTAAACAGTAGGTTTTATCGGAAACAGTTTCAGATAAAAGAACGTAAAGAAACAATTAAATATCATATTTCATATTACACATAATGAGCTGTATAGAATGGTCAGGGCACACAAAATGTCAATAATAAAATAGTAGGAAAAGGTAATATAATGATGTAGCCAGACAATGATAACAATTGAAATAAGAATATGGTTTATTTTCACATTAACATTTTGTGTATGAAATATAAACATAATAATAATAATAATAATAATAATAATAAATAGAATAAAGCAAAGGAATCGCAACTCATGAAAACTTTGTTTTAAAGTATATGATTTACAAACACACTTACTGTTACATTAAATACTGGTGAGTAAATGAGACAACATTAGTGACATGGAGTTTATAATGATTAATTTTAATTTCAAGACATCTGAATTATTATGACTTGTATTGCCATCATTCCATATTTAATTTGGGCATTTTTGTTTTGCCGGTGCTGAATTTAATTCACCGGAATCATCAATGTCCTTTTCCTTGGGGACTGTACAGGTCATCTCATTGGTATCATCATATTCGCATTCGGCGACCACGAGTGGACTATTGCTACATCCATAACCTGCATACTGGCCACTCATAAAAGAGCATTCAAGACCACTCCTTTTGCATTCACAATTTCTTTCACATGAGGTCTGGAAGTTGCACATAATAAATTTGAGAAGGTTTTCTGAAACAGCTTTTTGCAGTGTTGGAACTGGGAGGAGTTTATCAGTCTGGAGCTTCCAGGCCCAGTCTGTAGGTGGTAGTTCCATATACCTCCACTGCTGCACTTGTAAATACACGCGTAGTGAATGCTGGCATGCTGCAGCCGGGGTTGGTGGGAGTACTGCTAGGTTGAAGCTACCGCCGACTTTCTGCTTGGCCACGGCCTTCAGATAAATGTGATGTCTTGCTGTGCCAAGATTTGGTTGCCCCTTAACACCATACATAGCCAGGAAGAACTTTTCTCCTGCAGCTGCAACTGACTCTGGGGAAGATGAAGCACAATTAAAGACATCCATTTGGTGACGAAGCGAATCATCTGTAGAAAGCAGTTTGTAAGCATTCTTTTTCCCTTTTTTTTAAAGGAGTGGAGGTGGAATCACACCCTGTAAATGCGTGGAGGAACAACATACACTCTTTCATGTCTCCTAAACTGTTCTGTATCTTCTGACTGCTGTACAAGTGATCTGCTTTCCTTTTCGTGCCAGGCATTAGCATGTGTGTTTCATTTGTTGCATGAGTGATCAACAAGACCAGGAGAGCAGTATCTTCTCCCACAAGTACTGATGGACCTGATGATGCTACTTCCATGGCTTTTGATACGATTAGAGTGTCTGCATCCCCAACTGCCTGGTAAACCTTGCATTCAGCTGTGTGAAGATGGTCTTTTAGGAGTGTAATGAATCTAACTTTGTTTTTTTTGTTTGCGGGAAAGTCATGTTGGGACATAGAAACATCAACATTGTCTTCAACATTCACCTGAACTGAAGTCAATAATTTTCCTCTTCTTAGGTGATCGACATCTTTTATGGTGGGGCCTCCTTCATAGCCGTCAAACACAATGTGGCATCTACCATAGTGCTCCATGACGTACGCGACATATTGCTCGCATATTTGTCTGTAGGTTGCTGGTCATAGCCATACAACTCTGTGCAAAAGGTGGCCACCATCTACTGAATGTGTTGCATTGAGTGAAATGGACAATTCACATGGTGAGAATGTATCCAGAACAAGAACAAGAGATGATTTCATGCCCTTCCATATTGAAGAATTATCAAACAGTGATGGTGACTGGGCAGCCATTTCACATGACAAATAGTTTGCCAACTCTTCATCACTTCGCACAGTGCATAGCATTATGTGGAGAAGCTGGTTTGAGTTAATCACAGTGTCTTCGTTGTTCACTCTTACAACCTTATTTACAGTAGCCAAAGACTTTGCCGTGTCTTTGCGCCGGTAGTGGACCTTGCTAAAGAGCTTGCCAACAGTATTCTTGAGAGACGACAGTCCGATTTCCAAAGCTTGATCACAGTTTATTGAGCTGTCTCCAATAACTCCGCTGAAGAGAGATGTGAGGTCAGGTGAATGTCTTTGGAAAGAGTGGTGCACATGGAACCAGTTTATAAATGTGTGATTGTCAGCCCTGTCCCGATCCTGTCTTGACAATCTCACATCTATGTGCTGTTCTGAAGATGCACCCTGGACTCCACCAAACTCTTCAATAGCGTCCACTACTCTTGAGGTGGCTGGCATTGTATGCACCCACTTTGCAAGTGTGGATGCGGACATGCCGTGACCATGGGTAAGACCATCAGTGCTCTTCATGGAAAGCATCAATACCTGCTCAATGGTCATATCAGACCAGATACCAGCCCAGAATTTGCTTGATCTGCGAATAGTGAAGCCTTGTGTAGAAAACTTTTGGAGTTCTCCAGGATCCATCTTTTCTTCCAGTTGAAGCATTTCTTGGAGATACACATGTGCAGATTTTGCGTAGTTGAAGTGGCCAGCTGAATGAAAGTATGGCAGCATTTGCTGTACGCTGTAGAGATGTAGCTGCCAGTCACCACAACACTCAGCTCGGATAAACAAACACATAATCTTCACCATACTCATGTACTGAATCCACAGTTTCGCAGTACGCCCACCATTAGTTTCAGCATGCTTTACTTTCTCCTTTAGTAGAGTTGTTAGATTTACAAGGGGCTGGGAGCCAACAATGTTTTGTAGGTTTGCTGTACTGTTGAAAAGTGAACTGTAACACTCTCTCAAACTGTGAACTAAGGTGTCATCTTCTGTAGTTTCCTCAAGGAGAAGAGTAACTAAAGCATGAAGGGTCAACAAATGGGCACGAACTGCTCTTGAAGAAGCCCGTCCACTTAGCATATGGACTACACTATTCTTCGCATATACTGTCTGCCATAGGTTTTCTAAGCCGCTTTCACTCATTACTTGGCTGATTGAGCCCATGTAAGAGAGCAGGAGGTGGAATCCACCAAGGCGCGCTACCACACATTTAAGTGGGCTTTCTGGAGCAGCTCCGAGAACCATTTCTATTGCTTTCGCAAACAGTGGCTGGTCATATGTCACCATCACATTTGACTGACCACATTGTATACCTTCTTCTGCTACTTGTTGTAGTGAGGTGAATATAGTGGAGAGATTGCCAGGATCCATGTTAATAAATGCCAGTGGGAGCACAGCTGAAACCTCAAACAACTCACTAGCACAAGTTCACTCCATGAAGCCTCCCCAACTACAACGAAGTAGAATATCTATCCACGTCCCTGACATCCATAATGAATCAATTTGCTCAGCAGTTTCAGCACTCTTTGGTTTCAAAGAAATTTCACTAACATCTTGTACAGTGATAACCAGGTTTATGGGGTTGCTTATAAAATAATATTTTTCTTTGTCCAAATGCACTTGTGGTAGCTGTTGGAATGGAGACTTTTCTAGGAACTGGTTTTTCTGCTTGAACAGCTGCTGCAGGTGTTATACACTTAATTAAACCCATTGAATGGAAAGTAAGGTGCACATCCAGGGTCTGGACATTATGGTCTGCATTATCATATACAAATTGCACATATGCATTGTCTTCCACAGTGGCTTGTGCATGCATGTGACTGCTGATTCATACCTGACGGCTTCATTGTAAGATGAGCAAATCCCTAGGTTTGACAACAAATCAATAAGAGTTTTGGATCCAAATCACCAATGAATGTAAACGCTGAGGTCTGTTTGGAGAGGCAAAACAAATGATCTAGGTCAAAGTGCTGCAATGACTGCATGCTGAATACATAGTGATTTCCTTTCAGTTTTAATTCTCTCCCTATCATGTTTCACTTTTTTGGGGGTCAGAATAGTATCTGTAAACAGCTTCAGTAATTCTCCTACAAGCTGAGAATTCCCTTTCTGAATTTCTTCAATGGTCGGAAAAATGTCACATTCATAATGACGGGAAAAAACTTCACGTCTTATCAAATTGGCTGCAGCTATGATTCTTCTTCTTTTTTTCTTCAGTTTCATTGGTTTTTCTTTCGGTGTACCATTTATCTGTGATAATCTTATTCATGAGCCCAGAAAAACGGATAAAACCTGGTTTACCAGGCAACTGTGATATGGTTATATTTTCACCATAATGGCCAATAAGTTTCCGTTTCAAATGAGTCTCGCTGTAGGGTGGAGAAGAAGGATCCATTTCAGCTAGCTTTTGAATTAGTTCACTAATTGTAAACTGGAACTCATCATTGTTCTCAATAAATTCACATAGTCCTTGAAAATTTCCCTCTTTTTGTGTGTCTGGTTATCTTCCGCCCTTTAGCACTGTTCCAGGCTTAGATGATCCAGAGACCTGAAAACGCTGGTAGCAGTATCGATGATAGTGACCCTCCTCAGCGACTAGGTCTATCACCCCAGATAGTCTTATGCGCACCTCCTTGGCCCAATCACACTCTCCTCTATTTTCAGCTACTTGGCGAATTGTGGCAGTAATGTGCAAGGTTGACACTGCACTCCACTCCTCCTTCCTAGGGTTGCGAAGTTTTGTGGTATCTGCGCAACTGCGTCCACAGAATAGACATTGACTCTTAAAGCTAAAAGCTGGGGAACTAGTTCGGGATAAAGTCGGTGTGTTTGGTCTTGGTGTCTCAGTTTTTTTCCTCGTATAACTTTTCCTACACTCCACATGCACATTGAGTCCCTCACAACCTTCAAATTCCTTATCCAGTCCATCTTTCCTTAACTTGCTTAATTCAATAATCGTGTTGAGGCCTTTTTTTGTGAGCTTCACTGTTTCACCCTCCTGAATGAAGACACGGACAAAGACGGCATTGCTCCATTATCACTCTTCATTCACTGAAATGGGGAAAAAAACAGAATAAGAATAACATTTTATTTGCTTAAATTCAATAAAAGTTGGGTCACATGGATCATTATGTGTAATATGAAATATGATATTTAATTGTGCTTTTACACTGGACAACTTTTATTTGAAACTGTTTCTGATAAAACCTGCCGTTTAACTGTCAAAAACAAAAATAATCAGAATTTTGCCCCGAAAAAGAGAAATGTTGTTTTCAAGGTCACAGCAACACAGTATTTCAAGGTAGAATGTTACTTTGTTGTATTTACATGAAAGCCCTTTAAAAAAAAACATGCCTCTAAGTCCAATTGTTTGGTCGCAATGACGATTTCCGTGAAAGTATGTGTAAACTCCAAAATGGCGGACTGTTTTTCCAAAATGGCGGAAAACCCGCAACCTGATTTTGGGGGATTTTCTTGAAGACAATGAGGGGGGTTCCCTAAACATTTTACCATTGGTCCCACTTTGTTATTTTTAATGTCTGGGTTTAGACTCTTTAGAGCCTAATTTGACTAAACTACTGGTGGAATTGCCTGTTTGATCAGGAGGCCAATGATAAACAAGTTTTTCTGCCCCTGTCCTTGTACATCCCTATGGAACATATATACTGCCAAGCTGTGTCAGACCAATGGTTCATTGCATCGAGTCCAGCATCCTGTCTCCAACAGTGGCCACAAGTCATGTCCGAGAACTACACAATGGGTCATAATGGGATTATCCATTCTCTGCTATTTACTACTGTTTCCTCTTTTATAATCTGGTGTATGTGTTTGGGTGCAAGGCAGTGCAAAATCATGTGCTGGGAAGGGATTTTTTTTGAGGGGAGGGGGAGTTGTGCTACTCCACTTTCTTTCATGACAGGTTTGTAAAAAAACAACAAAACAAAGCAAAAAACAATAGTGCCTAGATGGATAGAGTTTATTACAATGAAGAGTTTTTGCATAGATGGCGGAATCCAAGTTCCATTGAAACTGGTCAATGGAGAAACTTCTACTACTAATGTCATCAATTGGGCCAACATTTCACTCAGAGATGGACCTAATGTTGTTGGAATTACTATTGCAAATGATCACTTTTTCTGCTTCCTTTTGCCTTTCTACTCCCCATCAGCCTCCCTTACACAGAGACCAGCGGAATTGCTAACATACAGACAGGATGTACATTTGTCCAGGGCCCAAGCTGTGGGAGCACAAATCCCTCCTGTCCTGTTTGTGGCATGGCCAGGCAAAGACTGGCGCTGCTTTTTTAAGTGACAAAACACCCATTTGCCTCTGAGAGAAACTCCGTGAGGTAAATGCTGTGCGACTTTTGTCACATGGGAAAACAAAGCCACTCAGGTTTGACATCAATCATGTAGAGGATGCAGAGCTCAATTTTCCAGCTCTACACCCTCCACATGATTGGTGCACACGGCTTTGTTTTCCCACATGACAAAAGTCGCGTAACATTTGCCTCTCTCCTTTTCTTGCGGAGGCAAACAGTGCGCATTCTGTCGGGTGGGAAAGCACCCCAAGTAGAAGCGCCAAAAGCAGAAGCGCTTGCAGAGTGAAGGATGGAGCAAGCATCAGCAGCGCTAGCAGCCCGAGGCAGGCAGCTCAGCCTCCAGTGCTCAGGCACAGCAAGCACAGAGGAGATGTTGTGGTGGTGCCAAAACTGGAGGTGATCAGAGGGGAACGCAGCAATGCTTCTGCCAGTCCCAGAAGAACTGAGAGCAACAGGGCTGATCAAGGAGCAGTGGGGCCCCGTCCTTGGGTCTGTGGGAGGGATGGGTGAGCAGGGGGTCTGGGTGTAATGTGTTGTGGCAGGGATGATGTGGAGAGCAGGTGATCTGGGGGGGGTCAGTGTGAGGGTAGGGAGGCTGTGGGGGGGTCAGTGTGGGGGCTGGGAGGATTGTGTGGGAAGGTGGTCTGGGGAGGTCTGTGTGAGGGCTGGGTGGGGGCAGGGAGGATACGTTGAGGTTAGGGTTAGTGTAGTTGACTAATTTCTGCAATAAGGACACGAGGCAGGAAGGAGGGTGGGACAGGAGAGAGGTTGGGGATGCTGAAGTGGGGGTTCATTCCTTGCACCTGGGCCCATTCCAGCCTAGCTGACAGAGACAATGATTATGCATCAAGACAGTTCCCTTTTCTTTTGGAAACTGCAATTACAGAACACAGCCTCACCAAGGGGGAGCGTGCCTGCTGTGTCATCCTTTAGGGATGTGCCACCTTCATCCCCTCCAGTTTGCCAGCTTTTTTGGTGGCCTGGAGGCGCGAGAACAGTACCTATGGTCTTGCATTTTCTCTGCCTCATTTGGGCAGACTAATACACCAGGAGATCCCATGAAAGTCACAGTCCCTGCAGTCAGGTCTTAATGTTACTGTTGAAACCTTAACATTTCAATTTCCTAGCATTTGGGGGCTTGATTTCTCAACATCGCATCAACTTGAAAGTTTTGCATTTAAGCCTAATCAATCTGCCATTCTCTTTAATATTCTCAAATAGGAAAAGAAATGGAAAGCATTTCTCAGAGCCTCAGAGGGGAAGAAAAAAAAAGACTTTTTACCCGTTCAAACAAAATTCTTATCTAACACTAATTATTTTTTTCTCCTATTTGTAATTGACATTGGTTAGGTAAGGCTGAGATTGCTTTCAGACTGGTCTCCTGCGCTTCAGTGTGTTTTACTTATTCTCATTCCAACTTTAGTGCCTTAAAGAGAACAGAACACTGGTTTCAGTCATTATTTCTATTTCCAGATGCAGTGCTATTGTGCTATAACACTCCTCACCTTTGGTTCCACACAATGAACCCACAGTTAGAGAGAACCTATCTTTTATTCTGTCAAAGAGGTCTGTGCTGCATGAGTAGCAGAGAATTATAGTCATGTTTTTCTCCCAAAGTTGAAATGTCCTCTAATGTGGCGTGCTATACAACAATAAACTGTGGTTAACACCCAGAACTGCTTCTAGTGTAGCCCCATAAGGGGCTCTCAGGCAAAGAAAAACAACAGTTATGAATAAACCCTCTTTAGTGTTCCCTTTGTCACCTCTACAAGGGACTGCAGAATTTGAGAGAGGGCAGAATCCTTCCAGGCTAAGAAAATATGGAACTATTTCAGGGCTCAAAACATCAGAAAATTGCATGGCATCAAATAAATTTACACTTATGTTAAAATTTGCTGGTAAATATACGTTATTTATAATTTATATAGAACTGCTTCTTTGCTGCCTGCACGCCCACAGCATAGGCCTTTAAACTGCTCTTATGCTGTGATTGATCATACTTGTTGTGAGTCCGGTGCCACTGCCGCTCTAACCGCCTACTCTCCCACTTCAAACACCGCAGGCCCTCAGTAAACCAAGGAGACCTGCGGGAGACTCGGGAGGGCAGCGGATGCCTGGGAGCCACTCTGTCAATAGTCTCGGCCAACAAGGTGTTCCAGAAGGCCACGAGATCATCAACAGAGCGGGTGTCAGGGTCCAGGGGAAACTGCCCCAGGCTTCTATGTCTTTCATAGAAGTCAAATGTGGCAAACTGTTTCAATAGTAAATATCATATTCCTATTGGGAACTAATACTTGTTTTTATGAATGATTAGAATGAGTAGTTAAATGGTATCAATGAAATTAGATGAACCATTATCTACTGTGCCAAACATGCACACAGCAGGATCTGAGGTGGAGGATGGTAGGGGTGAGCCAAGAACATGGGTTTATGCAATGGATAGGACAGCAGGAGAAGGGAGCATGGGAGTCCAGGGTAGAAGAAAGGGATGAGTTGAAGATTTCAGCTCATGAATTTGCAATTCATTTTTTTGTTTATGTGATTGCTTAAGTCACCTATGCCATGTGATAATATTTTTCCTTTCTTATCCCTGGTGAGACAACTGAAACTTTTAAAAACAGAAGTTAAATCAATAGAGATTTTGAGTTAGGTACATGGATGCACTTCTCTACAAACTTCTACATAAACCGGTTCTTAAGTGTTTGTTGCTCTCTGCTTGCTTGTATAAAAGTTCACAGAAAAGTAAGATGAAAAGGTCGTGAATGTTATCAAAGCATGCTAGTATTTTATCTGAACAAACTAGTCCATTTATCTACTTTTAATTATTGTGATACCATTCAAATATACAGAAGAACTGAGCAATATTTCCTACCCAGTGGAAAAAATAGTGTCTGTTTACCATCTGTGTATCCCCCTTTGTTATCAGTCTGGTTATATGTAACCCTCATTGAAATAAAGGGGAGCTGCACCCAGACCTGGCCTTAGAAGTTGTGGGGCCCAGGGCAAAGATAAAATGTGGGGCCTGTGGTGGCATCCCCTTTCCCATGGTCCTTCTCCCATAGGGGCATCCTCTATGGGGCTATACAGATGGTCATGTTTGCAATGGCGCTGGAAGAGAATGGGGTCCCTGCAGCCTATCCTGATGAAATCGAGGGTCACTACAGGGCAGGCAGTCACCCTGTAGTAAGGCCAGCCCTGACTGCACCATGTAACTCAAGGCAGATTTGGTTCTGTGACTTGAAATCTGGAGAATTCCACAGTTCTTTTGTATTCCTTCTGGAGGGTTTCTCATTTCTAATTTATACTTCTGCAACTCCATTGGCTTCCATGATGTAATCAGACACCTTTTAAAATGGTATAAGTCCTATTCACTTCCCTTGTGGTGGTATGGACTGTTATTTACCAGTGTGGCTACGCCTTTCACTGGAATGAATGCATGGACTGTACAGTGCAGCGCCATGTAGGGTTGCCACCTGTAGTGGTTTTTTACCTGACACTCCTATAAGCCAAAATGAAAGTGTCAGGTAAAAAACAACTGAAGGTAGCAACCCTAGTGCTTTGTTTGTTTGATTGCGTGACCAAAGGTCATATCAAATTAAAAAAATATACCACATTCATTGAATCAAAATCCCAAATAAGCCAAAATTTTGGAACATTACAATAAAATATAAAATAAACATTATTCACGAATATATAACAGGACCAGGGCACGCAACACAGCCTCCATTTGCTAAAAGATATTTACATATCCATTTATAATCGCAAGGCCCACATCCTGTCCAAGATACATCAAATTATATCTAACTCAATTTAGAAGTTCTTCGGAATTCACTGGATGGAAATTCAAAAAAAGTTCCTTTAATAGAAAAGCATCCCTCAAAAAGGCTGATACAGCCTTGGTCTGTTCAGGATTAACATCAGAAAGAAAATTAACTGTAAGTTCAAAGATTGTTCTACCTGGGAGCTTCTCTAAAATAACCTTCAAATGTCTTTTACGTACCAGATTATACAATTGGCAGGAGAATAAAATATGTCCAACAGTCTCCACCTCCAACATATCAAAGGGACAGAGTCTCTGATTAAAAGGCTCTCCAGCGAACCTTCCCTCCAAAAGTTTAGAGGGTAGTACATTCATTTTAGCACAAAAAAAAAGGTATAAATTTCTAGGGGAAAGAGCTCTGATAAGATATACAGCCATCTCACCATACCTGTGAGGGAGACTTCTGTAATGAGCAAGGAAAGAAAAGCCAGAAATCTCAGCTTCATCATTCTGAAAACTAGCATTAGAGACCTTTGCGAAGATTTAGTCCTTAGCTTTACTGATGGGACAGCCATGTAAATACTGAAAATATAAACCCCACCTAGGAAGTTTTGTGGCCGCCACCTCAGCCCAACGGCTTTTAAAAGAGTCAATAGCCAATAGTGGAAGTAATCCTGATCCCTCTGTAAACGAGAGTTGGCGCCATAAAAACACAGCATTGCTTCCAAACCTCCGCATCCCAAGCAATCTGACCCAACTCAATCCTTATAGCGGCCGTAGGAACACCCAAAGGAATGGACAACAAATTTCTAAAAGTCCTAGACGGGACAATATTAATCTCCCGAAGGTGCCATATACCCCACAGAGCTGCCCCATATAAAAATTGGGCTCTTATTTTAGCATTAATAACTTTGACAGCCGGCAGTATTTTTCGCTTTCCTTTATGATGAAAGAACCTCATAATAGCCATAGTCGTACCGTTAACTGGCATTGTTATCTGGCTAAAATGAAAAGTCCACTTAAGGGAAGAATGAAAATGAAATCCCAATTATTGATAGGTAGAAACCTGCTGAATATCATTCCCTTCAATATTCCATTTGTGCACCTTTCCCTTCTTCCCAAACACCAACACTTTTGTCTTGTCATAGTTGATTTTTAGTTTGTTCCTAGAACAAACTCTGCCAGGGCAACCAGCTGCCTATGAAGCCCAATTTTAGTTTGAGATACTATTACTGCATCATCTGCGTACATTAAACATCCTATGGAACGGAAAGCCAATCTGGGAGTGAAAAATAGCGGTGAGACCATAGCTGGAATAAAGTCATCAACAAATAGATTGAATAAAGTAGGAGCAAATATACACCCTTGTCTAACTCCAGAGGTAATAGATAGCCATTCTGTAAGATGACCTAGGGCCGTATACCTTACTACTAAAGAAGAATTATCATAAAAGGACTTAATTAAAATAAAAAGCCTTTTCTACATAGAAGATTTGACCAATTTAGTCCAGAGTAACTGCCGGTCCACCAAATCAAAAGCGGCTTTAAAGTCCACAAATGTGGACTGCTTATTTAACTTCACATATTTGGATGCCAAATGGTAAAGTACCAGTGCATAGGTGATAGTGGATCTACCTCCCCGGAAACCAGCTTGTTCATCATGTAGAGTAGAAGAAACCTCTAGCCAATCTTTTAAATGAACTAAAAGGTGTTTGGCATACAGTTTAGATAAGACGCTCAGAAGGCTAATTGGCCTATAATTGCCAGGTTCTATTCTATTATATATTGGCATTATAACCACCTTCCCCCAGTCTTCTGGAAAATCTCCAGTATTATCCAGGTATGTACAGGAGGCCAGAAAAGGAGCCCACCAAACCACATGTCTTTTGAGAAGTTCTGCTGGAACATAGTCAATACTGGGGGCCTTCCCAGATTTAAGAGAAGATATAAGTGACACAATTTCAGATTCCAAAACAGGAGGCCACGCCAGCGTCTCAGCCAAATCTATCATGGGAAGATCTAATTTCACCCTTTTAGGGAATAAAAGTTGGTAATGTGTTTCCCATGAAAGTTTGGGAATCGAAATTGCCCAGGAATTGCTCATATGTTGTGAAGACCCATTTACCACTTGCCAGAAAGTCCTACTATCCCCCTCTTGTGATGCTTTAATGAGAGATTTCCATAGCGAGTCGGTGTACTCTCACTTTTTGTTCCTGATCATGGAACGATAAGAGCCCTTAAGATCGTAAAATTCCTTGGGAATATCAGTCAAATTTCCATCTCTATATGCACTGTATATTGATGCTGACTTAGATTTAAGCTTCAAGCATTCAGCATCATACCAGGCCATCTTCTTGGGATGTAACACCCGTGCTTGGTCAGCTTGAGACTCAGATTTAGCCAGAATTGGCACTAGACTAGCCATTAAGGCACTATATTTAGTAGAAAGATCAATTTGGAAATCTGGGTTGATAACTGCACTTCTGATAGATAAACAAAATGGAGAATTTAATTGAGATGATACTTGCTCTGCCAATTTAGTCGACCAACGTTGTCTAGAATATTGTTGAGACAAAAGAGTTGAAGAAGAGGGAGCAATAGAAGGATTTAGAGTCCTATTAGTATTTAACTGTAACAATAAAGGTAGATGGTCATTAAAGATAGCCTGACTTATACTAAATTGCAGGGGCAAGGAGAACATATTTGGAGAAACTGCAAAGTAATCAACCGCGCTCCTACCCTAAGATTCGCCCTTTTCTCTCTGTCTCGTCTGCCAAACGGTTCATGCTCTGGTCATCTCTCACCTCGATTACTGTAACCTCCTTCTCACTGGCCTTCCCCGGTCTCACCTTTCTCCCCTCATCTCTGTCCAAAACTCTGCTGCCAGGGTCATCTACCTCGCCAGTCGCTTCGACCATGTGCAGCCCCTCCTCTCTTCGCTTCACTGGCT
>QEPC01005117.1:2883872-2900961 GCA_003113815.1 Sphenodon punctatus
TTCAAGATTTTTAAGCCAGTCATACGAATTTCACTGGTGTGCCATATGGTGCTTGAAACTCAGTGGTCTGACAATAAATTATTGGTTTATATCTAGTGTAAATATTTGTATACAGTTAGGGTGAAATCCTGATTCAATAGCAAAACTTACATTGACTTCAGTGGAGCCAGAATTGCCACCCAAGACATTCTTTGGTATTTACGTTGTTTGATATTTCTGTGAACTTTTAATACCAAGTGTTTAAATGCAGGGTGTAAATAGATTTCCCCTAAGTTTGACTTTACATGATGTGTCTTAAGTCTTTAGTGAAAACTCTGACTGTGGCACAACAAACGAATTGAGCAAGAATTGCAATAATAGTAATTGTGCATAAATTTCCACAATGCTCTCGTTGCATTACCATTCAGCAATTGGACATCAATAGTTAAAATTCCTGTGGTTATAGTCGGTATTAGAAAATCAAGTGTGCTGAACCTAAGGGATTTTCTTTTTTGAAAACTGGAAACAAAACTTATGACCTTCAAAAGAGATTCAAATGTCAGTATCGCATACTATAGATTACTTGGTTAAATTCAGGGCAAACAGAATGTGGTCTATTGTTGTTGTCATTGTTTTTATTTGATTTTAATATATACCCAGTGGCATGTTCTGAAACAGTACAAATGAATTTTAGGTTTGAACCACCACATTGATTATTTTTTCAAGGGAACAAAAACCAGTTCTTCTTTTAAATAATACTCCAGGTTTTTATTGGATAAGATATACATAATTGTCACTCTGTTGTTCTGCTTGTGTACATCATAAAATACCATATTTGTGCCGAGGAAAAAGTCAATACACAAGAAAAGTAGCAAAAGAGTCAAATTTGGAATTCTGTATAAGTTGGTATATATCCTGGACCCCAACTGTCCCACTTTTATCCATCTAAAATAGTAAATTGGCACTATATTGGTATAAACAGCAGAAAAATCAAAGATTTAATTTTCAAATAAATAAGTGGGGATCTAGGACCAGATTCACACTTTCAGCTCTGGGCTGCTCCACACATATTTTGACTCCAGGAGTGAATCTGTAACTCAAAACATGCACTGGGTTTGGCCAGTGCGACACCCCCCACCCCCACCTCTGCAGCTTTGCCAGCAAACACCTGGAAGAGTGCAGAGCAGGGAGTGCTGCACACTTCTGGGTTTGTCGGCAAAACCATGCAGGGCGACTTTTGCATCAGTAAAACCCCGTGCATGTTTTGGCTTCTGAATTCTCTCCTAGAGCCAAAATACGCATAGGCTGGCCTGGAACTGATGGTGTGAATGTGGTCTATGACTGAGTCACTATCTCTGCTATGGAACTGAGAGTTCTGCTTCTTTTTTGTCCTTCATGGAGGGTCGTATAAATATCTAGATTAATTCTTCCCTGAGGCGGTTTCCGATGTTACATGGGAAGGACAGGAATTTGCGCATTCGAGACCTTAGGTCTGTAATTGCAGGAATTAGAGCCTGCGAGAATACGCTAAGCCCCTTTTATCACACAAAGAATACTCATGCATTACCGGTTCACCATATGTAGTCTTTACATGGATGCATGTTCTCGCCTGATAAAAGATTAGTGCATTCTCACAGACGCTAACCCCTGCAATTTCCGAGCCACAGTCATGATTGCGCAACTTCCTGCCCCTCCCATGTAACGTCAGAAAGCAGCCTGAGTGATTCATATATACATCAAAATTGGTTCTGAGTTGGCTACATTAGTGTTGGAAATCTTAGATTTCCAGATAAAGTGGATTCTCGGAAAGATTCTAGGAACTTTGGGGCCAAGCTTAAAGACGTGTGCATGTGTGTGCACAGTGTGCATATGTGCCACTCATATGCATCCCCTCATGCAACTCACAAACATCCTCTGCATAGGGAATATGGTGCACACGTGTACAAGGGATTGGTACCAATGTCTTGCATCTGACTCAGGAACAACCAAACCAGACTTAAAATTGAAGTTTTATTTATTTATTTAATATATTTATATCCCGCCCCTCCTGCAAACAGCAAACAGTTTGTGGCGGCTAACAACTTTTAATTAAAACAATTTTTAAAATATTAAAACTATCATGAAAAACCTTACAAAAACAGGGAGGACAAAAATTTACAAAAAATAATAAGTTAAAAGCTTTACTGATACATAGACTAGATGACTATAGTTGAAAAAATGAAGATTACAATGAGTATAAGAAGATATATTGTTAGTTCACTAAAAGCTATGATTAACAGTTAAAACTATTGGGAAAAATTAAGAATCCATAAAAGAAAGTATAGTCGGGATGTCTAAAAAATACCTGCAAAACAAAATAAATTTTACACTTGAAACTGGAATTAAGAGCTGCCCTCAGCTAACCTGGTTGAAGAGTCTCACCCACTTCCTTAGTTCCAACACTTCAGATCCAAAGTAAGAGAAAGAGAAGACTTGTTTGCAAACAGGGACTATAAAGTGAACTCAGTCCCAAAGAAAGAACCAACAACACATTCACATGAGATTGTACCAAACTCTTCTCCCAGGTGTACTCTTTGTTGAGGAAGTTTGTATTCCCACATCCAAATTGTTTCTTCCCATGTTTTCTCCCCCACTTCAACCCTTCCGACTTCTAAATTTAACCCCGGGTACCCTGGTTGGTTGATAAGTTGTGCCATCATTATGAGTGTTCTGTTCATTTTTTTAATTGTCCCCACCAGGTAAGCAGTGCGGATTCATCCCCTGAGAGGGTGGAGGGGATCACATCTATTTACTTTGCTCAACATTTAAGGTTGATTGATATGTGGATTAATCCCTTCACATGATACTGGAGATGCGAGAGATGGATTTAGCCCGATTGTCAAACCTTTCTTTTCCAGCTTAACTTTTTTCACTTCATTTGCACTACATCTGATGCATCCTGTGACATAAACCTTGCACACGTTCATGAGTCCCAGGCACAATTCAAAGTGCTGGCTTTAACCTTTAAAGACCTAAATGGCTTGGGCCTTACACATCTGAAGGACCATCTTTCTTCGTGTGTCCCTTCTTGGCCCTTAAGATCTCTCTAGAGTGTCCTTTTGTGGGTTCCATCACTGGCCGAGTTTCATATGACTCAGGCCTGAAGAGAGGCATTTTTAGTGGCCACTCCACAGGATTGGAACTCATTCCCCTTGGAGGCTCGCCCGAGCCTTAGTTTGAGTGTCTTCTGGAGGCAGTGTAAGGCCTTTTTATTTGGCCAGACATTCAGTGGGTAGGGATCTATTGGCAGGGAAGAGGGTGATTGGGGTGTTGGAGAGGAGAAGTATCAGGCCCTGGATATATCTGACAACTGAATGGACTCTACCAGCTGGTAAAAGCGAATTCAGCCCATCAGATGAGAATGCAGCCTAGCTGAACAACAGTACAGAAATCAACCATCATCTATGAAAAAAGGACTCTTGTTAATTTAATTATCTCTTTGCATTCACAGATATCAGCTATGTCCAATACCATGGCGAGTCCTATCTAGAATTTCAGGGTTTGCATTTGTACCCACAAAACAACATCACTGTAGCATTTCAGACATACAGCTCCCAAGGACTCCTTCTCTACATTGAAAAGAGCCCAACAACAGTGGGGTACATCTTTATTCAGCTCTTTATCAAGCATGGTATCTTACAGGTAATGAATTGAATTAATCTGCTAGAAAATGGATTTTGTTTTTGTTGTTGTTTTAGTATATTTTTCTGCCATCAAATAAGAGAGTTTGTACTATTGAGCATCTTGGGATTTCCCAGCATTCTAAGTAGCTGCTTAAATTGTCTTTGCTTAAATTGTCCATTTTATTTTTCCAAATTCTGCTGTCAGAGATGATCATGACAACTGGGACTAAGGATAATGGCTGGTGAAAGAGGAAAACTCAAACCATAGCAAAGTTTCCACCTATAGAATATACACATTAAAAAGCAAACTGAGCAGTTTAATTTGAATCGGGTTGGTGGAGATTTGGAACGTGCTGAGTAAAGACCAAATACATAAACTCCACTAGTCATTAAGGAGATTTAGGTCTTTTTAGGCAAAACACAAATAGCTTTAAAATTTTAATAGAGTAAAAGGGATTTGAAATAGATATATCCCCAGGGCTGTACTGAAATGAAAAAACTAAGGTTTACCTTCTGCTCGTAGGGCCATATTTTACTACTTTTTAATTATTTTTTTACTTTTTAAGCATCTATAAAAAGATTGTTTGGTAAGAACCTATTGCAATGATGTAGAATACAACAACTTGTTCATTCCCAGGACTGGGCATGTATCAGTTTAAATGGAAAATCTTCATACAATTCTTCAGTGGATCACATCCAACTGCTTTACATAATTATATGGCAGGAAGAAAGAAACCTGTATGTATGTTCATTTGGATGTAAATACAGAGATTATAGAATGATGTTTTTAAAGCAATGGTACAATTTATCTTTGTCAAATTAAAGCCACCCTGATTTTTCAGGGAAGGGCAAGGTAAAAATGCAAACAAATAAATAAATCAGTAATATTTTGTTAAAATAAGACCTTGGAATGCATAATTATAAAACATTATGGATAATTTATCTTTACAGAGATAAATGTAAAGTTCTGCATTTAGAGAAGAAAAATCAAATACATAGGTATAGGAGGGATAATACCTGGCTTGGCAGCAGTACATATGAAAATGATCTAGGTGTTGTAGTTGATCATAAACTGAACATGAGTCAGCAGTGTGATGCTGCTGCTGAAAAGGTTAATGCAATTTTACGCTGCATTAACAGAAGCATAGTATCCAAGTCACAGGAAGTATCAATCAATCAATCTTGATTAGCTTGACCGTAGGTCATCGCAAAACATAAATACAAACACATAATTATTGATACAAACAACACAAAAAATATCATATATAAATATTTAAAGTTTCCATATATTAAACAAAACCAAGCCAGAATAATCGGAACTACGATTAACATATAGATAATGTAGCAATAACTATGAAAATCCTTGCCTGCCAGCTATTAAATCAAATATCAGTCCAGCATATGGAGTTTAAATTCAAA
This sequence comes from Sphenodon punctatus, assembly GCA_003113815.1. Classification (NCBI taxonomy): domain Eukaryota; kingdom Metazoa; phylum Chordata; class Lepidosauria; order Sphenodontia; family Sphenodontidae; genus Sphenodon; species Sphenodon punctatus. The sequence continues at coordinate 2,888,933 of QEPC01005117.1, forward strand.
AAAAGATTGTCTCAAATTAAATGCAGAAACCAAAAACTGCGCTATATTATTTGTAATTTCTGAGGAAGTTTTCCGAAAAAAAGAACTGAAGCGTCCACAAGTCAGACCTACTAGGGTATCTCTAAAAATACTGGGTGAGAAACTTTTTTCTCACTTGATCATATAAGTGACAGTGAAGAATAATATGTTGAGTAGACTCAGTAACTTGGAAGTAATAGTTCCACAATAATCTCTGCTAGTCAGACCTCATTTGGAGTACTGTGTCCCGTTCTTGATTCCACATTTTAAGAAGGGCATCGACAAACTGGAACGAACTGGAACAGGTTCAGAGGAGGGCGACAAAAATGGTCAGGCATCTGGAAACCAACCCCTATGAGGAAAGGTTGAAAGAACTGGATATGTTTAGCCGAGAGAGGAGAAGCCTAAAAGAGGAAACATGATCAAAGTCTTCAAATATCTGAACGGCTGTCACACAGAAGGTGGCAAAGGGTATTTTCAGATGTTACAAGATCACGCTCAACCACGGTCAATTCCTATATGGGGAGCGTGATCTAGGCACGTCTGGTCAGTGTTACATCAGATGTTCACCCCTGTGAATCATGGGGTGGAATCAGATTTACCATGCTTTCGGCCCTCCTCGCAAGAGGAGGGCCGGAAGCGTGGTAAATCTGATTCCACCTCATGATTCACGGGAGTGACCACCTGGTGTAACACTGACCAGACGTGACATTGACATGCTCAACCATGGGGAAATCCCCATGGTTGAGCGTGTCAACGTCACGTCTGGCCGCTGACCACGGCCCGGAATTGGCGGCCATGCTCGCCACCGATTCCGGGCCATGGTCAATTTCCTGTGGGCGGGCGGGCACAGTGGCTAGATTGTGCCACAGCACCCGCCCGTCTCCGGGAGGGCGGGCTGCTGGGGGAGCATGGGGGGGCGGAGCTGTGCGGCCACGCATTGTGCGGTGCGGCCCCGCCCCCTCCCCAGATGCCCCGCCGGGATCGGCCACCGCATCTGTTAGCCTGTGACGCGGTGGCCCCGGCGAGGAATCACAGGGTTGTTTCCGTGCCGGGGCCAATCGGCCCTGTCACGTCTGAAAATACCCAAAGACTTGTTCTCCGTTGCCACTGAGGGCAGAGCTAGAAATAGTGGGCTCAAATTACAAGAACGCAGATTTAGGTTAAACATTAAAAAGAAACTCATAATGGTAAAGAGCTGTTCAACAGTGGAAACAATTGTCTAGGGAGGTAGTGGGCTCTCCTTCGCTGGAGGTTTTCAAACAGAGGCTGGAAGGCCATCTGTCAGGGATGCTGTTGATTTCCTGCATTGAGCAGGGGTTTGGGTAGATGACTTCTGAGCTCTCGTCTAACTCTATAATAATACTGAAAAGCTAAGTGCCTTTTAAAGTACTAGTCATCCTTTATTTATTGGAGAAACAGCTCTACCTAATTTATTCAAATTCTGCTGTAACATAAAATATTGCACATTAGGAAAGACGTAAATGGAAGTCTGCTTATATTTAAAGGCCAGTTTGAGTTCCAGTTACACCCAACATATAAAGGATATTTTACACCCAACATATAAAGGATATTTTTAAAGTAACAGTTGAGCACACCAAGCTTCTCTTGATAACTGAAAATGTAGGCAAAAAACCATTGGTTTCTTGGAGTATGGTTTCTCCAATAAGACTGAAGCTGTACAAGGTAGTTGGTTATGCAGTGTTTAGCAAATTTTTATCCAATTAAGTCAATGTTAGTTTTACTTACTGTAAAGTACTCATGCAAGTTAATAAAAATCTAATTTAAAAAATGTAATCATGTGAAAAAGATTTAATATACAAAAAAATCAAAATAATTCACACTGATCACTTTCATGTAGTGACTAGCCCATGACCCAGTATGCCACGTTAAAACTAATGTAATTCAACCTTAATCATTGACAAAACTATTCAGTTGTGAACAGTGAACAAATGGTTCCAAGCACCCAAACCAGACATAATTATCAGTGGATAAACCATGAAATCAAGAGTGTGTCCTAGGTCTGTACTCAATAGTACTTCTGAGTACTGCGGCTGAATACTGAAGTTCTGAGTAATCAACCCAAGTACTCGGCAGCCCTTCGGCACTGTTTCAGAATTCAGACTCTAAATTCCAGACTGGAAAACTTCAGAAACTTTGGAAAGTTGTTGCAAAGTTTTGAACCCACAGCCAAAGCATTACCCAGAAAAGCAGACTAGCAAGAGTGGGGCAATCGCTCCAGAAGACAACCCCACAAAAGTGCAACTGCTTGCAGAAATTTAAAAAAACACAACAGTAGTGTACCAACAGCATGACCCACCATCAGCAGTGAGTGCACCCACTTTAATCATTATGCCAACCAAGCAGTGCACAAAAATGGAGGCTATCAAGGGACATTCACTCAAGAAGAATAAAACAACCTCGCAAAACAGTCTGCAAGTGCATGGAGAAATAAATCCCACCAAAAGCCAGCAAGCCTAGGCCCCAGCAGTCACAAAATTAAGAAACCAGAAATTCAAACACACCCCAGGGGCACCCTCTTGGTATTGCACTGGTACTGTGGTACTGGTAACTTGAACAGACCAGGCAAAGGGAAGAGGCACCAGACACAGAGCTCCCAGTCTGGCCTCATGGTGCCAAACTGCTGGCAGAACAGTAGAAGTTACACTTTACAATTATGCTCTGTTTGCCATGTTGCAGCCTAGACAACATACATGACCCCACAAAACTGTCTGCATCTGCATGGAAAAATACCCCCCAACAAAAGCCAGCCAGTCCACCCAGCTGACAAAATTATAAGGACCACAAGAAAGAAACCAGACATTCTTCACAGACACACACCCCAAGGTACCCCCTTATCTTGGCATGGCATTGGTACTGTGGCACTGATAACTTGAACAGACCAGGCAAGGGGAAGTGAGTCAGGCAGAGAGATCCCTCTGGCCTCATGGCGCCAAGTGCCAACCAAGCAGCAGGCAGAACTATAAGCAATGTGGCACCCAATTATTTTTATATTTAAAAACTACATGGCATGGTAAAGGTAAAGGTACACACACACCCCGCCACCCCCAGAACTGGCCCTATAGGCCAGGCCTGGCCAGGCCAGGCCAGGCACCCTTCCCCTGCCAGCCATTACTTACAGATCCAGCAGCACTGTAGCATACAGCGATATTCACCAAAGAGACTGGACAAAATGGCTGCAGCCACTTTTATTTTGTCCTGCCAGCCAATCAAAAGCTTGCTATCTGATTTGGCCAGTCAATCAAAATTTGCCATCTGGCTTACTATCACTCAACTGTCCCCTCCCATACCCCCCCTCCTACCAAATATGGCACTAAATTTCATTTCCAGAAGAAGCTCAACTGTCCACTAGCCCCCCACATGTGCAGCAGTTTCTGAAGTTTTCAGAATAATGGCCTTGGTCCTCTGAACTTTGGAATTCGGTCTTTTGGACCCTAATATCTTAATCTTTGCTGAAATTCTGAAGTTTTTCAAAGACCGAGTTTCAGCCCTAGCGTGTTCACATATTGTTATAGAAAACTGAATGGTGTACCTTAAGATTATTGAAATGAGGGAACATTATGAGGTGCTGGGGTTGGGTGGGAACAGCTGTGCCCCTTCTAACTCTCCATGCTCATGCATTGCATGAACCACATTTCAGACTGTATGCTGCGTAATGCCATAAGTCCTAGGTTAAAGAGCCATTGAGAGTCCCAACACTATCCTATAATGTACGGTGCCGCTGTTACAAATAATATGCTGGTGAGTAAGGTTGACCTATGGCAAATATTGACCCCTGTTAGATCTCTGGATTGTTGACACCTCTGAAAATCAGGCTCAAATATATGTAACAAAAACTCTACAGAGATAAAGTATAAATTTTAAAATGTGGACTTTATAGAAGTGCTTTTCACTTTTAAGTTCAGTTATTAGATCTCTTGATCCAGAGACATCTAAACTTTAACACTAGTTTCTCTAGATATGAACAGTTCAGTTTCACATTTTCTATCATACCATTTAGCTTTTTCAAAACCTGTAGCTGTGAGGTCTAATAAAACCATTTTTTTCCTCCTTTGTATCAGTTTTTATGTGATGGTGAGGCAGAAGTTAGAAGCATCAATACTACTGTCAGAGTGGATTATGGACTCAAATATACAGTGCACGTTAGGTAAGTTATTTTTTTTCCATCTTCAATATTCATAATTGACCAACAGGTCAACTAGGAAATGTTTGCAGAAGGAATTTACTGAATATATATATATATATATAATAATTATCAGAGTCAATCAACTCTTCCAGAGATTCAAAAGATTTATCCACAGGAAACAACTTTCTCTTTCCCCACAGTGCAAAAAGGAAGAAAACACACTTAGTTTGGATAGCAGCTCTATTCATTAAATAAAGGCCAAAGCTCTTTATTGATTAAATACAACTTTAGTCTGAGTAAAGAGAGGATAACCAAGTAAATTTCCCCAAAGTCAAATCCAGTGGCAGTAATAGCAAGAAGTCGGACACCGGCGGCTCTCTTATTCCAGTAACCTATCGTGCTGTGCGCCCAAGGCAAAGGATTGGGCAATCCTGCATAGTTAGATTGCTGCTGATGGCCCCTTGGGGTTACCATCAACACCGTAGGTTGGACAACCCCTTGGGTATTTTCAGACATTACGAAACCACGCTCAACCCCAGTCAAGCGGCAGTGGTGGTGAATGGTCCCTTAGCATCTGTTTGAATCCCTCCAGATGTTCACCACAGTGAGCCACTGGTGGGAATAAAAATAACCACACTTCCGAGGATGGTCTGGGGACCATCTCCGAAAGCGTGGTCAAAGTGATTCCCGCTGAGGGTGAACACCCAGCGGGAATCACTTCCCCCCCAACAGACGTGACGTTAACACGCTCAACCACAGTGGAATTCACCATGGTTGAGCATGTCAATGTCACGTCTGTTCCCTGACCTGACTACGGCCCGGAATCGGCAGCCGTGCTTACCGCTGATTCTGGGCCATGGTCAATAGGCTGGGGGGGGCGGGCGGGTGCCGCAGCCGCACTGGCCGCAGTGCCTGCCCATCTCTGGGAGGGCGGGCTTCTGGGGGAGGGTGGGGGGATGCACGTGGTGCCATGCAGCCCCTCCCTGTCCCCAGATTCCCCACCGGAATCGGCCAGCACATCTGTTGACATGCCGGTATTGATCCCAGTGGGGAATCAATAGGGTGATTCCGTGACGGGGCGAATGCCGCCCCGTCACATCTGAAATCACCCCTTGACAGCATTAACTTCATCCCCTAGCGGTGTGTACCAGGCCCCCATGTTGTTTTGGTTTTCATTATTCAAAAATGTCATTTTCGTTGTTAACAACAATGTCATTATCGTTATTATTTTTATCATTTTTGTTGGTTTTGTTATTGATATTCTTTATTGATATTAGTTATCAATATTAGTTTCAAACAAAGATTTTATTTTTGGTATTGGTATCGATTCCTGTGCACAACTAATATCTATCTAAATCTAAGGGAGACGGGAAGGGAAAAGGAAAACTATCTATTATCTAATAAATCATCTATATAACTATTCTAATCTCTCTCTCTCTCTCTCTCTCTCTCTCCACACTATACTACCTATCTATATATAATGTCCAGGGGGGAGAAGGGCAGGGAAAGGGAGAAGGTCAAATGTAGAGTATGCGGAAGGAAAGGTTTTGGTGGTAATAAAATGAGGGCTAAGGAGGATTTTTTGTGTGCAAGCACCACAGTTCTGTAGATGCAACCTGACAAGGAGAGCTCTCACAGAACAGAGAAAAAACCTGGTCCTCCCATTATAAAGTGTTGCAGTGTCCCCGCAGAGCCCCCTGATTGTGATTGCAGAATACCTGCTGCCTCCCAAAACCAGAGTGCCATGATACTTCTGGGGTCTGTCTGCACTGCTCACTGGTCAGCTATACATCCATCAGATACTGTTGATCTGCTCGCCCCTCCCAACACAGGCACAGGTCAAGAGTTCAACCCTGTTTAGGGCTCCTAGATGTCTGCTCCCTCCTCCCCTCTCCTCATTTCCCCTCCAAAACCTAATTGCCGAAGCACTAATAATAATGACATTGTTGTTATCATTTCTCGTTATCGTTTTTCATTTTCATTGTTGTTATCGATATCGATCTTGTCATCGTTACCATTATCAGTATTCTCGGTTGTCATTTTCAGTATTCTCGGTTGTCGTTATCGTTATTGCAATAACAAAAATGACACTTTATTATCGTTATTGTAATAACAAAAATGACATGCACATGCACACCCTTATAATCCCCACCACATCCTGAGGTGGTCCAAATTTTCATTATGCATTCCTTTTAATTTACCAAAACCTGAAGATACCACTGGACTTCCGCCACTAGAGCAGCCAGCTTTGCTTGGCATTCTCACCCCCTGCAACTCTGTGCCCAGACCAGTTTAAACCAAGGTTCTACGAACCAACTGTCTCAAATAAAGGTCCACGCCCTGGGGAGACAGTTGCACTCTATCTTCCCTAAATAACTCTGGCACTGAACAACAAATGGGCCTATGATCCAAGAACAAAACCTCATAATCGAACAACCAGTTCCTAACCCCTCTCATTATCCACTTTTTACTACCATCAACCTTCTTGGGGGTTAATTGCATTCCTCCAAACCTGCCTCTGCATAAATTGTATAAATACGAGCTGCGATCCGGCCAGCAGGTTCTTTAATCCTAAAATATCCCACCTGATCTTAAAAAGTAACTCCAATCCAGATACCCCAGGGTGATCATTTCCCCCAAGTGAATGACTATTAATTGAGGGTGAGGCTCATCAAAATCATGTGAATCATCAACATAAGTTGGTCCTACAGCATGCCTTTCCTGACCTTTCTTGTAACCTCAGCTCTAACTTCTAAGATTCAGCTGAGATCCCCAACTAGTATGCCTGGATGCAACGGTTGCCCAGTAGACCATGCTGTGGCTCAGAAGCTATATCTGCTTTCAAGCCCACACATCAAACAAGCCTGCATCAGAAACAAAAAAAAACCAATAATAAACTCCCAAAGAGAAAAAAAACCCAACTGTAACAGGGTGGGCTTGGCCTGGGGTGCGTCTTGCAGGACCAGACCCTCAAAATCCCACCTCCTTTTGGAATTAGCTCCGTTCAATAGTTTACCACTGTTATCAAGTTCCCAGGCTTCATCCTTTCACAGATTAACACCAGTCTCACATCAGTAGTAGTAGTCTCACAAATGCTAGGAACCAGTCCTCCAGCGAACCAGCCCTATCTAGTCCTTAGTGGCAGCTGGTGGGTTCTGAGGCTGGTGGGGCCAGCAGTTGGTGGAGCCAGCCCAGAGGTAGGTGTATCAGACCCCAAAATTGCACACTTACATGATCATGATCAATGGAAAGAAAATGCACATGTGTTTTGTCTTGAAAACGCAGACAATGCTATAAAACCCAAGTAGGATTATGTAAAATTCTAAATGACACACCATAAATGCTGTATAGAGGGTGAGGAGGCATGCACAGTTCAGGAGAGGGCATGTAACACCCACCCTGTGGAGCATTCAAAGAAACCCACACCAAATTGAATGGAAAATGCAGGAAAACCCAACAGCATCATGTGGAATCCTACAATGCACATCTGCCATAAATGCTGCAATTGGTCCCTGGGAGGGAAAGGATACTCCACCCCTGATATAGCCTTTTCAGTCCTTCCTGCAGCTGAAAGCCCCCAAACTAGGCAGGTGAACAAGTGATTCACAAAAAAATACATGGAAATCTCCTTAAGATCCCAAGTTCAAACTTCAAAGTAGAGTGGGGGGCAAAATTAAAATTGGCTAATGTGGCTATTTTTCCCTTCAAAACGCTAAAACCACACAAGGTTTGTTGTGTGCAAAATCAACAAGTATTTTTTAAAGTGTCCTTAATCACCAAATAAATTCTTTGGAAAAGCTTCTATATTTTGTCTAGGATTTTTTCCCACTATGAGTTTACCAAAATATGCCAACCAATTTAAACATTCAAAGTTCAACTTTCTCAATCATTGTCACACAGCAAGAGGGACAAAATTCAAAGGCGCTGTCACAAGAAAGTGCAACAGTATAAGACAATATAAGGTCATGTCAAAAACAAACTTCTAAAGTAGATGACCCCCCCCGCCCCAGCTCCTCAAAACCACAACCAAGGCTAAACAAGGACTGCAATTATTGTGGATGCCAAGAATTTCCTTCCTCCATCCCTCCCTCCAGTGCCAGACAGGCACTCATGATGACCATGATCCACCCCTCAGTCCTCACCAGAGACCAGCAACTAGTCTAACAGACACACTTCTGTCTACAAAAAAGAATCTGGAAAAATGCCTGCTTGCCCCTTTCCCTGCTTGTTTGTTGTTGTCCAACAACTCATGTCCCCCAAAAGAAGATCAGAAGCCAGGCTACTCACCATCACCACAGGTCCCAGGAGGATGTTCCCTACCTGAGCAGGGCCAGGTACTGTCTTGGCTTCTGGCAGCAAAGCAAGCAAATAGTGCACTGTGTCAGCAAGCCAAATATAAATCCTTATATTATCCTCCTTGGTGACAATTGGCAAATAAAATCCTTATCTTCCAGCAGACTCTCCTCTTTAGAGAGAGTGACTATCGAGCGCAGGACAGGCACACTGTGGCAGCCTGCCCCACAGCAACACAAAATGGCACCAGGAAGCACAAGCCAGAGGCATATGAGTCATGAGGCAGAGAGAAAGCTGTTAGCATGTTGTCCAGGGAGTGTGAAAAGTCCACGCAACTTCTAGCTCAGCCTCCCCTATGCCTAGGCTCTTCGGTTGCTTGGCTCCACCTCCCACTCCTTCCCACCCCCAGTCCAAAGCAGCCGTGGCCTGCATAGTAACAGTGGTTGGTTATTAAATTAATATTATTTGCATATGTCGTTCTGAGGGGCTGGGCAGGCAGTGGCACTGTGACTCCACCTATGGCCCTATGCCCAAGCTGCTGCTAGACTGGGCATTTATCACAGCCGCCCAGGCACCCTCTAACATTGTGAAGTTTCTGCCTCCCATAAGGGCTCTTTAAACACTTCCCCCAACTGGGCTAAGAGGAGAACTGTGGACCCCAATGCTTGCAGTATGGATGGCAGAGCCTGTAGCCCATACTGCAATGCGATTTCAATTGTCCCTCTTAGGACTCAAGTGAGGCTTAGAGGTGTTCTCCCCCTCCAACACTGCCTTCAAGATCCGGTGTGACAGTAACAGTGGTGTGGTGGGGCACGCACTAGAGCCTACCCTGCCCCCCAAGCCTCCACAGATGCTGCGCGTGTGCAGAAGCTTATCTGAGCTCACGCATGTGTATTGCCAGCATGTTTCCACCCCCCTCACACACACACACCTGGAAGTGCAGTACAAAGCTGCTCCACTGCCACTGACTGGGCCACAACACAAATACGGTGTAGTTTGAGGTAGAGGCAGCAACTCAGAAGAGAGTCAACTGCCTAATGAAAGGGTTAGGGGGCCAACAGGGTGGAAGGGGCAATGCCTGAAGGTGCGCACCGTGCCTGTTAGCCCCAGTCCAACCAGGTCACAGTCCTCTGGCTGGCTACTCACAGTTGCAGGCTTACAGGCTGCTACAAGACCCTCTGGAGACTACAGTCCAGTACTCCAGTTGAAGAGCCCTTTCTTATCCCAAGCACTCAAGTAGCAGCCCTCCTTGATTATCCCTCTGGTTTAGCAGCCTTCCCATTCAGGACAAGGTCCATGCTGAGAGTTCTCAAGCAGAGATGTGTGTCTGACCATGACCACAGCCAGACAGACTGTCCTCTCCTCAGCCTTGTCTTCTCTTATACTGCTCCAGGGGCGTGACTAGCCCTTCAAGCTTTCAGCCCTTAAAGGGCCATTACCATGCCATGCTCCTTACTGTCTCTTCAGGGCTGACTTCACTAAGCCGATCTGCAGCTGCCCCAGCCTCTACAACCCCAAGGCTGGTTCCCTTGGCACTCTTAAAGGTGCAGCAGCCCTGGCATGCTGCTCTCTGGCATACCAATCATATACCAGCATCAAACCCCTAAGTTAGGCAACAATGATCTCCACCTCCCCAAGGTGTGGATGTCAAGTTCCAGCATACCCAATGAAGCAGCTGAAGAGACTGCCCCAATACCAAAATGCTCACCCAATAATCCCAAACATTTTAAATTTTATTTTATGATCTTAAAACATAGTTGTGAGCCACCACGAGCCGTCTGTTGACAGGAGGGGATGGGATATAAATTTTAATATAAATAAAAATAAATATATAAATAAAACAGGCTAAGCAATAGCGCATAATTGTCATGAAATGTTATCTTGTTAAAGAAGACAAGCCAGTATCAAGGGACCATACCTGGGAGGTAGGGGGTGAAGAGACATATGCAACCACATAGCCTTGATGGGGCAAATACCTTGATTGGACAACTAATGCAATTGCACCATTTTGTTCCTTATATTTTCCTTATACAAATTTTCCTCCGTTTTCCCTATACAAATTTGAGAGATTCTTAGTTAGATTGATCCCCAGATATTTGATGGTGTTGGGTTGTTCTGAAAATGGCACTTCTCACCTAAGTCTTTTTGCTTCTCATGAGATTTGTCATCGTTGATTTTATATCCAGATATTATTCCAAAGCTGGCAGTCAGGGATGTTAAAACTGGAATTGACTCCACTGGGTCTGCTATAAAAAGTAGCATATCATCTGCAAAAAATGCAGCTTTATGCTGAGTGGATCCTATCTCAATCCCCTTTATATACTTTTCCTGTAATGCCTCTAGCATGATGTCAAACAGGAGAGGGGATAGGGGGCATTCGTGTCTCATACCTCTCCTTAGACTAAGAAAATCCTGCCGATTCCATCCCATTGGATATATTACTTTCAGCCACATGATAAAATTATCCCTAAAACCCATCTTATTCATAATTTGAAGGAGGCATTTTGACCGTATTAAAAACCTTGTCTGCATCAACTGATATAATCATTGCAGGGGTCTCGGTTGATTGCAAAAAGTGCATGATATTAATGGTTCTATGGATATTATTATTTATTTATTTTATTTATTTCTACAATTTATACCCCGCCCCCTCCTGAAGACAGCTTGGGGCGGCTTACAACAATATAAAATACATAAAAACAAGTATAAAACAATTAAAAAGAATCAACAAGTTAAATGTTTAAAACAGGGCCCCGGGAATTAAAACAGCAACAGGATAGGGGAGAAAAAGAATATAACCCTCCCCCACCCTCCCGCACACCCCAAAGGCCTGGGCGAACAGCCAGGTTTTACAACACCGCCGGAATGACAATAGGCTTGGGGTCAGGTGAGCTTCCTCCGAAAGGGAGTTCCAAAGGTGCGGCGGGGCCACCGAGAATGCCCTCTCCATTGTGGCCCCCTGCTTTACGCGGGGAACCTCCAGGAAGGCACCTCCAGCCGACTGCAGGAACTGCTCTGGGGTGCGGAGGGGAGGTGGTCTCTGAGGTATGAAGGGTCAGACCGTGAAGGGCCTTATAGATCAACACCAAAACCTTGAACCTAGCTCAACACACTATTGGCAGCCAGTGCAGAGTCTGGAGCACAGGTGTAATGTGCTCCCGACGACCCGTCCCCATAAGGAGACGGGCTGCCGCATTCTGCACTAGCTGCAGCCTCCAAACCAGGAACAAGGGAAGCCCCACGTAGAGCGCATTCAGTAGTCCAGCCTCAAGGTGACGAAGGCATGGATGAGGGAGGCCAGGTCTGGGCCAGAGACGAACGGACGCAGCCTACGCACCAGATACAGCTGGCAGAAGGCAGCCTTAGCGACTGCCTCCACCTGCTGCTCCAGGCGGAGGTCCGCATCCAATATCACCCCCAGACTCTGGACCTGCTGAGCTATAGGAGGACCAACTCCCCCAATCAGGGGGGCCACTACCTCCTTCGCTCTCCCCACCAACATCACCTCCATCTTATCGGGGTTGAGCTTCAGTCTGCTCTGCCACATCCATTCCGCCACAGCCTCCAAACA
>QEPC01005117.1:2910351-2925138 GCA_003113815.1 Sphenodon punctatus
ATATATATATATAAATATATATATTTATATGACTAAAAATATATTCATTCCTGCCTCCATGTATGCCTGAGCTAAATTTTCTCAGTTTATATATTTCAGACTTTCTATGCTACATGCCCTGTGTGGCCCAAAAACTTGCTCATTTTCACCACTAACAGCTGGCCCAATAAAAGATATCATTCAAACCACCTTGTCTCCATCTTTGAATATTGAAGAAGAATTTATTTTTAACTGTGAGAGAGATCCAATTGTGTATAACCTTTCTGATCAATATGGTTATTGAACACAAAATTAATATCCAGATGCTCTTCTAAGATCTAGTAACTGTATTAGTTTCTCCATCAATATGCATTAGTGAAAAGCAACTTTAAAAACTTTCTATAGTATACTGTAGCAATGTATACTATTTTAAAGTACAAAACTAATACTGTACAATGAAAAGGAACCTTTTAAAATTAATAAGAGTACTTCCACCATACTGTACATAATGCACCAAAGAATAGAATTCCATATAAAAACAATTTGTATTATCAATTCTATCATTAACGATTGCACTGATACAAGGTCTGTGCACGCAGACCAAAACCATGTGTATGAGTGCAGTGGGGTCTCAAGAAAGTCCTGCTTCCCAATCCTGTGATGGCCGGGAAATAGAATAACGAAGTTCAAGTGGCTGGCATGGCAGTGGTGGGGTCGGGAGTCAGGGGACTTTCCCAGAGCCCCCATGCGTGTACATTCTATGCATGTATACACAATTCCAGTTTGGGGCTGTGAGCATGCCTGAGGTGCACACTTATAGTTCCACAGTTTAAATGCATGTACTCTAGGTAGCTAACACCACCTCACAATAATAAACCGACCCAGGTAAGAAAACCATTTCATTCCTTAAAAATGAAAATCTACAATTTAAAATGGCATGCTTTAGATATGCATTATGAAGTTCAATGGTGTTTGTTGAGTTCACTGAAAAGAATTCCCAGAGCCCACCAAAAATGTGGGCATTATCGGCAGGTACTAATTTTAGTACTGGATGCAACTCTAATTTGAACACTACTTTCAGGTCTTTTCTTGAAGCTAAACATAGTTCCCAGTTCCTTTCATAAGACTTGCTTTCAAGATCCTTTGCCATCTTTGTCACCCTCTGAACCTGCTCCAATTTTTCAATGACCTTAAAATGAGATGTCCAAAACTGGACAAAGTACTTCAGATTTGGTCTCATCCATGAAGGTTGGAGCAGAATTACTTAGTGTTACTCGGAAACAATGTTTCCATTAATGCAGCCTAAAATTGCATTAGCTGTTTTTGTAGCTTCACCAGATTGCTGCTGCTTGTTCAGTTTGTGATTAACCATAATCCCTAAATCATTTTTACACTGGTTGCTGAAGGACTTCTGGGCCCCTAAAGTCACGCACATGCACATAGTCCCCATGCAGGAGTTGCACGTGGATTGCGCGCAGACAGTACTCAGTCTCACATCATGTGCACAGGGTTTAGGATCAGGCCCAATAATTTTTTTCCATGATATAATCCTATTTGCTGTTATTAGAAATAATCATATTTTAAAACATATTCCTTTATTACATGGACATTTCCTCTTTTTCTTTTGGGTTATAATTATACATTTCTTTTTTAAAGTGAATTCGTTTGTATAGGTTTCAAGCCTCAGACATGCCAACTTGCAACTTGTTAATCAAACGGCTTCTATTATGTTTATGGGTTTTATTATAAGACAAGCTCTTTACTTGATTTCATTGTTCCTTGGTTTAGCAACAGTCTAATTAATTTGTCAGGCAAGCATGAACACAGCGTATGGTGTGGCTATAAATGTTTCTCTTAAATTTATGCAGGCAAGACATGTTACCATGTGAAGCTGAAGTGTCTGTCTTGGGTGTTTCCACAAAGAGAAGTATGCATAGCAATGTCTGGTCTGACTCGATTTGGCAGAAAACGGGACCAGTATTTATAGGTGGCGTACCTTATTCCTATGCAACAAAACAGGTATTCTTATTAAGTTATCAAGTGTCTTGTTTTATCGAGAGTAAATCTAAAGGCAAAAGCACAGGATTTGTTCAGTATTGTTTTCTCACTGAAACTCCTGCTTCCTCCAAATGAAAGTTGTTCGCTACTGACTCATCCCAACAATGAAATGATGATATTTTTCAATTCAAAGACACACTTTTTCTTCCAGCAATATATTTTTCACAGTAATATATTTTTTCACAGTGAAACGCAGCCATAAAAACTATATGTTCCTTGCACACGTGCACTCACTTTCTCTCTCTGTATAATACTGCCCCCTCCACTTTATCCTAACACAGTCCTTAAGGTTAGCCAAGAATAGTGTCCTGCTAATTCCATTCATTGCGCCAAGTTCAGACAGCTAAGACCTGCAGAAGGCATTATTGGTGTCTGTCCCACAACTCTAACATTCCTTTCCCCTGAAAGTTTACCAAAGTCCTCTCTCTCTCAGTGGGGCTGCAGCTCTCTTGAGCAGCTGGGAGTAACTCTCCCTTTAGGTGAGTTGACTGCCTCCACAGCACTTTGGGGGATATTTTTCATTCGTTCATTCCTTCATTCATTCCCATTTCTACACCCTACTCCTATGGCTCAGGGCAGCTTACATGATAAAAAACACACATCATAGGAAAACAATAAAACTCCATTTTAAACTTCATTTAAAAACCACACCACCCTCACCCTTAAGCCCTCCCACCTCAACCTGAATCCTGATCCCAATCCCAAATTCATTTAATATAACTTTGAATAAAACCCTAGTGCCTCCTGCCAAATGCTTTGCTAAAGAGAAATGTTTTACACTGCCTCCTGAAAATTCTCAGTTTTGGGCACTGCTGGACGTCCAGGGGAAGGTAGTTCATAACAGAGGGGCAGTAATCCAAGAATGGCAGAAGAGCCGTTAAGAGAAGAAGGCTCTGTTGTAAGGTCTGTCTGCTGCTGGCTAAGACAGGGAAAGGGGCTTAGCAGGCTTCACTGCCATGGTACTGACTGATTTTGAAAAGAGGTTTGCCTAAGAGCCTGGGAAGAGGCTTGATGGAGCATTGTAGAAGGGACTGGAGGCCTAGAGAGTGACTTGCTACAGCACCTTAGGGAGAGTTTTTTATGGACCTTGTGTGGATATTTGGGGATGTGTATTGTACTGCAAATATACCAGCATTCAGAGGTGGAAAAAGCTTGGGTGCAGTATGACTTCTAAGGGCCTTGATCTTGGGGGCTGCAGCCCAGAGCCACTGTATCACATCCTGATGTTGTACATTTTAGATTTATTTTATGCTTTTTCATGTGTTGTAATCCACCCTGAGCCCTTAGGATAGAAAGGTCTAAAATCTTTAAAANGTCCTTTCCCCTGAAAGTTTACCAAAGTCCTCTCTCTCTCAGTGGGGCTGCAGCTCTCTTGAGCAGCTGGGAGTAACTCTCCCTTTAGGTGAGTTGACTGCCTCCACAGCACTTTGGGGGATATTTTTCATTCGTTCATTCCTTCATTCATTCCCATTTCTACACCCTACTCCTATGGCTCAGGGCAGCTTACATGATAAAAAACACACATCATAGGAAAACAATAAAACTCCATTTTAAACTTCATTTAAAAACCACACCACCCTCACCCTTAAGCCCTCCCACCTCAACCTGAATCCTGATCCCAATCCCAAATTCATTTAATATAACTTTGAATAAAACCCTAGTGCCTCCTGCCAAATGCTTTGCTAAAGAGAAATGTTTTACACTGCCTCCTGAAAATTCTCAGTTTTGGGCACTGCTGGACGTCCAGGGGAAGGTAGTTCATAACAGAGGGGCAGTAATCCAAGAATGGCAGAAGAGCCGTTAAGAGAAGAAGGCTCTGTTGTAAGGTCTGTCTGCTGCTGGCTAAGACAGGGAAAGGGGCTTAGCAGGCTTCACTGCCATGGTACTGACTGATTTTGAAAAGAGGTTTGCCTAAGAGCCTGGGAAGAGGCTTGATGGAGCATTGTAGAAGGGACTGGAGGCCTAGAGAGTGACTTGCTACAGCACCTTAGGGAGAGTTTTTTATGGACCTTGTGTGGATATTTGGGGATGTGTATTGTACTGCAAATATACCAGCATTCAGAGGTGGAAAAAGCTTGGGTGCAGTATGACTTCTAAGGGCCTTGATCTTGGGGGCTGCAGCCCAGAGCCACTGTATCACATCCTGATGTTGTACATTTTAGATTTATTTTATGCTTTTTCATGTGTTGTAATCCACCCTGAGCCCTTAGGATAGAAAGGTCTAAAATCTTTAAAATATAATTTAAAATAATAAAAATTATAATTGCATGTACATGAAAAGAGGCTACAGACACAGAATTTGGGTTAAATTGGCCATAACTCTATATTAACCATTAAAAAGTGGCAGTCTGTAGCACCCGTTGGGGGTAAACAAACCAGAATAAACCCAGCACCACACCACTTTAGCCAACCTATCCAGTACCTCAGCTCGCCAATCCCAAATGGAGTTTCTGATCCATTTCCATTTGAGCCACCTGGACCCTCTGTGTTGGGGTCCTGAGGAAAGAGTGATGGTTCCTTCACCAACTAGGAACAGCATATATCCAGCATATAGTCCCACCACCACCCAGGGTTGGGCAAAACCTTGGGTCTCATATCCCCCGATTGTTCACCCTTCCCTCACCTCGTAAAGAGGTGCCTCAACCTTTACAGGTTCCATTCTATTCTGTTCCATGTTCCGTTCCCATTTAGTGAGTTCCCTTTCCCATTGGCACTGAACTACTGCCGCTAGAACTGCTAGCTTATGCTTGGCATGCTCGCCGCCAAGAATGCCTGATTCCCAGACTGCCATTAGATTAACTTCTCCAAGCTGCACTGTAAGCTTCTCAAATACCAGTCCATTCCCAGTTGTGACAGATGAACCTCATCCTCCTAGTACACCTCAGGCTTCAGCCAGTGGTCCGACCTCAAAACCTCACTTCAACTCAGTGAATCGTTTGATCTCCCTGATTAGCCTTATCCGAGCTCTGTCAACTCGCTTAAGGTTCACCTCTCCTCTCCAAACCCATCTTTGTAAGGGCAGTGTAAACACAATACTGACCCTGGGGAAGATTTCCTGCAACCATTGCTGCTCCTGTCTGATCATGATAGACGGGTCCAAACCTGAGCTCCCACAAAATTATTTTCCCCAAGGTGCAAGGCTATTATGTCTGGCTCAGCCCTTGCCTTCCACTCCAATAACATCGGTATGAGTTGCGCCCATGACATGCCCTTCTTCCCTCTCCAGAAAATTTCTGCTCTGAGCCTTAAACCAAGCTGGGACCCCCACTGGGTTTCCCGGCCATGTCCACTGCCCAGCGGACATACCGTGCCTCAGGATTCACACCAGGTTCTGCGATCCAGCCAACAATCCTAGAACAATCAGCACACATGCTAACTGATGAAAAAATTAGACTATATAGGAAAACCAGTTTCCATGACTACACGATGTCCATTCCATCCTGGGGGCACTTGCACTTACTGGATCATGAACGGGACAAATGTACAAACAAAAAGCCCCTAATCACTGTCTGCCAACCGCATGGATATCTGTCTCTCTAAAGCTGGTAGCAACCGCTGCGGAGGCTGCTCCTATCTGAAAAATATGAGACCCAAATAAACCCTCCAGGAAGCCCATGTTATGTAAGCATCAACTCATAACTAAAATAAATTGATACCTGGTAGAGGGGATCCCGACTCATTTGGCCTTTGCAGCATGCAAACACAACATTTTCATCACCTCCACCAGGCATGTGGAATAAGGAGAAGCCCCATACCCCTTATTCATGATAATATGTGCCTCCCTGCCCCCTCTGGTCAGTTCTGTACCAGTGTATCTGCAACGTAATTGTTCACCCAATTTTAAATTTGCACCTGCAGTCTTACCTGATTGGTGTCCATGCAATCTTGAATGCTTCACCAAATAGGGTGGTCTCCTTGGGAGATGTAAATATGTGACCTAATCTGACAAACATGTCCAGAGTCAGGCAACATGGCCAGTCTGGTCTAATCCGGCCTGCCCACCTCGCAGTGCCATGACTCAAACATGGCCTTCAGGATTGATGACTGAATAAGTTCTAGGTAGCCTGCCAATCTGGGAATAAGCAATAACGCAGCCCATCTAGCTGATCTTGTGCCAGGTGCAAACCCCTTTTTATGGAGGTGCAAACCAAACCAAATGATTTGTTGTAAGGGAACTGGGAATACGTCTGTCCAAACCCACACCTGACTGAAGGTCTTGAAAATCCCTCTGTACCCACTTGTAAGCCACTCTGTGGAAGGAGCAACAGAGCTGCGGACCATGGAGAATAATTCTATGATCAGAGACTCCAAGTTCCACTGCGATGGACTCCGGTGTTTGCCGAGCCCAAGGGGCAAAGGGATCAGAATGCTGCATCTGAAACTGAGAAGAGAAGGAGGTCTACTGTTTTTTTTTACTGGTACCTGGAATGTGTTTCACTGAAGAAACAAAATTATGTCTCAAACAGGCCAGGATGAATATGTGCATCAGTCTCAAAATTGTAGCTGACTTGAATGACAGATAATTAATAACATGGAGAACCAGCATGCTGCCAACTTTCAAATGCTACTCTTGTCTGTAAATTCCTTAGTCCATATAAGAACTACCGCTACATATGGGAAATAATCTGAGAAATGTTAAGTTCCATTACTGTCCACTCAGACGGCCACCCTCGACACACAAGCCACCCCTAAAGTTCTTCCCAAGCTGCTTCCCCAGCTACATCTGAATGGAACTGCATTTCAGACTCTGATAAAAGTGTTTTCCACTAAATGTCAACACAGTTATGTTCTCTGAGGGAGGTGGCCCAAACCTCTTAGTCCATCCCCATATCCTGGGTAACCCTTATTAAACTTTATTATTATTATTATTATTATTCATGATCATAGGTCGAGACTAAAAAATAATACAAAACAATAAACAAAAACAAATAGACGAATAGCAATTACTCATAATAAGATAAGTTCAAAGCAACTAAAAAGCAGAATAGCTGTACAAACATATAAATATGGAAAAAGCGAATAGATCTACTATATAAAGAAGAACAACTTCTTTTAATTAGGGCCATAGCCATATTAGCAAAAGCATGCATCATAGCAGTCATTTACTGAGATTGAAAAGATTAGCAACTGCTGGGGGGGCGGGCAATGTACATCGCTGCCGCTATATAAATGCTTATAATAATAATAATAATAATATAATATCTATTTTGGAGTGGAGCAGCCAAAAATGTATGGCTATATTTCTCTGTGTGGGGGCAGATAAATAGCAGATGGAGGCAGTCTTAAATTTGGTTCAGAGAACAACTACATACTCTAGAGGAGTAAGGAAGCCATTTTCTCCTTGCGTTCAACACCCTGGAGGGGATAAGGTCAAACCTAAGCAGCGTTAAAGCCCTTCTTAGGTACGAGCTATGCAAAGCAGTAAGATAGGGTTCTCTTCCCGGAATTATCTTGAAATATTTATAGAGGGGGACAGATTTTAATTTTTCGATCTTTTGTCTGTCCTTGGCGATTGCTAAATCCATCAGTTGTCTCACAATCAGGGATTTAATTCTAGAATTAGAAAGGGCAGTCAGAGCTTCCATAGATTGCCGCAACAACCAAAGGAAAAGTAGTAATTTTTTGTACCACAAAAACATGCAGAGTGTAGAGTTGGATTCTGCAAGACAGAGGTTTGGTAATCTATCCTCAGTCATGCTCCGCACTCTTTTAACCACAAGGAAATCTGGGCCAGATCTAATTTTACTTCGACAGGTAATACACCTGTTTCTAGCTGCACAAGGGCAGCTGGCGTGCTTTTAGGCACAGAAAGAATTGCTTGGAGGAACTGATTTTGGAAAAACTCCATCTTAGATCTTAGGAAGGGACCCCAGACCTCAGCACCATAAAGGGCTTGGGGACTGGCTTTCATATCAAGCAGTTTTAAAGCAGGGGCTATAACATTCCCGCTATCTGTTCTCCAGAATTTTAGGAATCCACCTGCAGATTGATCCATCTTAATTTTCATATGATCGGCACGTTTTGACCATGTGCCAGAGGCAGAAAAAGTCAATCCCAAGTATCGATAGAATTTAACTTGTTCTAACTTGACATTGTCAAGGACCCAGTTGAATTGGCAGTGTCTTTTAGCTGCTACAAGAACTAGTTTTCTTATAGTTAATTAACAGATGGTTTGTTTTACAGAAGGACCCCAAAGCTGCCAGAAGTCGCTTCAAGCCCAGCCTAGCATTAGAGATTAAAACCATATCGTCTGTGTAGAGCAGTATTGACAGGTGCCTATTTTGAATAGCCACCGGAAAAAACAAATCACTGTTAAGTTCTAAAACTATTCCATTTATAACAAAATTAAGAAGAAAGGGAGCCAGAACACAGCCTTGTTTCACCCCATTTGTAGCAGGTATCACATCTGTGAGATGCCCTCTTGGAGAGTATCTAACTTTCAGCTGAGTATTGGAATAAAGTGATTGTACCAAATAAATCAGTCTTCTATCAATATTTGTAGAGGATAATTTTACCCATAGAAGCTTCCTACCTATTGAATCGAAGACTGCCCTGAGATCCACAAAAGAAAGAAAAAAGGAGTCTCTTCTAACTCGGACATGCTTATCAATCAAGTACATCAAGTTGAAACAATGGTCAAGGGTAGAATTTTCAGCCCGGAAACCTGCCTGTTCCTCCGGAAAATAGGAGGCTACATTTACCCAGGCCTCCAATTTGAGTAATAAGTAACAGGCATATACTTTCACTATCACATTTATTAAACGAATGGGTCTGTAATTTGATGGCAGATTTCTATTCCCCTTTTTATAAATCGGGATAGCAATACTAATGTTCCACCCAGCTGGAACTAAGCCCGAGGAATTTATAGCATCAAACAGGGTGCAAGTAATGGGGAGCCACCAATCATTTTTATCCCTTAAAGATCCCCAATAATTCCATCACCACCAGGTGCCTTCCCAAAGGGAATTTGTTCTAATAAATCTCTAATTTCTATCGGATTCACTGAAGACCACTGAGGGAGATCCTGTAGAGCACTAACATGGAGAACTGGGATATCTGGAAGTTGGTTAAAGATCCGTGAAAAGTGAAGTTCCCAAGCAGCCACAGCAATGTTTGGATAGGAGTCAAAGGAACGTATTCCACTTTGGACCAAATGCCAAAATTTTACTTGATTCCTATCCAGTATTGAAACAGCCAAAGCAGACCACAAAGAACTTTGATGTGCTAGTATTTTGGCTCTAAGCAGATCCCTATAGGTTTTCTTTTGTGAGGCATGCTGAAAATAGGCAGGCCTATTTTTACAGAATCTAATTTGTCTGGTGGCTTTACATAAAAGTTTTTTAGCAGTAAAGCACTCCTGATCATACCAAGATTTTTTTGGAATGAAATTATAGTTCTGTAAGTTATTTTGATTCCTAACTTTATTTGTAATTTCAAAGAACTTTAAATAAGTCTATCAAAGAAGAGAATGCTTTAACAACATCTTCAGGATACATAAAATATGGTTCTGTTAGAACATTTTTAAGAAAACCCATTTCCTCGGACATTAACAAACTATTTACCATTGTAACAGTTTTAG
This sequence comes from Sphenodon punctatus, assembly GCA_003113815.1. Classification (NCBI taxonomy): domain Eukaryota; kingdom Metazoa; phylum Chordata; class Lepidosauria; order Sphenodontia; family Sphenodontidae; genus Sphenodon; species Sphenodon punctatus. Next base: position 2,919,968 of record QEPC01005117.1, read on the forward strand.
AATTCCATTTAACACAGAAAAAGTCATGGAAATTAAGGTCAGTCAAATTAAGATTAGGATGTTTAGAACTTAATTTCGAACTCAATAAGGAAAAGTAAACAACAAGTGGTTGGTGGTCACTAAGACCTACCATGAGAACTTGAAATTCAACAAATTTACAAAAGAAGTTTTCTGGGACACAGATGTAATCACTTACACTGAGACCTGACTTTGAAATAAAGATAAAATCTCCACAAGACACAATAGAGGAACGTCAGTTTAAGAGTTTCCATCTGCCTTAATACAAAAATTGCAGAAATTGTACTCCAAAGGCATTTATAACTTGATCTTTTAATTCACACAACAATAATAAAAAAAGTCATTGTCTTCATCTATGTCAATAGCTTCTGCCTGCGTAGAAATTACATTGCCTATTCTGGCGTTGAAATCCCCAAGAAGAACAATCGGCAAATGAGGGTACAACCCTTCCAGAGTCTCAATCAGATTCTCCAGGTGGGTCCAAAAGGGGATACGATCAGCTGCATTTTTGGATGGAGGGATATAAATATTAATTAAAATAATTCCTTCATCCTTCCCCCAGGTAAATCTAACAGCCAGAATATTCTTGAGGGTACTCTGAATCTTAAAGCCTGTCCTATTAAGAGACAGTTTAGATAATATGAGAAGGCCACCAGAAGGATGTCCAAACTTTCCTGTTTTATTAGCAGGGGTATCTCAAAATTGGAAGCCAGGAAGCGAGAACAACTTTGTGTCAAGTAACCAAGTTTCTTGAAGACACAAAATATCATAGTAGTTTAATATATCTTAAGACTCTGGAGCGAAAAGTGTTCTCCAGTCTGCTATATTCCATGAAAATAATAACAAATTCAAATCGTTAGAATTCCTGCTAGGAGTAGGATAATGTCATCTGTTACTGGGAAGCGTGTCTGGTAAAGGGTGGGGGACACCTCAGTTTCAACAATATCCCTATTTTGAGCCTTTTCTATGGGTGTGCGAACACCGAGTAGTTCTGTGTTCAGCCCATTCAGGGTTCGGCCGAACCTGAAACCATTCGGTTCAGTCCTTTTGGACCAAACTGGTTCGGGGGGGGGGCTGAACCCATTCGGGTGGGGTGGGGCAGTTTTCCCTCCCCCCTCCAGGCTGCACAGGTGAAAGAGGCACAGGGGAGCACCTCTCCCCCCCACCCTGCCCAGCCTGGGATTTTTTTCAACGCCCCCCCCCCCCGGGATCACCTGCAGCCCTACCTGGTGTTGCCGAGGCTCTGGCCCAGTATCCGGCAGCAGGTGGGTCCAGCAGCGGGTCTGTCAGCGGCGGTGCTCTGGAGCTCTTCAGGCCACTACTAGGCCTTCTGGGTCAACCCGGAAGGTCTAGTAGTAACCTGAAGCACTCCGGAGTGCCACCCGACCTGCGGCCTTGACCGCGGCCACCACCGGATCCGGGGCCGAAGCCATCAGGGGTGGTTAGCGTCATGTCTGTTTTCACCCACAGTTAATGAGGTCCAGTATTCTTTGCATCATGCTCTGCATTTACAGAAGACAAGGTTCAGGTGGCTTCAAGTATCTCATTCTCACAGCCAAGAATCCATGCATTGTAAAGTATGAAGCAATTAAAATCCTGCTGAGTAAAATACTGCAATATTGAAAGCAGAGCTAGGGAGATTACATTTGGTCAGTGGCAATCATCATAATTTATGGTCAGCAGGTGATCCAGCAGTGTTTTGAAAGCTTAGGGTTTGAAAGCTCCAGCTGCTTGATTTCCCCCTTATCTTCACCTGTTAGGGCTATGTCTGGCAGCTTTAATCAGACCTCTCAGCGCCAATGAACTATACTGAATAAGTACATGATTGTCACTGTGCCAGTCTCAACTCCTTTTACACAAACAAGAAGATAGTGACTAACATGGACATCTGAGGACACTCCAGATCAGGCTAGCATCTCAATTTTGCAGCTTTCCCAGCATTTTGAAAAACAAGCTGATATGTTCTAATGTAACATGGTTGCCCTAACCCAGGACTTTCTATTGAGATTGCTAAAGGTTCTTCTAATATGGGTGTGTATCTTGGTGCAGGGCCTAATTTGCATGATTAGGTCCCACCTAATTATGCAAATGTATAAATTTACATAGAATTTACATTAAATTTACTCCCTCTGCAGGAAGGATTCCCATTCTCCACCCCTCCAAGCAGCCCTGGAGAAGCATGGCCTCTGCATGCTTCTTCCCCCACAGCTTGGCACCCCTTTGATGCCTTACCTGGCGCTCAGCCGAGCGGCCATAGACAAGCATGGCCTCCCAATGCTGCCCCACCTCCCCAGCCAAGCATCTACCACCACTCTCCAGGAGTGGTTCCACTGCATGGGCAGCCTGGAGGGTGGTGAGGCAGGCACAGAGATACTGACTGCGTCCGCTGCCTTACTGGGGGAGGGGGGTGAGCTTAGCCAGCCTGGCCTCCAGAGCCTGTTGCTTCTTGCTGCTGGTGCCACCTGTATCTTGTGCATGCACACGGTGCGACCAGTCCAGAGGCGCTGCTATCAAACACACAAGTCACGCAAAATGCAGCCATATATATAACCAGTTCAGTTGTGCCCCCATACTCAATTCATGCTGCCCCCACCCCATAACCAATTCATTTGTGCTCCCATGGCATTGTGAATTGATTATATGGGGTGGGGGTTTAAAGACAATATTTCTGTTAGTAATAACTTCGTTAAGAAGAGTTAGTGAAAAACAGCCATAATAATCTCAGAACCATAATTGCAGATTTTCCAAGACAGAATAGATATTGCTTTACATCCTAAATTCCTACCTAAGATAGTATAAGTAAGACAGTTGTGAGAATGTGGCCCTTTTTACATGGGCCTCTTCCAGCCATGAACAATCAGATTTCTGTGTGTTCATGGGAAGGGGAGCCCTGTGTGAATGACGCAGCCCAAGTGACCACGGTAAGTGGGGTGTGTGTGCGCGCATGCACCCACCTAACACACATTCCCGCTCACCCCCCACTCATCCCCACACATGGAGCAACCGGGGAAAACGGCAGTTACTCCGTAGGTGCGAATGAGTGGGGGGTGAATGAGGATGCTTGTGCAGCTGCGTGCACACCCTGCCCACACACCGGCATGCCCACAGACCCCCCACCCGGCACAGCCATGTAAAAACACCATGTGAGGAGCCACTTGAAGAATCTTCTTTACAAGGCAACAACCTTCTGATCACTCACATGGGCAGGAATATAATAAATTTATTTAAGTGTGCACACTTGCCATCACACTAACACAAACACAACAAACAGGAAAATACAATCAAAATCAAACAGATACAGCCCAGAATATCCATCTAACACTGAAAATCAGGGATCAGAATCCTATCCCAAGACCACCCCCCAGCTTCCCCAAAAACAAGAGCCTCCCTATCCTTTCGGAATACCAAAACCTTAAAAAGGAAATAAGCAACATTCCTCGCAATGCTTTCATCCTGACCTCCCAGCAGTTTCAACAGCGCCTGATGATCATTCTGGTTTGATTTCAAATAAGGAGAGATCCATTTAGCATGAAAACCCGCATACCATTCACAGTACAGTAAAATATGTTCCATAGCATTAGGGAGCCGGAGAGAACAATCACAGAGAGAAGCAGTTGGTTGCCTCAACATTGGGATGAGTTGTTTGTAAACAAACAGCTTTATCTCGCAGCCCGATCAGTGTCCTGGTGTTCCGCTGCTGCAGCACTACTATCAGGCAGAGGCAGGTGAGGGATGGGGACCAGAGCTAGGGAGGGGATGCAGAAGAAATTATTGGGGGAGAAGCTGGTGGCAGCTCTTCCTAGGGCTCTGATCCTCCTGTGCAGCAGGGATCTGGGTGGCCTGTCCCATGTGGATGGTTGTGCAGCCAACCCATGTCGTGGAAGGACCAGTGGCAGCAACCCCCATGCCCAGATTACTGAGGGGGGCTGCTCAAGTGAACCATCCTTCCCACCGACACAGGGAGTGTTGGCTGTGGTGGCCCTCTCTAGGGCAACCCAGGGAACTGGGTCACCACCAGTGAATCACTACCATGTTCAATATCTACAATGGATTATACTTTTTTCCTGGAAACCCATTGATATTAATGGGATTTGGGTGCTTTTCTTGCACCACAGACAGGGCCAGCCTTGGCAATTGCAGGACAGGGTAAAGACAAAATATGCAGGGTCCTGCACCCTTCTCCTCCCCCCGCCCCACCAAGGCGTCTCCAGCTCACCATGCCCAATGCCCTGGAACATACTCACAACTCTCAAACCCACCTGGCCCAGGGCCCTGGAGCATCCTCCTGTGCCTTCCCCACCCCACACATCCCAGGGCCCTGGAGTGACCCCCATGCCTGTCAACCCTACTCATTCCAGGTGCCTGGAGTGCCCTCCACACCTTTCCACTCCACCCAGTCTGGGGTCCTGAAGTGCCCCCCCATGTCACCCCACACTTGACCTGGAACTCTGCTGTGCTGCCTCCTAAAGAGCCGAGCCCCCCTTCACCCCTCCAGGTCCCGTGCTGCTCTACTGCTACCACTGACACTACAGCCACCTCTGTTTCATCCAGGAACTTACCTCTGATTATTTCCTGTCAGGTGGGTGGGATCATGGGTGGGGAGGGACTCCAAGTCCCTGGATGGACCATCTTTCTGTAGCACCCCAAAGTAGTCCATTTAGGGTCATGTTGGGATGGGAATGGGGGGCCCCCACAGGACCCACACCACCATCAGGTCACTACTGCAGGGCCCCCAGAACCATGGGGCCCACGGTAAGGTTGGCCCTGACAGTCATTACAGTTAGGTTTCACTTTGTACTATTAGCTATCAGTAATGTACCAGTTTTCTTAAGTGCCTCTGTCAACTTAGAGCTGAAAAAAGCAAGGCCTAAGAAGGATTTTGATTCTTCCCTGCCAGATAGCAACTTTTATGCTCTGTGTGTACCTTTACCACCAGAGTCTTCACAGCAGTGAGGTAGAAATATGATACATATACCTTATGTAAAACCATGAACAACTAGGGCTGGACAAGAAGCGCCCGCCCAGACATGATTTTGTTTTTGTCCCTGCTGGGGATCACTTTCATCACGCTTCCCGGGAAAGTCCCACGGCCAGCCTGGGAAACGTGGTTGAAAATGACCCCATGTGGGTATTGACCGTGGCGAACATCTGGC
>QEPC01005117.1:2929210-2949773 GCA_003113815.1 Sphenodon punctatus
TTTCTTCAGCTTAGAGAAGAGAAGACTGAGAGGGCACATGATAGAGGTGCCCATCACCACTTTTCTGGGACCTCCCCATCAGAAAGGAGCAGAACCACACAATAGTGGTCTCATGCATCCCTGCCATGTCCCACAGTCATGTCAACAACACCTCGTGATCAAACGTATCACAGGTCACTGAAAGAACTAACAGGATCAACAGGGCAGAATTCTCCTTGTCAATCTCCAGGAGCAGGTCATCAACCAAAGCCACAAGTGCAGTCTCGGTGCCATACTCAGGACAAAAGCCTGACTGAAATGTGTCCAGGAATCCGATGATATTGAGATGAGCCTGGAGCTGTCAGGCAGCCACCTGTTCAATAACCTTCCCTAAAAATGGAAGGTTAGAGACAGCCTGATAATATTTCAGAAGTATTATATTTCTATTGTTTATCCTGAGACAGATGACCCAAACTCTGGGAATTCCATGACAGAATTTTTATGCCAAGTGACTGTACCAGACTCACCGGTAGGCTTTGGCTGGGGCTGCAGCCATTTTGTGTCACTTGTGCAGCCAGGCTACAATTATGCATCTGCCTAAATTATTTATGTATTAAGGGATTCATTTTGTACAAGGTGCTGGTAGAATTATGTTTAGGAAGGACATGAGCATGATAGCTAGAACTGCATTGGATACTAAAATTAGTACCCATGGGTAATGCCCACATTTTTGAGCACCCCTTCGGGCCTGATGGGCTACCCTAGGACCAACCAGGTGCTTGATGCCTGGAAATGTGAGCATTACCCAGAAAAACTGACAAACCCCAGCCAGGAGTGATGCAAAGCCCAGTTCTACAGCACACCAGCCAGGTCTTGTCAGTTTTAAAGGGGGACTGGAGGGTTCCCCTACACAGTGCTCTGATAGTCATTGTAGCTGGGAAGCTGCTTTTGAAACTGACAAGTGCCATTTGAGAGCGCTGTGGAGTACTTTCAAAGGCTGACCGGCATTTCCCCCCACAGCGCCTGAAGTTGCATTCAAAGGTCGATTGTCACTTCCCCATCCCCGGGTGAGAGGCACGGTGGGATGGGGTGGGGGGGAAAGCAGCCTTTGAAAATTGCAAGCCCCAATTGGGACCATTTTCGAGCTGGTCTACACCAGTCATTTTCAAAGACCGGCTAGTGCTCCCCTTGTGCCTCTCAGGTGCCATCTCAGGTGAGAGGCACTGTGTGTATTCGTTGGGTGTGTGTGTGTGTGAGGGAGAGAGAAGTCTTTGCAGTTTACAAGCCCCAGCTAAGACTGCTGTGGAGCTGGGCTCTGAAGCGTTCCCGGCTGGGGCTTGTCACTTTCAAAGGCTATCCAACACAGTTGAGGAGCCTATTGGCTCCTGTTACAGCATCGATGGTGCCCAAACATGACCAGGTATATTTGGGCACCCCATATTCATTGAGTGTGCCCACTTGCAACTCTAGTGAGAAACTTTGCACGAACCCTTCCTGACATGACCATGTCCCTTCCCCAGCATCATGCTGTCATGACACCCAGATAGGGGTGTGTGGTCAGGTCAGAAAGGGCAAGGGTGAAGAGTGACCTTATGCCTTCTGATAAGACCACACCCCTTTCCCAAGCATCATGATATCATGACGTTTGGAAGGGACAGAGCCAGGAGGGAGCTGGGGTTGTAATCACACACGTTGTACTCTCCACCCAGTATCCATGACTCTGTACTTTGTTAACACTGACTTTTGTTAGGCAATAGATTAAATTAATGTAAAATCGATGAAAAATGGAAAAAAATAATTGGCCCCTCTATTTTAACTATTTGACGCAGAAAGGAAGAAATATATGGCAAATGTTCACAGGAAAATGTTCTTAATTTTGTAAAAACTGTAATTTTACAACAATGTGTGTTTGCTGTTGGTAAAAGAGGAAGCATTTTATATTTGTGTGTAAGTTGATCAAACTCTTAATGCATTCTGCTTCTGCAGAGCTCATTTTTAGTGTCTAGTGACTCACACTAGGATTCTCTAGTGACTGGAGCTTCAGAATGTTTGTGATCTCTCTGCAACTTAGTTCAGATGCCCATGTAATGGCAAAAGGCCTCAGGGCATCCACAATGGACAAGATGCTGTCCATTGATAGCTATCACTTAAAATCAGTCTTTGAAGTGATCAATAGGCATGTGTTACTTAAAAAACGTCTTTAAGGTCCATCAAGAACACCCTTTAAGAAATAGATGCCCTACCATTAGAAAAAGATCCAGTTTGTAAATTGCCTGGTTCATGAATGTTTACAGATAATTGGTTGGGTAGAATGTGATGTCTAACAACAGAGCATCAAAAGTGGGAAGAAAAATACCAGTAAGTTAACACTGAAAAAGGTTTTACTTTGTTCTAAGCCTTATCAAAGGAAGCAGTTTTTGCCTAGTAGTTCAGTGTTTGACTGCACTGTGAAGTTGCTTCACAGACATCAAAAGTTGGTAAGACCTTATTTCTATGTTGTGTTTGTGCTGTATTATATGTTTGACCAATCTTTGATTATAAATAACATCCAGTGGGCAAGATGCTCCTCTACCATTCAAATCAATGGGAGTTTTGTGATTGACTTTAATGACAGAGGAGTGCAACCTGAGTCTACTATTTACAATTGTGTCACATTCAAATAAATCTAAAGCTGTCAACGTTGTGGGAAAACAGGCATGACAGTGGCTCACATTGGCCTGGGACTCACCTGCATGTTTGAGCTTCTCGGGGGACGCATCCCATAGCAACTGGTCACCCACCCAGGGGATACGTGGGCCAACATCTGGCGGTAACAGAACAGCAACCCATTCCAGACCAACAGCTGTGCACCCAGGCCAACGTGGACCCAAACATCAGTTAGGCCCCACCTAGCCTCGCTGTGAAGCAGGGTCAGTGGATTGGGCCACCATGCTCACCCCAGCCTCACCAAGCAGCTGATCTTGGGAGCCTGGAGGAGCGCTCTCACCTCAGCCCTGCTGCACAGTTGATCGGGGGAGCTGGAGGAACATGCTCACCCAGCCCCACCAAACAGCTGATAAAAGGGGGGCCTGGAGGAGCGTGTTCACCCCAACCTTGCTGAACAGATTATCAGGGAGCACACTCACCACAGCTTCCCCGAACAGCTGATTGGAGTCTGGAGGAGCACACTCACCCAGCCCCTCTGAACAGCTGATATGGGACCTGGAGCACCAATGCCAGTTGCTCCGTGCGTGGAGATGGGTGTGCGCCCATGGGAATGGGCACACACCCATTCCCCCACCCACCGTGGCCTGTTTGAAAAGGGCCTTTGAAAGACTGGCTGGCACTTTCTGCAGGAGCGTCCCCCATCAGCTGTTTGGTCAACCAGGTGAGCACTTAAAACAGCTGATGGGGTGCCCCAGAAGCACCCCCCCATCAACTGTTTGGCAGGCCAGTGAGCACACCAAAAACAGATGATTTGGGGGGCCCCAGGAGTGCCTCCCCCATCAGCTGTTTGGTGGAAGCTCTTCCCAGAGTCTGATTTTTCTGCACTGCATTGGCCTGGGCTGGGAGTCCTATCCTATGTGGACAGTTCCTCGGGCCACCCTGGGTTTGGAGGGACCTGTACCAGTAGCCCCCACACCTAGGTTATGGGGTGATGGCTGCTCATTTAAACAATCCTTCTCTCCAACCCAAGGAGTTGCAGCTCTAGTGGCTTTCCCTGGTGCAGGCTTGGTAGGTGCCTTGCCGCTGTCACATGTGTTTCCCCCCATTGTTATACAATATATTTATTAAAAACATTCCACAAATATATCATATTAGTACCTATGTAGGTCATGTTTGGAGACAAGGTGTGATGTAGTGGTTCAGAGATAGAACTGGGAAAAAGAAATGCGTGTGTTCTAATCCATTTTATGACATTAATAATAAGTTGTTAGATCACTGAAACCTTTGCTGCCCAGCATGTACATTCAGGGACCCATGTGGTCAAAGAATGGGGACTCTGATGGATGAGGTCTCCCCTAGCCCAGATCTGGTATTACACCAACATTCTCTGTGATTTTGGTCAGTTCATTTACAGTCTCTGGGTATTTTCAGATGTGATGGGGTGGTATTCGCCCCGTCACGGAAACAACCCACTCTGGTACAGTCAACAGACATGCCGGGGAATCCCAGTGGGGAATCAGGAAGGGGGCGGGGGCGTGCGGCGCAACGTGCGACCGCACATCCCCACCCCCCCACGCTGTTCCATCGCCCGCCCTCTGGGGAGACGGGCAGGCGCCACGGCCAATGCGGCCACAGCGCCCGCCCAAAATGACCATGGCCCAGAATCCCAGCGGGGATTCCGGGCCGTGATCACCATCCAGACATCATGGACCCCTTCATCCCCGCTGGGAATCTCATTCACCACGCGATCAGCGCAGACCCCGTGGGTTCAGCTGATTGCGTGGTGAATGAGATTCCCGGCGGGGATTAGGCATGGTTAACATCTGGGGGGGAAACTTCCGGTTCCCCAACAGACGTTACGAGGGCCTTCCCCACCACAGGGAATTGACTGTGGTTGAGCATGATCTTGTAATGTCTGAAAATACCCTCTGTAGCTCCATTTTCTCCTATGCAAAATGTGAATGTAGACAATATTCATCTGCCTAGCTCACAGTGGTATTTGAGAACAATACTGGGTGAGAGCAATGGTTCATTGATCCCAGCATCCTGTCTCCAATAATAACATTTGTGGTCTTTTCAAAGATGTATCCAACAGGTCATAATGGAGTGAGTGATCCATCCCTGTCTCCCCCTCCTTGTCTTTTAGATTGTAAGCCACAGGCAGGGACCGCATCTATTTCTATGTTCTCTATAGCACCAGGCACATGGCTGGTGCTATATAAATGTTAATAATAATAATAATTCCTAGCTGTTCACTCCCAGCAGTCTGAAGTTGACATCCCCAACCTATTTAACTAATATCCATTAATGGACCTAATATCCATTAATTCTCCAAGAACTTACTTAATGCTCTTTTAAACTCAACTATGCTACTGGCATTTAAATTATCTTTTAACTTTTAAGTATCATGTTATATTTTAACATGACTGAATGATTAAACAAGCTATGGACAGGGCTGTAAAGCTAAATAAATAATTCACTAGTGAGACATAAAAAGTGTACTTGCCAGGTTGGGACCCACAGGAGGAAAGGGAGCCTAGGGCCATACAAATGTATTCACCAGCTAAGCTTAGGAAGTATACTCACCAGAGGTATGCAGATATGTGGAATTTTTCAGCCCTGGCTATGGAAGAGCAATAATTTATATTTTGGCTCAATGGCATAGTACTGTTTTCCCCTGAGGTTAGATTTCCCCCATTTTAACTTTCTTTTCTCTTGTTCAGAAAATTAGTCTGAGTCCTCAGACATCTGAGGCTGCTAACCCACATTATAGCGGGGGGTGGGGGGTGAAGGAAACTTACATGAGGCAAATTCATGGCGGGGAAACTCACGTGAAGCTTCACTCATGAACACTGAGTGTGTGTGAAAGTGTCATCATGCAATTATCTCATTGATTTCACACACGGATGACCGGGAATTTTTTAGCCCTGTCATCTGTGATTGAAATCAACATGACAATTGCCTAGTTTTTACTCCCTGCACCCACGAGTGCAGCTTCACGTGAATTTCCCTGACATGAATTTGCCTCAAGTAAGTTTCCCTGCCCTCCTGTAATGTGGTCAAGCAGCCTAAGTTTTCCTTCCTGATTAAACCTTTATACATTTTGTGCATTACTAAGTTTAATTATGCTGAATCTTTATGCAGGAAAGGAATATTAAGTAATAATGACAGTTCACATCTTCACTGCTGTAATAATAAAAAGGCAGAAATACAAATTACTGCAGCAATTACAGAAGCACAAATAACACTATTAATGCAATCAACTGTAAGAATGAGTATTTGACAACGACCTTTATTTAATCTTCCTTCAAGTATACCAATCTTATATCTTCTGCAATGGAACACAATATAGTAAAAACCAATTAAGTATATTTAATTTAGCACTGAGTAATTATGCTAGAACATGTCTTCAGATTTCAGAAATACATTATTTTACTTCTGGAAAAACATTTTCCTTTGTGTAGCTTGGGTTTACTGCTAAACTGACATCCTCCGTGCCAGTGGTTTAGGTTCAGGAATCCTACCTAATTGTATTGGTTAAGTTTAATAAAACATCCTTCATAAACAGTTGGAAAAAAATTAATGAAGAGATTAAGTTATTTAGGTCCTAAATGGTTTACCTTTTTTTTCAAACATGACAAATCTAGATTGCATATGACATATTTGTAAACAAAACCCTTGGTCCAAGCTTAAGAAACAGCTGGAAGAGAATTGGAGTGAATGGCACTGAGTAAGGACTTTGGGATGAAATCCTTAGAGAGTCCTAGTCTTCTTGGTTTACTTTTTCTTCAGCTGCTCAACTTTACCTTCCAAAACTGGCTATAGCGTTTAGTAATTATAGCATGTAGAGTGCCACTAATCAACCTAGAAAGAACACATTTAGAGTCCCAAGATGGTGCACACCCTTCAACTGGTGAAAGGACACTGATTAGGTCCTTCAAAAACTTAACCACCATAGTGATGAACTTATTCCCTAAATGAGCACGAATTAACTTTTGTGAACTTTAATGAACTTTGACTGGCACTGGTGAAAATCCTTTACATTTTATATCCCCCAGGCTGTCCAAAACTGCAAGAACATTCAGAGAAGCTGGTGTTAAGTTTCCTCCTGAGCACATCAATGGGTGAGGAAACATGTCCGCTTCAGCTTGCATACATTACACCTGCAACTTTGGAGAGTCAAGGGCTTCTGCTGAGTTTGTACTTGCCAAGAACAGTACTGGTCCACCAGAATCAGGCGTGTAGTCTCCATGATGACTGGTGAAATGAGGTGAATTCTGACTGGAGAATTCATCCTTGTTGTGAGAGGAAGTCCCGTCACCTGGACGGGTCTCACCAAACTTCTGAACATGAAAAAGGTCTGAATACAAGTGGTACTGTAGCCATAAGAGAACAATCGGGATGTTTTAGCAGTTATCTTTTTCAGGACTCCTGAGATAAGGGTAGCATGTAGGAAGGCATGTAGCAGATCCTGCGCCCACCAGAGAAGAAAGGTCACAGATATTGTGTTCCTGTCTCTGCCAACTCTCAAACAAAACTAAGGGTAGTTTGCATTGTCTCTCATGGCAACTAGGTCTATCGGAAGACCCCACTTGTTGAAGACACTCTCTAGGGGGAAACAGACATAACACTAACTCCACTTTAACACCACTTTAACATTTCTTACGCATGTTGCAGGACTGTATTGGTGCCCTATACAGCCCTGCAATATGCATAAGGAATGTTAAAGCAGTGTTAAAGTGGGGTTAGCGTTATGTCTGTTTTCACCTTTATGAAATGAAGTTCATCAATCAGAAGATAGGGGAGCTCAGCAATAAAAAAGAGGACATGAGCTGTTGAATCCCATAGGGGCAGGCATGGTTATAATGTGACATCATTGCCTGATAATTGGCAGCTCTCAAACTCCTACATCTAGCAGAACTGGCACTGTGATTGAAGTTATTGAAGTAATATCTTTCTTTACCTAGAGGGGGGTCAAACTTCTTGACTTCTCCAAAGCTCATGAGACAAGAAATGTCTTTGACGTTAGATTCTTCAGGAGGAAGTAATGGCCTGTTCAGGGTACTGGCTGAAAGTTTAAGGGAGCCAAAAATGTTCACAAGATTTTAGAAGTAGGGCTGAATCAAGTAGTGAAAAAAACTACTCGCGTGCATTCGCCCAAGTTCAGATGACCAGCCTGAGTTTTCGGTCTGGCCCAAGGATCCTCAGCAAGTACGCGTGAGTAGTTGCTGAGGGTGGAGACTGAGGAGGGGGTCAGAGGGAGCTGGGGGGGGAATAGGGAATGGGCCAGGGCAGAAGGGGTTGGGGCCTAGCAAGGGCTGAGGGGATAGAGTACTCACCCTCCAGACGGGCTCCAGCAATGTGTGGCTTCCTCCAGACTGGGGGCTGGGCATGCTCAGAGCTATCCGAGATGGAACCCATGGCGTGCTGATGCTGTCAGCACCATCTTGGAAAGGTCTGAGCATGCTCAGAAGGGGCCCCCAAACTTACCCGGTCTATGAGAGAGCTGCAGTTTGGTATTCAAGGAGAGCCCCAATAAATGAGCCATTCTTAGATCTTGGAACTGAAACTCTCAGGATTAGGAGAGGCATCGGGAAAACCCTCTAACAAAGTGCTGATGTCTTCCATATTGAGTCTCCTTTTAATTCTCCTGAATCTCATGTAGACTGGTTTAAATGCTCAGTCCCCTTGAGAGTCTAAACAAGCAGGAGACCTGACAGCATTTCTCAGAGGTAGAGCAATAAGTGTCATTTTAGTCCATATGACTGTTGGAACTTAGTGTTAGCTCTTAGGGCAGCACTGGTGTGGAGAGCTGTGAGTGTATTCCCCTTGACAATTGGTTCTCACTTATTTAGTCAGAAACTGGCAGAGGAGACCAGTGGTAGCATACATGGAAACTGCAAGTCTGGTTTGTAGTCCAAAACCAGTATCTTCACACCAAAGGAATAATTGTACATTGCTGAAATTCTTCACCCATTAGTGGCTTGAAGGAGCTGACAGAGGTTCAGAAAGTGAATGTCCCAACCCTGAGATCCTCTATACTGGAGAGATATCTGGAGGTGCTGGGTCATAACTGTCTTCCTAAGATCTGGGCAAATGAGAGTGTGCAAAGTTCACTCCAGCTCACTTGCAGCAAATGATTTTTGTCTCAGTTTCTCCCTGAAGAAGCACCAAGACACACAGTTTTCACAAGCAGCTGACAGTTTATTTGTCCTTCACAATCCCCCTGTTCTCCCAGGGCTCTATCCAGTGGATTCAGGCTTCTTTACAAACTCTGAAAAGAATAAACACAGAACAAATCTCCAACGTAAACCTTGTTCACTTGGTCCAGGGAGTAGGGATGTGCAATTTCATATTGTTTAATTATGAAAATGAATGGAGTCCCATTCGTTTTCGTAACTAAGGTAACAAAAATGAATGTACAAGCAAAAAACACACCAAAAACACCAATGCCATCAAAACATATTTGTTTAACGGGCTTTTGGTTTTAGTGTTTTTTTAATTAAAAATATATATTTTAAAATAAAAAAACCACTGCACATGCTTAAAATGGCCACTGAGGCCGTTCTGCACATGCACACCCTTTTCCAAAATTGTGCTGGCAGCCAAATGGCAACCGAATCGCTCTCGGAGCTCCCACCACAGCCAGAGCAGACCCATTTTGGGAAAGGGCCATGCATGCTCAGAACAGCCCCAGTGGCTATTTTGCACACGTGCACTGATATATATTTTTTTGAATTTTTTTTAAAAATTATTCTTAATAGAATAAAACAAAAAAATAAAAATGATAGAGTCCTTTACAATGTCCCCTCTCACCAATGAAGGGTTTTTTTGGAAACAAAAATAAGAACAAATGATGTGCCTTTTGCACACCCTTTGCAATATAACTGGGAATCCCATCCCAGATTCTTTTCTTCCAAACTGGAGGCACTTCTTACTAGCCCTTTCTTCAGGCTTTCCTGGTGGTCTCTTCCCTTTAGCTAGGCTTGGGGCTTAAGTGATTAGGAATTCTGGTCACCTAACCATCCCCCAACCAATCACATGTCCCATTTAGTCATAACAACCCCACCGGGGGCTGCTCGAGCCCCCTAATTGAGCCTCAGGGAGCCCAAGGACTACTGGAGCAGGTGCAGCTGGGGCCCTCTGGCTCACCCTGCTACGGGGAGTATCTGGAAAAGGCAAATCAAAATGTATGCCTTCTGGAGGAAGATAGTTCTGGAGGAGCTCTTTAAGGAAAGGAAAACTGAAACCTAGAGTATGAGGTGCTCGTAATTTGGAGATGCTTCAGGCATTGAGAAGTAGTGGTATCAACTCAAGTGTGAAAAGGGCATCTGCTGTCAGTAGGTGGGAGTAAGAAGAGGCCTTTGGATGTTGCTTCTTACACTTCTTAGGGATCCCCTCGATCTTAGGTGGACTCTTCTGTTTTCTCTCATTTCCAGCAATGAACAAGGTCAAGACAGGGCAATGGCTGTTCATTCCTTCATGTGACCCTTCAAGGAAGTTGCTACTGTAATGTTTGTGCCAAGGTGGTCATCTGCTCAGATCTTGTTATGGTGCTGAAGCTGAGTGTTCAGAGGATTAAGAATCATGAACATCCAATATTTTCCACGCTATTTTAAACCATCTTGGTTCCCAGTATTTGGGATTTAAGTTAACATCATTCAGAGAGCACCAAGGACATAAGCCAGACAGAGGGACTGTTTCACAAGTTTTCTGTGAGTTGTAGCTGTGAAGCAGTCATAGATGGTGCTCTGCAATAGCTTGTGTCAAGGGAGTAAACAAACAAAAAAGATGCAGAGGCTGCTGTCCCGAACCCGCTTACACTGACTGACAGAGCAATTGTTCATGGATTTAAATAATCCCCCATTAGAAAAGTCTTGCAGGCAGTGTTTAGATGTGCCACCACCATTAAAAACCACTGCTTGCACATTCCTTTGAAATCGCATTGGTAAAACCTTGATATCGAGGTTTTACCAATCTGGTTTATAAAGAATGAGCAAGCGGTCGTTTTCAATGGCGGTGTCACGTCTAACCACCGCTCTCACAACTTTTCCAATGGGGGATTATTTAAATCCACGAGCCCAGTGCAACATCTAAAAGTGTCCTGTGTGCCATATACAGTGCTGATCTGTCACATGTAGACCCTGCTCAAGATGCAACTATGCTAAGCATTTCTAGTCTTTCAATACCAGGGAACATTAACCAGTATTGAGTACATACCGAGAGAACTTTGGTGCATATTCCACTAGGAAAGCTGTTAAATAATTTAAAATACCTTCTGAACACCATTCTTAAACCTAATATGCTCTAAAACTGTCTTTATTGACCTGCTTCTGGGGTACTATACACCACTATCAAATCACAGTTGAAAAGTATAAATATGATTTGATTAGAAAATGACTCCAGTTTAACATAACAAAATTAATTTTATTCTGTTTGGTACAGAAATAGGTGGTCAACATGGAAGCCTATGGGATTACTGGAGACCCCCACTGTTACCATTAAAATCCCACTAGTAATGGTACTGGTTTGAATTGACTCTCCATTTTAGAAACATAAGATGAACAGAAACTGCAAAAGTAACAATATTTTCAACTAAGTATTGAACATTACAAAGGAAAAAAATAAATTTCCTTGGGTCAGGGACAGAACATCCATATACAAATGAAATAACATCTAGGTGATAAGTGTTGATATCCCAATGTTCTCACCATTCATAAGCAAGAAAGATAAAGCTGCCCCGTGCTGCTGTGCAGGAGGGGGCAGCGAAACAAATAATAATAAAATAAATAAATAAATAAAATAAAGTAGGTTATACCTCACCATGCAGACAGCTTGTCCACATTTCAAGAGCCTGAGCTACCAGGAGCTATTAGAAGCTCATCTGCATTTCAAGAGCCAGCTGCCATAGTAACTAATGCAAAGTTTGAAATGACCTCTTCAGCCTAATGTTTTTTTGTTTTTCCAGTACAGCCTTGCAAGTAAAAAAACATCATTGAAGCTTCATACTATGATAGAGTTAATTGCTGTGTAAAAAATCTAAAGATAAAGCAAAGTTGTAATGGTAACCAGAGTTTTCCACTTGGGGTATAATGGACTCCCTGCCCCAATGCACTTGTATTGATTTTTTTTCTGTACACAGAAAATGGCCTATTATGAAAACAGACAAAATTCTACATTGTGTTTGGGATGAATATGACCCTACAACCCATGACGTGTAGTGCGTTCACTTTCCCATTCATTCTACTACGGCTTAAATGAGAATCTGGTGTATTTTCACGAAAACATGAAACATTCTCACAAAATACTGCAAGCTGCCCCAAGCTGCCTTGAGCAGGGTAGAAGTTATTAAAATAAAAATAAAATAAATAAAAATAAATAATAAAATTGAGCAAGATCTCATGGGATCTCACCAAGATCCTCAAAAATCTCAAACCGCACTCTGTGCATGTGCAAAATGGCCACCACAGCCATTTCTGTACATGCACAGCCCCTGGTGGCCATTTTGCACATGCAAACAGCAGTTTATGACCGTCCTTGAAAAACTTGAGAGATTCTTGAAACCCTAAAACCACTCTGCACATGCACAAATGGTCGCCAGGGGCCACGCATGCGCAGAAATGGCCACAGCAGCCAGTTTGAGCATGTTCAATGCTGTTTTTTCAGCTGCGTGAATTTCTGCAAGAACAGGTTGAGAATCGGCTGGTTCTTGTCCTATTCTCATTCTCACAAATCTTAGGGAGAAGCCATTTCTTATAGAGATTTTGTGAGATAGCAAGGGTAAGTTTCAGCTGAAGTCTACCCCATTAATGTTCTACTATTGACTGATTTTCTTTTTAAAAAAAAAACCTACAAGGGAGCATGGACCAGTGGGACACAACAGACCCCATATCCTTGAGGAATACATGGAATATAAATTGGTACAAGTTTGCTAAAAAAAAAAAGCTTTATGAATTTTTAGAACAACTTCTGGGATACTGTGCAACCCACTTGCATTTGAAGGTTAAGTTCCCATTTTTGTTTATTTTATTTATGTATTTATTTCACAACATTTTTACCATTAATTATTTCCTTTCACTTACCTATACCTTACATATCCAAACAAGTAATATTGACCTTTCCTGCAGTCATTGTCAAGGTGTTAATAATTTATTGGAACACCACAAAAAGTGCCTCCATGTTGTGTGTTTTCTAGAGCTCAATCCTGTCAAACAATAAAAATTGGGGGGGGGCAGGGATCCAGATTCAGTGAAACCAAGTGTCTTGTCAAAGTTGTATTTTCACTGTGTGAAATTTCAAATTAATTTCAAGGTGGGGGCCAGGCTGGCAAAGCAGGCAAAGGCTGCAGCCCGTGACCCACTAGTGGACACTAGTCTCTGCAGGTATCTGTAGGAGTAGGAGCCCACTGATTCCAGCCTCTGTAGATAATAGCTGCAGTCAAAAGTCTTCAATTCATTTCTCATCCATGGCCTGAAGTCCCTACTTAAACTCTGATCCTTTCATAATTGATTCAGGTCTCCATGTGGACCAGGCTATAGCAAATGTCCTACAAATTTTTTTGCTACAAAAACTGTCTTCTGTCACCAGACTTATGAGATAATTAAATATATAAACTTGCTTGACCTTTTCTTCCTGACAATAGATGTTACTGTTCCTGACCTCCTCCCCCTTCCTATTAGTCACTGCTTTGGTCTTCAATGTGCTTATTACAAAGTTAAGACTAGACTGGACTGGACTATCCAGCTGATGCATGTAGTCCAGTTGCATTTGCAGGTCCTGAAGAAGGTACAATCATCTGCATATCTTGCATGACAGCCTCATTCCCTGGTCCTAGATTGACCCCTGAGGTTGGCCAGGGGCGCTCTTCCTGAGGTCCCCCGGGTGGCAACAATGGGTGATTTCAGTCGTTACGGCTGGCAGCATTGACCCCGGGCCATGGGGTGGTTCAGACCACAGGCGGGGGTGAAGGGGTGCGCCAACAGACGTTCGCCCTGTTACCCCCGGCCATGGGGACTGCCGAACCATGGCCTAGGGTCAATGCTGCTGGCCGTAACATCTGTTGTGCACCCCCCCGGAGGGGGCAGGGCCGTGCGATGCAGCCTGTGGCCGCACGACCCCGGCCGCCCGCCCTCCCCGAGACAGGCAGGCACAGCGGCCTATCCAGCCGCTGCTGCTGCCCACCCCCTGCTGCCCGGACTCCGGAACGCGGTGAAGGTAAGGTAACACGTTACTTTTCCTTTACTGCGTTCCGGATTCCCCCTAACCACACTTTGTTCGCCACCGTGGTGCGGGAGAACAAAGTGTGGTTAAGTTCACTGTAGGGGGTGGTTGACTGAAGAGAACATCTGGATGAGTGCAAACAGAAGTTCACCTCCGTACACGTACACACACACACACACACACACACACACACACACACGGTTGGCTGAGGTTGACTGTGGTGAATTCAGACAACGTAACGTCTGAAATCACCCAATATTTATTTATTTATTTATTTATTTCATCGATTTATATCCCGCCCCTCCTGAAAACAGCTTGGGGCAGCTAACAATTTTGAAACATAAAGATACAATCATATAAAATTTAAAACAATCAAAATAGTATTAAAACAGGGCTAGGCACATGATAAAACAATAAAAAGGGTAGGAGGAGATTAAAAAACCCTAACCCCCCCTCCCCAAAGGACTGGGCAAACAATGGGGAGGGTGTTCTTGGTAGCCACGTTGAGGCTGTGGAACTCCCTTCTGGTGGAGGTTCATCTGTCCCTGGACCTTCCATCCTTCTGACAACAGTGTAAGACCTAGCTGTTACGCTGGGATTTTGGTTGGGGAGACGGTTAGCGGGTGGAGAGTAGGGTTGGGGGGGGGTGTATGTATTTTTTAGCTCTGTCTATATTTATGATATTTATACTTATGATGTTTTAGCTGTTTTTATGGTGTTTTATATTTATGTTTTGAATCTCTTTGTTAGTCACCTCGAACTGCCCGGGGGAGGATGGGTGTGGGGTAAAAGTTGTTAAAATAAATAAATAAATAAATCAATCTTAGACTGTTGATATTACAACTGCTTATTTTGAATCTCTGCCAATTCTTTAACTACTTTCTCCAAATAAAGGCTAAAGCTCACTGGCAAGAGAAGACATGGTTCACAAATATCGTTCCAGAGAAAGCAATTAAACTTAAATATTATCTCATTAAGGAGTCACTGTCAACCATTATTGAGATTATTAACTTTAAAAGGGTCATGAATAGGGCTGAAATGAAATTTTCACCGAATTGAGGCAACTTGATAAAATCTCAGTTCTCAGTTCATCTTGGACCTCAGGATGCCAACAATTGTTTGCTGAGTGCTTGGTGACAATTTTATTTTTTTCTAAATCTCTGTGCATGCCGCAAAATATCCACTGCTCTTAACCAAAATGACAGTTTGCTATTGCCACCATTTTGGTTAGGGGTGTTCCTTGCAAAAAGAGAGAAAGACAGAAGAAAACGAGTGATTGGTGGTTAAAACAGTGAAATCAGTTCCATAGAGAAAATTAAAAAAAAAAAATTTCATAATTTTTAAATTCTGGGAATATTTTAAAATATAAGATTGAGATACTGAAACTGCACAAAAGTTTTAAAACAAATAAGAACTATGAATATGAAATCTTAGGAAATAACACTAAACAACAATATTGTTGAGAGTGTCAGAAATGTTTAATGTGGCTATTCTAAAAAAAACCCTGTTAATCTGTTTCATCACTCGGTTTAAAAAAGTTTTATTTCAACATTTTCTCCTTTTGACATTTTTCCTTTCAGAATTTGATTTAAAAACCAGAAAAAAATGGAAAAGTTCAATATTTGTCACAAAATATTCTGACAAACTGAAAAAATATTTAAAAAATTAAACCTGTTCATATTTTATCTACATAAATTATTACTCTGTAACTCTCCACTTGCTCCCCCTAAGTAGTGCAGGGTTCAGAGTACCATTCTCCCACTTGAGTTGTTCCTGCCTCCACTTGGCAGAGGGGCTTTAGGACCTTGGGTTTGGGTTACTTTTTTCTCTAGTTGTCCCCCCACCGCCGCCACCAGGGATGGTAGTGGGGATCCTAAGTAACCTACTTGGGTACTGGAAGTTTGGTGCTGCCACACAGTGGGAGTCATTGCAGAAAGCGGTGCAAATTATGAACTCCCAACCAGGGTTTTCACTACCTTACGGACAGGGACCTAAGGGTATTTTCAGACATTATGAGATCACAGTGAACCACGGTCAATACCCACATGGGGCCAAAGTTCCCTGATTTTCTGTTTGGTGGCTGCCATATGTTCACCATGGTCGATTCCCACATGGGGTCAATTTCAACCACGCTTCTGGGGCTCCCCACCAGACAATCGCTGCAAGTGTGATCAAGGAGATTCCTGGCGGGAACCAACAAAAAGTAACGTCTGGCCGACAACCACGGCCCGAACTCCCCGGAGGGATTCCAGGCCATGGTCAAATCGGGCAGGCGTTGCAGCTGCATTGGCTGTGGCGCCCACCCATCTCCCCAGAGGGTGGGCAGTGGGGGAGCATGGGGGGGCGGGGCTGTGCAGCCGCACATTGCGCCATGCTCTGTTTCCTTGTCCCCTCCCCGATTACCCGCCGGGATCAGCCAGCATGTCTGTTGGACGTGCTGGAGTGATCCCGGCGAGGAATCATTTGGGTGATTCTGGGATGGGGCAAATGCTGCTGTCTCATCTCGTCTAAGTGACCACTATGCAGGCAAGAACATTATCAAATAAACAATGGGATCTACCCCAGGCACTTTACTTTTAAGGTGTACACAAAGTTAAAATGAGAACATAACAATAGCTATTCACAAACCCATTCCCCATAGTTTTCTCCCTCCCCAAAGAGTTGCCTTAAGTCCAGCAATGGCCGGCTGTTCCACGGTGGTCTGCAAGTCAATGAGAGTACAAATCAGGGTTGCGGATTGCTTGGACAAGTTAATAATAATAATAATTAATTAATAGATCTTTCTTTTTATTGGACTGTACCAAATGGTAGGCTGAATACCAAAGTTCCAAATAATCTGCCCGAGTACTTGTCGGCTCTTTGGTGCTGTTTCTGAAGTTTCGGAATTCAGGCTCGGAAAATTTCAGAAACTTTGGAAAGTTGTTGAAAAGTTTTTGAACCCACAGCCAAAGCATTACCCAGAAAACCACTACCCATAAAAGCAGGCTAGCAAGAGTGGGACAATTGGTCTAGAAGACAACCCCATAAAAGTGTAACTGTGTGAAGAAATCCCCCCCCCCAAAGTAGTGTACCCACAGCATGGTCCACTATCAGCAGTGAGTGTACCCACTTTAATCATTATGCCAACCAAACAGTACACAAAAATTCAGGCTAGCAAGGGACATTTTCTCAAAAAGAATACAACACCCCACAAAACAGTCTGTAGCTGCATGGAGAAATAAAAAACAGACATTCACCCCTCCCAAGGGGCACCCTCTTGGCATGGCGTTGGTACTGTGGCACTGGTAACTTGAACAGACCATGCAAAGAAAAGTGGAGCCAGGCAAAGAGATCCCCAGTCTGGCCTCATGGTGCCAAGCAGCTGTCAGAACAGTAGAAGTTACACTTTACAATTAGGCTCTGTTGTGTCATGCCACAGCCTAGACAACACACACAATCCCGTGAAACAGTCTGCAAGTGTATGGAGAAATAAACCCCACCACAAGCCCATGCCCCAGCAGTCACAAAATTAAGAAACCAGACATTAATTTCACACTTCCCCCTTCCAGGGGCACTCTCTTGACATGGCATTGGTACTGTGACACTGGTAACTTAAACAGACCAGGCAAGGGGAAGTGGATCCAGGCAGAGAGATCCCTCTAACCTCATGGTACCAAGTGCCAACCAAGCAGCAGGCAAAACTAGAAGCAATGTGGCACCCAATACTTTTTTTTAAAAAAGCCTATGGCATGGTAAAGGTAAATGTAACTTCCATTCCCCAGCATTGGCCCTATGGATAGACCAGAGCAGGTCAAACTATACTAGGTCAAGCCAGGCACCCGCCCCTCGCAAGCCAATTACTTACAGATCCAGCAGCGCTATAGCACACAGTCAAATTCACCAAAGAGAATGGACAAAATGGCTGCAGTCACTTTTATTTTGCCCTGCCAGTCAGTCAACAGCTTGCCATCTGACTTGGTCAGCCTATCAACTCTTGTCATCTGGCTTATCATCACTCAACTTTTCCCTCCCATACCTCCTTCCTACCAAATATGGCACTAAGTTTCATTTCCAGAAGAAGCTCAACTGTCCGTCAGCCCCCACGCTTGCAGTGGTTTCCAACTTCATCAAAGTTTTTTTAATAATGGCCTTGATCATCAGAACTTCAGAATTCAGACTTTCTGAACCAAATACTAGGGATGGGTGAACGCAGTTTAGAAGTTCGGAGTTTAGACCGAACTTGACCAGTTTGGTCGACCGAACCGAACGACCAAACCGAACTTGATTTTCGAACCAAACCAAACCGTACCGAATTTCTGAACTTGGCTCTGTTCACCCATCCCTAAAAGATAATATTCCATTTAGTTCAATGGGGTTTGAATTTTCAAACTTTGTTTGGAAGTTCGGAGTTCAGACCGAACTCGAATAGTTCGGTCGACCGAACCGAATTTCCGAACCAAACCAACCGAATTTCCGAACTCGGTTCTGTTCGTCCACCCCTACCAAATACTGTAATATTGGGCTATTTCCAAAGTTTTCCAAAGACTTCATTTCAGACCTAATTTTTATATAGCGCCCTCTGCCATGGCACTTGGAGCACTTTACGTATAAATAATAAACACCGCTTTTAAAACCTCACAACAACCCTGTGAGGTAGGTTAGGCTGAGAGAATATTGTGACTGGTCCAAGGTCACCCAGTGAGTTTCTGGCTAAGGCGATAGTTGAACTGGAGTCCTCATCCCCCACCTCTCAGTCCCTCCCTTCCTCCCAGTCCAAGTACTGCACACTTAGAGCACAATCCAGCTCCATGCAAGTCAATGGGAGTTTAGCCATTGACTTCAGTGTGAACTGGATCACGCTTTTAGCCATTACACCATGCTGGCTGAAGGATTTGCCTCTCCTGGAGCAGGTCCTCAGGAGTACTCCCAATTCAGTGATGATGGTGTGGGCTACAGGGGTTCTTCTATGTTCACCTGCCTCTCATGGGAAACTCCATCAAGCTTTCTTCTCAGTTCAGGCCCTTGTCCCATGTTTACTGGTTACTGTGATTTTTTTTCCATTTACTGTGTTTATTGGTTATTGGTTTATTACCATGTTTATTGGTTCTTATTTGGTTATTGGTTTATTGGTTACCATGTTTATTGGTTATTGGGTTTGGCTTACAAGCAACCGGTAAATGGTAACCAACAACCCAGTAAATGGTAACTCGGCAACCGGCAATCCAATGGCAAATGACATCTGGTAAATGGTAACCAGTAAATCTAGAAAAGATTCTTGACCGAGAATTGTCGAGACTGCAATTTTCATTGTTTTGTATATAAAGCCACAGCTTTGTATACACATTGTGAACTTTTTTAGGGGACTCCTGTAGTAAAGTTACAAGTTGGCCTCAGAATAAACTGAGTGAACCCACTGGGAATGCAACAAAAAGTGATCCCGAAAGAAAGTCAATTAATAAGATACTGAGTTAGTAGGGGGGCTCCAGTATCCCCAACTGGGGTAAGGCTGCCCAAGGCAAGGTTGACTGTGTGCCTGCACCTCTTCTGCCCCACTGTCTGGTGAGCTCTGTGTCAGGGCTTTGAGCAGCGGGCACTGTTGCCCATGGCCACATCATTGCAGGGTGCAGGATTAAGGTTGGGCCAGGGAAGGAGGCGAGGCACAGCTGGGCTGTTGCTCATGTGGCTGGCGCCTTGGCCCACCCTGGTGGGGGCTCTGACAGCAGCAGGGCCACCCGTCTTCCCCACAACAGTCTGCCCAGATCCCCATGATTGCCCCATGGTGTGGCAGACATGTTTGTACACCACAGGGCTGCAAGGGGATTGGGCCCTCACAGCTCATGTGACTGCACCCAAAGAGGCAAAACACAAGATTTTGGATTTCTAAACTGGCAGACTTCCTTTATTAATTCACAACAATTGGTACCATGCCGGTCTTTTGTCCAGTATTTTACTCATCACTGTGAACCTTCAACTCAAACTTTTCCAGGATGCCCCACCAGTGAGATTCCCATTTTGGGACAATACCTTCATAACTGTACCCCTTGTGTCCATGGGACACCCTTCCTCTTTCCCCATAGGACCCGAGGAAAGGGAAAGTGTCTGGCAGCAATCTAGAGCAATTAAGCCTTGCAAATATTCCTTCTCTTCTCAGCCTACCCAGCAGCAAATCCACCACCCACCCCACCCCTATAGGCTAGCCCCTTGCCTCTCACCTCATAAAAAAATGTCTCAGACTTTATACAAATATGCTGTGGTACTCTTAATTATGGGATAAATCTCCACAGGTGTTGCAGCTGGCTTAGCCAAGTTCTACCCACCCAGACTAGATATTCAACAATGCATATAGCCCATGGTGTGACTTCTGCATGTAAATTTGATTCCCCAGTGGTGACAAGTGCACATTACCATTCATGCACAGTATAGGGACTGCCTGCCAAATTTGGTCATGCCATATTTGTGCACAGCCCATACTTGTCATCCAATTAGTTATGACCTTAGCTTTTTTCCCATCCTTTGTGCATGAACAGCACTTTTATTATTATTATTAACAAACATTTATATAGCGCCAGCAGTGTACCTGGCACTTTACAAAGTAATAAAATAGACAGGGTCCCTGCCCCTAGGGCTTACAATCTGAGAGACAGGAGCTGGGGGAGAGACTTAGGAAGGGGAACAGAGGGAGAGACAAGGGGTCTAACATTCATGAAGATGCGAGGTCTCAAGTGCACGTACTTGGCTT
>QEPC01005117.1:2963117-3008440 GCA_003113815.1 Sphenodon punctatus
TTCGGGCAAGGTAGCTCTCGGGGTTCGGCTGCGGGGGTACCTGATCGCCCCTCGGCCCCTGCGGGCGGTGGGCGGTCGCCTTTCCTCGCTCTTCGCGCCCCAGCCCTGACAAATACATTAAGACGAGCTGAAAGAAATTTACCTCCCAACACAACTTATTTTGCCAGTAATTTGCCATCTGGCCAACCTTTGGAGCCAACGAAGAACATAACCTCAAAAAAGGTGAAGCGTCTATCACAGCTATATCCTCCTGATGGGCGATATCCACAATCCTTCTCTGGATTTCTGTACAAGCAGCAAGGAGACATCTGCTCTGTAAATAAGTTACTGAAAGACCAATTTTGTTCACGGCATCCTCCATGGTATTCAACCATATGAATTTATATTCATCTTTGGCCAGAAAAGGAAACAGACCTGAGTGGGGAAAGATAACTGCACCCAACCAGTATACAAGAGCAGACTTTAGCACCTTCCAGTTCCAACAAACTTGCCCCGTCCCCACCCACACCACCGCAGCTCTTATTCCCGGGGGTAAATGAAAGAGTTTCCTCCAAAAAATGCCTCTGACACTCGTGCTTTGCCTCAATGTCTTTACTGCTTTCTGACATGTACTGCTCTACTCCCTGCCATGGCTCCTAACATTTTTAATCAAAACAGTACCCCAGCAGGGCTTGTAGAGACATCCCTCTGGCCACCCTGGCATGCAATACTGATTAAGAACCTGCCCGTTACTGCTCCATGTTATAACCAAAATCATGCTGTAACAAAGCCTTATAACTAGGGCGCATCATAGCTGGTGTATTTTGTTGTTGTTTCTGCTGAATAGTTACTAACTGTCCATATTCTGTCAGAACAATCCTGCTGTGGATATTGACTCCAGCTGTCATACCTAAAGTCCTGCTTTGAGGAGTGAGACAGTATTGAATGCACTTCTTTCTTGATTGTCTCCCAGGAAAAATACTTGAAAAGAGGACACACTAAAACAAGTGACAAAGAATGCCAGTTGGAAATCATGGGATTTTGTGAGTGACAGTAAGCTTTAATGGGCAGCATTTCTTTCTTTCTCTCCTGTGTCCTACTGTTATTCCCTGTCACCTGATTGCTCCTGATAAGGATTTGACTTTGTTTGAAATACAGTCCATTCAGGTTTATTGACATTCACACATCCTCATCAGTACAAGAGCTGCGGAGGGACCAATCTCCATGTGGTCCCATGGCAGGCAGACAGGCAGACATTGCCACCACACTGCAAAGCAGAGCAGGGCATATGGTCACCCCCTCCCCCTGTGAGGAAACTGGGTGGCTGGGTCACTGTTGGAGTTTTTGCCATGGCAGGGGTGGGTCAAGGCACCAGCCATACAAGTGGGCACCCAACTTTGCCCTATCTCCTTCCCCCGGCCCAACCAAAATCCTGCCCCCGGTAATGTGACTGCAGGCAATGGCAACAGATGTCGGCAACACCTGCCACTCAGAGCCCTGATGTGGAGCTCGTTGCGCAGTCGGGCAGAAGGGTCCTGGGCACACAGGCTACCACACCTGTGGCAACCTTACTCTATTTAGGATAAGGCTGCTACGCTATGCATACTCGGCTTTTTTCTGAAGATGCATCATGTAACAGCCAGCTGCTCATTCCACCACACAGCGGGGGGAGCACTTGGGGACTGCATTGTGTGGTCCAGCTTCCAGAGTGGGTTAAGGCTGCTCAAAGGAGCTCATGTGGATGCACCCAGTGTTGTCAACTCTCGTGTATTCATTGCAAGTCTCTCTTGTAGACTCAACTCCTAAACTTACACATTTTTAAGAGAAATGGATTTTTTAGCTTTTTGGTTTCAGAGGAAAAGCCTGAAGGTAAATGAAAAGAAGCCCAACAGTTCAAAATATTTTTTAAAGAACAGGTCATGATTTTGAGATTAGTCTCATGATTTTGAGAAGCCCAAGGCATGATTTTTGAATGTTTCGTGGTGGCAGTACAGGCAGGACAATCCTCCACCATTAATTAGGGCTGAAACGAGAATCCCGTGCATTCCCGTCAAAATGCATCAGATTCTTAAACCCCCACAGTGAGATTTTACGGGATCTCACCAAGATTTTCAAGAATTTCACGAGATTATTGAAAAACTCAGATGTGCTCTGCGCATGAGAAAAATGGCCGCCGCAGCCATTTTTGTACATGCGCGCTGACAGGCAGCTGTTTGCGCATGCATAGAGTATTTTTTGAGAGTTCTCAAGAATCTTACGAGATTCTCAAAACCCTCAAAATGCTCGGTGTGCGTGCAAAATGGCTGGTGGGGCTGCAGATGCGCAGAATGGCGCTGTGGCCATTTTGTGTATGTGTTGAGCTGGTTTTTGGCTGCGCAGGTTTTGTGCAAGAATGAGTTAAAAATCAGCTGATTCTCAACCCATTCTTGTTCTTGCACATCTCGGCAAGAAGCCGATTCTCGCCGAGATTTGAAAGAATAATAATGGTGAGTTTCAGCCCTATCATTAATGTCAATGGGAGTTCTGTCATTCACTTTGGTGGGTAGAGAATTGTGTCTTGAATTATGTTTAATATACACTCTCTTAACAACTCTTTTCAATTTTTAGTTAGCTTATATATTGTACAGATTTGTTATTCGTACTACCTGTCATGTATAAGCTAATACTACTGTTTGAGAACTCTCTATTGTAACCACTAGTTTATGTGGCCTATTCAGACCCATACAAGAACAATTATAATCATTCAAAAAGCAGTATTGCCAAGCATTCTGAACTGTAAATTGCAGCAGAATCATCCACACAACTGTGCTGGTCTGACTAGGTGACCCTCTAAGTCCCTTCCAACTCTTTGATTCTGTAATTCTTTGATCCCAGTTTAAGTGAATAGAATTCATGCTGGGCTGTTGTTGGCGTGAAGCAAATGGAGATTGCACTGATGAGCTCCAAATAATCATGGGGTTTAAAAAAGTTTTAAATTTCAGTTTACTTTTATTTTGTCTTTACTTTTGTTTCATTGAGGTTGCATTTCTAATTTTTTCCTGCAACCATGGAGGTTAAAAGTTTATTTTTCCTTTTTTATTAATGGAAGGTGAGATTTTTAGCTACAGATATACCACCTGTCACAAGACACGTGGCAAAAGCATGGAGCTCTGAATCACTAGAAATTTGAGCTACTGAACATTATAAATCAGTGGGGCCTGATGCTGCCATTTCTTACTTGAACTAGAGTCTCGTGACACTTTAATGACAGATTACTATCCCACCGTACCCTGTTTCCTCAAGGTGTATAGCAACAATATACAGAACGTGTATATAATGAAGTGACAAGTATTGGGTGTTTTTAGACGCACAGTTCTCCTGGATGTTTGCTATAACATCCAGAACTTCCTGTGTGTCTAAATCACTCATCCAGATCTTAAACATCTGGATCTTTGAACTTCTGCATGAAACTTCTCCCAGAACTTTTGTGTGTAAAAAGTTCTCCTGGTAAACTGCTTTGCTCCAGGCAGCTGTGGTCACTTGGTTTCCAAGGCAGCCTGTCACGTTTACAACTACAGCTACTTTAGGCTGCCTCAGGGCAGTGTTTGTGTGAAGAATGCATCTAGGAACTGCCTCAGGGCAGTATGTGTGTGAAAAATGAATCCGGAACTTACTTGTGGACTTGTAAACCCAGAAGATTGAAACATCCGAAACTTTAACATGTGAAATGCCCATTGACAGCAGCAGCACATTCTGTGGGGCTAGTAAATTAGAGGTGTAGCCCTTTAAGAGCTCAGAACCCTCAACCTAATGAGGCACCTGACCAGCACCTGGGCTGGAACACTGGGAGAAGGGGCCTCTGAAAGGAGCTGAGAGCTCCACTCAAAGAACCTATACAGCAACCCCAAAAAGGAGCAATACTGCCAAACAAGGTGATGCCAAACTAAGTTGCCTAGAGGGTTTGGCTTGGCTGGGCTAGCCAACCTGGGG
This sequence comes from Sphenodon punctatus, assembly GCA_003113815.1. Taxonomy (NCBI): domain Eukaryota; kingdom Metazoa; phylum Chordata; class Lepidosauria; order Sphenodontia; family Sphenodontidae; genus Sphenodon; species Sphenodon punctatus. Next base: position 2,967,066 of record QEPC01005117.1, read on the forward strand.
GACACACCGGTTTATTGGGAGAAGCCCCCGTATTGTGTGGAGGGGCAGAAGGGAGGCCATTGAGAAAGCCAACCTGCCCAAGCCAAACAGGATGGAAACAAAAGGTTAAAGTAGCAGCTGGTCAAGCTAATTCTCCATAAAGGTGTTGGAGCGAGGACTGCACCCAGGGCCACTGCTACAGTGTAAAATATAAACACATAAAATATATAAAATCTTCCTAAAACCAACCCGTGTCTACCTGCCAAATGTCTGTCATCTCTGGAAAATGCTCAGGCTTTGGCATCTCCAGGGGAAGGGAATACCCTAAGTGTAGAGCAGTCACCTAAAACATCTCTCTACTTGCCTTTGCTGCATGCACTATTTGCACTGATAGGGCGTCCCCCAAATGACGTTAAGGGTTAAATGGAACATGGTCAAGGAAGAGTACAGTGAGTATGTTTTGCCCACTTCCTATTGTGGAAAAAATACCTGTACTATTCTTTTGTCCAGAGTAAGTGTTGGCTTAGCCTGCATTTCTGCATTGCATAAACATCTCCTTGGTTTCTGAATTACCTTTTTCTCGTACAATTATGGATATTTTTGTATTATTCATTTTTTTGCTTAAGTTTTATGTTAACAAGTAACTTATTACTTATATTGTATTTGTTTACCTTTGTTATGGCCTATGGCCAAACAAATTAATAAGTTACTTTCTGAATTACTTACACCGCTACTGTAGCTCTGAGATTTTCAGAAGACTATGGACTACAGCAATATGTTTTTAAAAACTAAACTGGATGTGAATGTAAAAATATGTATGGAATGTACTGTTTAACAACTCCTTGCAAATAGATATTGCAAACCTCTATAACAGAATGTAGAAAAGGTCAAAAGCACCCACTTTCTTTCCTTCAGCTGCCCTGATTCATAAACCTCTTTTGAAATATGTATTTGTTCAGCGGTTCATTTAGCCTAGCTCTCCCCATGTGGGCGTTACTTGACAGAGATGCTTGTGAGACACTAGTGCTTTGGGCAAGGAGAAGAGGCTCATAGCTATTTTATTTTTAACTAAGGAGAAAACATTATGACTAAAATATACTGAACAGAAATCCAAGGGAAGTGACCAGGGACCTAATCTGTGGATTTCTATTTTCTGGCAATCATGGTATAAAACATAAAATATTCACTAAGAATCCAGTTTACGAAGAAAATGTAGATATTTTTTTATTCCCAAGCCATGGTGTTAATTTGCTCTTCCGTGTGCAGTATAGATTGCTGATTTCTATGGTGATGATTTTTCCCACACTAACTTAGCATTAACAATGCTGGAAGAGCTTAACAGGAGACTGTAGCTGATGTAAATGTTGTAATTATATTGTATTTTACTTTTGCCTATTTTATCAGTGGCTCCTGTTTTCTCTCTTATGGTATGAATAATGAAAATTAGTCCATATTTATTTGAAGTCCATATTTATTTCTGTAGTCCATATTTATTTGAAATATTACTGCTGGTGTAAAGATAAAATGACAGCTGTCAAAAGATTCAATAAAAAAAAGCTATAGAAGGTCAACAAACAAACAAACAAAAATACAAACATTCTCTATAATTTATTTATTTATTTTTAAAAAATTTATATCCTGCCCCTCCTGCCCACAGGGCAGCCCGGGGTGGCGATTGCCGATCAACATTCAATAAATTTTAAAAAAAACAATATGAACTATTAAAAACAATTTAAAATACAATACAATGTAGGGTGGGGGACCACCGCCAAAAGCCTGATGGAACAGCCAGGTCTTACATATACGCCGTAACAGCAGGAGAGTGGGAGCCAACCGAGCCTCCTCTGATAGCGAATTCCACAGCACAGGGGCGGCCACCGAAAAAGATCTAACATCGGTGGCCACCCGCCTCACCCGAGGAACCTCCAAAAAGGCTCCCACGGACGATCTCAAGGGTCGCACGGGCACATGGGGAGTGAGGCGGTCCTGCAGAAAAGTAGGCCCCAGGCCGTGAAGAGCTTTAAAGGTTCAAACCAGCACCTTGAACCTGGCCCGGTGCTTTTTATAGGCAGCCAGTGCAGAGCCTGGAGCACTGGTGTCATGTGCTCCCTGCAACCCACCCCCGTCAGGAGACGAGCCACGGCATTCTGCACCAGCAGCAGCCTCCAGACCAGCTTCTCGGGCAGTGAGAACCTCTGACCTATGGGTCAAATCCTGATTTATTTATTTTTACCCCTTTCCAGTTCCTGGATCTGGCCTGTAGATCCAGTCTCTGCCCTCTAGCACTGAAAGAATGAGCACTGTGCCACTACCGTAGCAACCAGTGGATATGAAATTAAGGAGCAGAGTTTCTTTAGTGCCATTCTGGTCCCTGCCAGCATTTGAATTCCCTGATGGAAGGGGGAGTAGGTGGAGCTACCACCATTTTTACTAGCTGCTGAGTAAATTTGAATGCCAGCCACTGGGCAGGACCATCCTTAGAACTTGTGGGGCCCAGGGCAAAAATAGAAGTTGGGGGCCCCATGACTCTGCCAGGGGCATAGCTAGTAGGGATGGAACTTGGGCAAAATTTCGGTTTTGGTCAATTTTGGTTTCAGTTCTCATGAATTTTGGCTCTTTTTCAGTTTCGGTACTGTCGGCTCTTTTGCATTGATTTTTCTACCGGATTTTTTAACATTCCAGTTTTTCAATGGGGGACAAACTGCGATGTTAAAAATCCAGTACAAAAATCAATGCAAAAGATCCAATATATTACCAAAACCAAAAAAGAACTGAAATTTTGGATTAATCTGAAATGGCCATTTTTAGGTACTTTCGGTTTTATCTGAAACTGAAATTCCCATCCCTAGCTAGGTTGAAATGGGCTCAGGAACAAGAATGAACCCCCCCCCCTTCATTCACCATCCTCTTCCCTGTCTTTCTCCCTCCCTCTTTCTTCCCCTCAGTGTCCTTATTGCAGAAAACAGTCAACTAATGTATTCATTAAATAAAACATTTAGTTATTAATATTCTAATAACTACAGGGTAAAGAAAAACCTCTCATATAGCTGGTAGTTTCCCTGGGATCCTGTGCCTTCCAGGCTTATAGCTAGGGCCCCAAGAATTCTGTGCAGTTGTAATTCAGCTAGCTAAACTGTTACACAAATGGCCTCTGGTGGTCCAGAATTACAGTGGGTTAGCCAATGGGGTGTGGCAACTGTTAGCAGTTGGTATATCCTGGGAGCATAGGGCCCTGTGCCACAACTGATGAGAAGTGTGGCAGAACTCAGGGCGAGGGGATGGGGGACTCATCTCCCCTCCCCCCGATTATGTTCCTCCCTACAGTCCTTACAAAGGAAGATAGATTTCTCCAAATACCCAAAGAAAGAAGACAACTATGGTGATCCTAACTCAGAAAACCAGCTTTTAACCCCAAAGCAGCTTTGCTTCTGAACGCGAACAATGTTCTCTGGATTTAGGGTCGCTCCTGTGGCATTCAAGTCTCTCACACTCAGCATGCATCACAATTATCTGGCCACAGGAGATGGAATGAGATAAGACACATTGGATGCAAATATCTTGACTCTGTTGAAAACAGTGAGAAATTGAACTATTAATTCTGGTGAAGATTGGATTGCACCCAATGTTGGGAGGCAAGAATACCCATTGTTGAATTAGAATCTTACCTCACCTAGGCTGTACCGTTAAACATCCAGCAACCAGCTCCTAGTCTCTCCAAGTTCCAATCCTATGTGCTGAGTCTGGGAGGCTCCATTTGCTTCACTATGCCATTGCGGAGAGTCCTGGCTGCAGTAGCAGCAGCAGCTGCTGAACCTCCACTGGTCGGGGCCTGGGTAGTTACTGTTCAGATTAGATTGAGATTGAGATTGGCAGCTCTGCTCCTCTCTACCTGAGGGGAGGGGCCCAGCCCACCCCCCAGCCCACCCCACTCTGACTCAGTCTCTGACCGACTGCCTGAGGAGGAGGATTCCTCTTTCCCCTCAAAAGAGAGCAGCAGAAGGGCAGGGACGGGGGGGAGGGGACTTCTTTCGGGTGAGATTCCTGAAAGGAGCAGCTGCAGCAGCAGCAGCAGGGCAGGGCTGGAGGGTGGGGGCCTTTTCCCTCCGTAGGCCATAGCTGAGGCTCCTCCACCCCTAGATTCACTCCTCCCACTCTCAGCTGTCCCGCAGTGAGGGGAGGGGAGGGTTCTCAATGGGAGCAGCAGCAGCAGGGCTGGGGGACAGGGAGGGAGCATTCTTTCTCTGTGGGTCCTTTGGTCTTGGGTAGCTCCATCCACTCTGTTTTAGCTGTGACTGTCCCAGGATTTACTCACAAACACTCCACAGCCACTCCTGACTCTCAGGCTGCCAATGACCACTTTGAAAATTAGCTTTGTGCCTCTCGACCGGACAGGACTGGACACACCACGTGCTCCACAGCCAGCCGCTGCTTCTCTGCAGTGCGTTGTGTGTGCTGGGGACTTGGGCAGGCTGCAGATGTGCGAGGAAAACGCTGGTGCACACGCATTGGCACACAACTTGCTTTTTTCCCCACGCCGCATTCTGTGCAGCCAAGGGCGGGGTGGGGCCGCGGGTGCCAGGAAATTAGAATACTATGCTAGAATGCAATTAGGTCTATTGAAATTAGAATACTATGACTTAATTGCGGTGTAGTTCCACATAATGAAATCCTTATCAGGCCAATTTCTCACTGGCAACAGTGGAAGTGAGGAATGTGTCAGGATTTCTGGATTTGGTCCCTTATGTATAATAAATCCTTAGCAGAAACCTGACTCATTTTACAATGAGCTACAAAGACAGCAAATGTAAGAGCTGATTTTCTTTTTCCCCTTTAGGTATCTGAACCTGTCTACAATTTCACTGGCTGTATAGAAGTCATAAAAATCAATAATCTTGGACCTTTCACCTTCTCTAATGCTGTGGGCAAAAACAATATTGACAGCTGCAGGTAAACCACCTTTTGTGTCTTTTCAAATCAAAAGAAACTGGTCCTGTTGATTGCCCCCCCCCCTCCTGAAATAGTGTTTCCTCCTTAGATCATCTCTGCAATGCTTGTAGGAAGACTTATATACATATATATATTGTTTTTCTTCATACTCCACAATCCCACTTTATGTATGGAAGAGATTTTCTACAGAATACTCCAATTAAGCCTGACAGCTTATTTACAGTGGGTTCTTGCCCAATGGCAGCTTAAGATGCATTACATTAACTAGACATATAAGATATAATACAGGAGCAAGTGCAGTAAGATGTCGGCATGTTTCTTCACTGTTTTAGCATTTTTATTAATCCTGTATCTGAAACTCTGGTATACTGGTGCTGTACACAGAGCACCTGGAGCTGGGATAAATAATACTAGAAGTCAGCACCACCATACATTGAAAACACTTTGATTTTCTTTTTAAATATTCACTTGGTGTATGATAGGCTGCTGGAAAGAAAACTGGACTTCCTTCCACTCAGATGCATGCAAAACAGAGTCTAAGCTTTCATATGGAGGGATTCTATCAAGTGCAACCAGGTCTAAGATCTTCTGAGCTTTAGGAAAAGTAAATTAATGAAAGGGAATCTAATTCTACTTTTTGCATCACCTCTGCATCTTTCTGAACTCTTAGAGAGCGGGAAGACAAACTGGGCAAAAAGAGTGACTGCCCCGGAGCCTGGCAGGGCCACCCCTTGTCAACTTGAAGGGAGGACCACTGGGGGAGGGAGGGGAGGTCAGCAAGACTTGGGTCACTTGAGGCAGCGGTTTTCTCTGCCACTCGATGGAAAAGGAGGGCTATTGAAATGCAGGGGAATCAGCATCTGTGAAAATGCTGGGGCAGCTATGGGTCTAATCCAGATGAAGGGGCAGGTGACTGGTTTGCAAGGGGGAAGGGTATTGTGTTTATGAGCCCTAGGTTGGTGGTGGTTGTTTTTAAAAATCAGCATTTATTTTTTAAGTATTCCAAGTATTTGTAAGTATTGTTTTAAAGAATCTGGCAACATTTTTGCAGTTACTTGAATAGTGCCTATGTGTATTATAAAATCACTAGATTGCACATATATTTGTAATTACTTCCAAACATGTAATTTGTAAAGATCTCCTTCAGCAACTTCAGCATTGTGCTAAGCAAGGACAGGAATGTAATGCTTTTGCATTCAGCAGGTTAATATTTTTTTCATTCATGTTCCATTTCTTCACTTCTTTGCTTTTATTTTTATCTTCTGCATATTTACTGCTACCTTTAGTAAATAGAATCTGGGATCCAGAGAGATTGAATCCTGGCTAAAAATATCTCTTCAAAAAAAACAACAACTGCACACAACCTCCCCCCAACCCCCAACACACACACTGGGTCATGAGTAGCACAATGGGTGCTTTTAGCAGAGCTTTTTGTGACTATGCAGAGTGTCCTTAGAAATAAAATTGTGATTAATATTGAAGTTAAGACTGTTAAAACACTTTGTGGAAAAAGCAAATAATGCAGGCAGCAGGGCAGTGCCCTGACCCTGCCCTGGATGGGAAACTGAGGTGTCAATCCCTGTGTGGAGGAGAAGCACCAAACAAATGGGAGGGCCTGCATTGGGCAGGAGTGGCCCGCACCGGTGGCCCTTGGCCTGGGGTGCACCTCTGCGATTTTCCTGAGGATGCATCCTGGGCCACCCATGCCTACCCACCATAGGACAGTCCAAGGCCAACAGCTGATGGTGTGGGAACAGATAGGTCGCTATAAGTACCGGGCCACAGTGAACCTCCATCACATCTGTTTTTACCCTTTGTTCCTATATGTTCCATGTTATGCTTTTTTTCTTCTGGTTTTCAGTTACGTTAAAATAATTAGCTTGGGTAAGCAAAAGGGTGGAAACAATCAATGTCAAAAGAGCATGGATTTTGCTACACATAGTACAAAACTACTCAACTTCTCCAATGGGCAAGGTAGCAGGAAATATTTGGAAGGGGCTGGAGGGGAGGCTGATACCCCTTGCATCATACCTTAGCATATCTCTTGGCATCATCCCCTCAAGGACCTCACACAGGCCATCTAGCGTATAAAGTACATGGGCTAGTCTGAAAGAGTGAGAGTAAGTGAGGAACGACATGTATGTCTCTGAGGACATAATTTGGCCCTTGGTTTATGGATTATCATCTTTGATGTTCTGCTTTCATATGAACAATAGGAGCCTTTCAGGTAGCACTGACATTCCATTTTCAGATTTATTATAATGAGCTATTTGTTTATTTTTTGTGAAACCTAGCTTAATCCTTAAAATATCTCCATTGTATGTTTGAATAATGAGTTGCTTTACAATACAAACAGAACTCAACAAAATGACTATGTTGTTAGTAGTAGTAATAGTAGTAACATTAGTATATTTCTGGAATGGTGCTTTGTATGAATGGGAATTTCAGATTTGGGTAGAACCGAATCAATGCAAAAACACCAATTTGGTTTTATCTGACCTTTTGGATTTTTGGGAGGGGTTGGTGATTCAGATCTTTTACATTGATTTTTTTATTTGGATATTTAAAATTGCGATTTGTTTCCATTGACTTCAAAGGGGGAAATGCATGCAAAAAATCCAAATCAAGATCTGAAACTACTAAAGAACGGAAACAAAAAATAATCCAAATCCAAAATCCCCCCTGGAGTCCCACCCCTGGAGCTTAGGAGCCCCAGAACACTATTACCCTAGGTAATAGTGTAAAAACATAAATTGTTTTTACACTGTAAAAACATAAATTGTAAGACCTTTGGGACAGGAACCATTGTATTTGTTTGGTTTTTTTAATGAGGCAAGAGACATGAGGTGGATGCAACAGAGAAAGGAAGATATGTGAAGCAAAGAAGTCATGAGAATATACTGGTGTCATGATAAGTTGCAAATCAACTTTTCTAAACCTCCTCATTTTTCACAATGTGGTGGTTTCCAGCATTTTTTAGATAGCTTCTCCCAGGTCTAAGGGGTGAAAGCATGGGAGAAACCATGATGGACTTTGCCTGCAATATTAAGAAGGTAGATGATCAAGTTTGGCAGCACTGGCAGAATAGAGGCAGGAATTACAATGAGGTAGAAGAGAGTGTATTCAGATACATCATGGTGTCTGAGGGAGGATGATGATAGCCTATTTATTTATTTATTTATTACGTGCATTTGTAACCCGCTGCCTCTTGCACAATGGCAGCTTGGGGTGGCGTACACACAATTTTAAAACAACAATAATAATAAAAGCATCTAAAACATTACAATATAAATTACAGTACATTACAGTAAAAATATTAAATGGACATGACTGCTTCAAGAGTAACCCTCCCTCCCCCCTCCACGAAGACCCAGTTGAACAGCCAGGTCTTACAACATCTATGGAAAGAGGGGAGGTCCGGGGACAAATGAGTCTCCAATGGGAGGGAGTTCCACAGCCGAGGTGCGGCTGCCGAGAACGCCCTTTCCACCGTCGCCACCCGGCGTATCCAGGAGACTTCAAACTGGGTGCCCCCAGCCAACCGCAGGGGCCGCAAAACAACCTGAAGTCTGAGGCGGTCTTACAGGTAACCAGGACCCAAACCATTTAGGGCTTTGTAGGTCATAACCAGCACCTTAAATTGGGCCCGGAAGACAATAGGCAGCCAGTGCAGAGTATGGAGCACAGGTGTAATGTGCTCATGGTGGCCTGTCCCCATTAGGAGGCAGGCACCTGCATTCTGCACCAGCTACAACCTCCGGACCGTCGTCAGGGGTAGCCCCACATAGAGCATGTTGCAGTAGTCCAATTGAGAGGTAACGAAAGCATGAATGATGGTGGCCAGATCCGAGTCCAAGACATATGGCCAAAGCCATCGCACCAGACCCCATCCATGATGGAAGCCACCACCCCCTCGGCCATCCCCACCAACACCTCCATGTTGTCAGGATTCAGCTTCAGACGGCTCACTCTCATCCAATCTCCCACAGCTGCCAAGCACCGGGTAAGCACCGAGACTGCTGGGCCTGAGTCATTCGAAAATGAGAGGTAAAGCTGTGTATCATCGGTGTACTGATGACATCGTATGCCAAACTCTCTCATGACCTCTGCCAAAGATTGCATATACACGTTGAACAGGAGAGGGGACAAAATAGAGCCATGCGAGACTCCATACATGAGATTCCCGGGAAATTATGTACATTCCCCAATAACTACCCGCTGAGTTCTCCCTGACAGGAATGAGCGAAACCATTCAAGAACAATTCCACTCACCCCAGCTTGGTCCTGCAGCCTCTTCACCAAGAACTTGTGATTAATGGTATCAAACGCTGCCTACAGATTCAGTAAGATCAAAATTGTGGATCTGCCCTGATCTAATTCACGGCGTAGATCATCAACCAAGGTCACAAGTGCAGTCTCTATGCCAAACCCAGGATGAAAGCCTGACTGAGAGGGATCAAGAAAACCAACCCGGTCCAGGTGCTCCTGTAACTGCTGGGCTACCACCCATTCAGTAACCTTCCCAGGGGCGGATTCAAAGGGGTGGCTAACTGGGCTCCAGTCCCCCCATTGGCCAGCTTTGGTTAGACCCACCCCCTCACATCATGGTTGAGGGCGGGGCTGGCTGCATACTAAGAAGGAAGCAGCCTGCCTTCCTTAGCTCCAGCTGCTCTACTGACTGCACAGTCTGCTTTGGTAAATAAAGGGGAGGGGGCACTGAGGGCTTTCAATAGGGGGAGGCTCTGCTACCGCAGCTCTGCTGCAACTTCTGGAAATCCAGGCTTTGATCCCTGGATCCATGCCACTGCAGCAAGCGGTGGGGGGTGGGGGCAGAGAAGCTACAGGGCTGGGGGGGCAAAGACAAGCCCCCTAGTCCTCCAGCCCCTGTCTGGTATCCCCACCTGGAGGGATGGGATGGGATTTTTATTCAGAAGGGAAGGGGGAAGGAAGGGGTTTAATTGTACTTAGCATGGGGGGGTCCGACCATTCCCCCCTCCCGCTGCCACCGCCATGCTCCATGCTGCGCTGGGCCCTTCCCCGGGCCTCCAGTTTAAAAGAACCCCCGACCATCTGTGTGCCTTTTTTTAAGATGGCAGCCACAGGGCTGAGCAGCTCTTCTGAGCATGCTTGGCCCCACATGACCTTTTCAAAGATGGTGGCCGCTGGGCCTCACATGCTCAGAAGAGCTTCTCTGCCCTACAGGCACCATCTTTGAAAAGGGCATGTGTTCTCAGCATGCTCAGCTGTGGGTTTTTTCTCCCATTTTTAAACTGAAGACCCCGGTAAGGGGCCCAGCACGGCGTGGAGCACTGTGTGTGGGGGGGATTGGGACACCCCTGCCTGCCCTACCCCCCCAGGATCCCTCAGCTAATTTCTCTTTATTCCCCCCCCCGGGTTGGGGGGGGAGCTCTGGAAACCTGGCTGGGCCATTAGGCCCCCACGTTGTTTCCCCATGCCTTGTGTTGGGGCCAGCACTGCTCCCTTTCTCAGCCATGCAAGGCTGACCCCCACCCCACCCCTAGCTGGAAGGAGTTTGCCACTGGGGCTCCCCGGGCAGCTGGCCACTGTGGCACAAATGCATGGGGGAGCAGAGCAGCTACAGGGCCCCCAGCTTTCCTGGCCAAGCCACATGGGTGCTGGGCCAGGTGGGGGGGCTGAGCCATGTGGCTGCTGCTGCTGCTCCCCACTGCCATGCAAGGCTTCCCCCCCACCCCAAGCTTGAGGGAGCTCACCACTGGGGCTCCCCGGGCAGTCGGCCACAGCGATGATGATGGGGGGGGCAGAGCATCTACAGTGTCCCCATCACCCATGTGGCTCAGCTGTGTGGGGGACCTGAGCCCATGTAGGTGCTGCTGTTGCTTCCCGACTGTCATTCAAGGGAGCTCAGCCCCAGGGAACATTGCATGTGCCCCCCCCAGCACACGGCCGCTGTGGTGCCACTTATGGGAAGGGGGCAGAGCTGGTGTTTGGTTTCCTGCTGCTGATGGTAAGGCTGCCCTCCCCCCGCAGCCCCCAACCTGGAGGGAGCTGCTTGGGGCACATTAGGAGCAGTGCCCCCACCCCCTGAGCTGGAGAAAGTCATTTGCGGCACATTTTGGGGGGGGCCCAGGTGGCTGCCGGAGAATCTGGTTAGGAGGAGGGGGAAGGGTGTGCCACGGTGGGGCTTGGTAAATAGTCTCAAGCCCACCTGTCACTGGACCCCCAGAGCAAACTCCACCCCAGAAACCATACCTGGGGACAACCCTTAAAATATAACCTCATTACTGAATTTCATTGACCTTTATTATGCATAGAAAGAGGTTATTTTGCTAACTTTGCCTTGATTGTTATTTACTCAGCAACCAAGACTAGTTACCTAGCCAAGGGTGAAGCTGTCATGGTGTTTACTTGGCAGTGGGTGGGGATGGAGGCGAGGCCTGATCACCAGGTCAGGACTATGCTAACTTTGGACTTCAGCCCCCCCCATCCACATCACTTCTGGATCTGCCCCTGCTAGCCTAAAAAAGGAAGGTTAGAGACTGGCTGTTAGCTGGCTGGGAAGTCAGTGCTCAAAGATGGTTTTTTGAGTAGAGGCCGTACCACCGCTTCTTTAAGATGGCTTGGCACCCTTCCCTCCCTAAGGGAGGCATTGACAACTCCCGCCAGAAACAGCCGTAATGTCTCCCGGCTGGTCTTCATCAGCCAGGACGGGCATGGATCTAATTCACAACAGGTGGCCTGAACTGTCCCAAGAACCTCTGCTGTGTCAGCGGGCAATATTCACTGAAACTGATACCACAACCACCAATAGGGCAGGGCTTCCTGTACCTCTGCTTCACCCACTGTCATTAATGCAGCATCAAGATTGTGGTGAATCTGAGCAATTTTATCTGCGAAAAAGTCAGCAAACATGTCACAGCGGACACTGGAAAATTCCAGTTCCAGGCGGAGAGAGGCCAGACTGACCAGCCTCTGCACCAACAAGAAAAGCGCCGCTGGACGTGACTTTGCAGACGCAATAAGGGCAGCAAAGAACTCCTCCTTTGCTGCCCGTATTGCAACAGCATAAGCTCTTAAACTGGCTTTATGCTGCAATCGGTCAGTTTCAGCACGAGTCCGACACCACGGTCGCTCCAACCGCCGTCCAGCCTGCTTCATTCGATGAAGGTCCTCCGTGAACCACAGCAACCCCCATTGTTGGCTTTCTGGAAGTGGATGCTTGGGAGCCGTTTGATCGATAGCCTCAACCAACAAGCTGTCCCAGAAGACAATGAGGTCATCGAGTGAACGATCATCAAGATCAGAAGGCATTTCCCCTAGAGCATTCCAAAACCTCTCTGGTTCCATAAATCTCTGTTCAAGGGTGTGTCCCCCCTCATGTGTCGGGCCCTTAACCCTCTGAGACAGTCCTATGATTGTTATGGCGTCCATGAACTCACACTCTGCTCCCCACAACCCGGCGCGTGGTCTGCGGCGCACACCTGTGGCTACATTGAGCCGTTTCCCTTTTACCCCTCTCCAGGTGACATCTGGTGGGAGGGGGGAGGCAGATCTCCCAACTTCCGTCCCCACCTGCAATGGAGGGGGGAAACAGCTGTCCCAGGGGGGCTCCACTCCCTTTCCTCCTGGGGGCGAGCCTACCTGGCTCCCAGCCCCCAGCGCTAGTCCAGAGGTCCCGGTGGCAGTGGGGTCACAGCATTGGTGGCAGCAGCAGTGGCAGCGTCTCTGCGGTGGCGGTGGTAAGTGCTGTGTCCCTATGTGTATAGGCACATAGTTTGTGATTAATGTTAGTGCTGTGCCAAATAGTGCTTCCAGGTGCTCCGGCCGAGTTCTGAGGAATTGGGATGGGTACTCGGCAGCACTTCAGTGCTGGTTTTCAAGTTTCTGACTTTGGAATCGGAATTCTGCATGCGCATGCACGCACACGCACACACACAGAAAGAAACTTCTGAACATTTCGGACCTATTTGGTGCCATGTCAGTGCCGGCCATGTGCAACAACATGGTTTTTGCCATGTGCAGCAGATGCAGCTGTTTAATTCCCATGCCAATCAGTTCTTGAACCCACAGCCAAAGCACTACCCAGAAAGCAGACTATCAAGAGGGGGACAATTGCTCCAGAAGGCAACCCCACAAAGTCTCAAACCAAAGTGTACCTGCATGCAGAACCCCCCCCCCCAAAAAAAAACCAACAGTAGTGTACCCACACCATGGCCCACCATCAGTAGTGAGTGCACACACTTTAATCATTATGCCAAGCAAGCAGTGCACAAAAATGCAAGCTAGGAAGGGACATTCAAGCTAGGAAGAAGACTACAACAACCACACCAAACAGACTGCAACTGCATGGAGAAATAAATCCCACCAAAAGCCAGCAATTCCAGGCCCCAGCGACAGTCACAAAATTAAGAAACCAGACATTCATACCCTTCCCCACCAGGGGCATCCTCTTCCTTGGCATGGCATTGTAGCAATGGTAGACCAGGCAAAGGGAAGTGGAGCCAGGCAAAGTGATCCCAGTCTGACTCTGGCCTCATAGAGCCAAGCAGCTGGCAGAACAGTAGACGTTACACTTTACAATGAATTAGGCTCTGTTGTGTGTCTTGCCACAGCCTAGACAACACATACAACCCCGCAAAATAGTCTGCAACAGGCCCCAGCAGCAGTCACAAAATTAAGAAACCAGATATTCTCATACACATACGCATGTGCCCAGGAGCACCCGCTTGGCATGGCATTGATACTGTGGCACTGGTTACTTGAACAGACCAAGCAAACTCGGGAAGTGGTGCCAGGCAGAGAGATCCCTCTGGCCTCATGGTGCCAAGTGCCAACCAAGCAGCACACAGCAATGTGGCACCCAATAATTATATATTTTTTAAAAAAACTGCATGGCATAGTAAAGGGTAAATGTAACCCCTATCCCCCAGTATTGGCCTTATGGACAGGACAGGCCAAACCATATCATACCATGCCAGGCCAGGCACCCCTCTCTCCCCACTCTCCTGCTGATTTACTTACAGATCCTGAAACATGCAGCCAAATTCACGAAAAAGAATGGTCACAAAATGGCTACAGAGACTTTTATTTTCGCTGCCAGTCAATTCAAAAGCTGGCCATCTGACTTGGCCAGCCAATCAAAACTGGCCATCTGGGTTACCATCACTCAATTGTCCTCTCCCATACCCCCCTCCTACCAAATATGGCACTAAGTTTTATTTCCAAAAGAAGCTCCAATACCAGCCCCAAACATGTGCAGTGGCCTCTGAAGTTTTCTGAAGTGTTCCAAAGAACGGACTTGGTCCTTGGGACTTTGGACTTTCCAAACCAAATACTGTAATCTTCGGCGATTTCCGAAGTTTTACAAAAACCAAGTTACAGCCCTAATTAATGTGGTTAGCAATCAATGTGTTGGAGTAAAGAAAACCAATATTTCTTAACTCTTTGTTAAAATCACGATTCTAGATTATAATTTGGAGTCTTTCTTAAGTATGTTAAAAAGTATTGCATTTAGGGACAATGGTATGACCATGGCCAGATACAGCGTATGGCCTGTTATAGCATAATTTCAATTATTAATAGAATTTCATTTTGAAGATATATTGACACATTAAATAACATTTGGGAGCATCCCTGCCTTTAATTTTGCCTTGGGTGTTGCAACTGCTATCAGTCGCGTGGGGCTGTGCAGCTATCCCATGCCTGTTTGTGAGGCTGGCGGATTAAAGGAGGGAATTGTTCCTTCCCACATTACTAGAAATGCTCATGTGGAAAATAGCTTGATTGTTAAACCTAGTTTTGCCTCCTCACACATGCAGGTCATTTGCCAAGGCATCCTGCCATCTAATCCTTTTACATAATTAAAAAACAACCAGGGGAACCAAGCTTTTGCAAATTTTGTCTTGAGAATTCAGCGTAAGAATGATTCACTCAAGTGACTTCTCATTTAATAGAGAACTTAATAGTGACTATAGAACTAATAGTGACTGTGAACACAAATTATGAAGGGCACAATCATGTTTAATTGAAACATTTAAATGACAGCACCTGTAAATCAGGCAGGTGTATGTCTAAATGATATTCATTTCTATTCTTTTTACTTGTGGCCTACTAGTTATACGACTTGTCTAGTCGTATACACTTACTATAGTCATAGGTGAACTCTTATTCAACTTGCTATAGCGATAGTTCAAAATATTGTGGTAACACTTCTGTAAGCTAGTAGACCCATTATTTGAAGGTATTGTAATAGCTTTTACAAGGAAGCCTTTTCTCTTCTGCAAACCATCGCCCTGTCTATCCTAGTCATGTTCAGCATTTCCTCTCCCTGCCATCACTTTCCTCTCAGACCACATCTACCCATTACCACCTTTTACCAGACCTTTCCTCTCGTCCCTACCCATCATTGCTTTCATGCTTCCTCAACTGACACTACTCATCTAATCAGACAGGGGTTTTTGACAGCTCCTGCCTGGATCAACTTTAGAATCTTGTTGCACCAGTTCAGCCAAAGCGAGCCACATTCATGAAACCTTTTAAAGGGTACAGGTTTGAGAGTATATTTTAAAGTCATAAATATTTAAGAGGTTTGGAATTTACTCAGACATGTTCTGCCATCTCTCTAACTAGATCTATTTGATTGTTTTAAATTCCAAAAGGCAAGCTATTATGTGCACAGAATTTAGTGAGCCTTCCTAAATAAACTTTAGATACTGTTCATTAACCTTTCCAAGACAGTGGATGCCAGTCTTCTACTCAGGACATTTGGTGCCTTTCAAAAGACATGGGGTACTTCACTTTTTATGAGAGGCCATTAAAATTTAGGCCAGGGTCTCCAATATTTGAGAAGTAAACATGATCTTGGTTCAGATATTGTGAAAGCTACAGGGTCTGCATTACTGTAAAAGTGAAATAAAATAAGTTTTTAAATATTATTATTATAAGATCTTTTGCTCCAATCTATAGATCTGACTGTCTGCTCTGCAGTGTCAGAATTTTGTAGAACAAGGTGATCGTCTATTCCTTTGACAGTCAGACCTTGTTCTATACAATATGCATTTGCAGTTTATAATCAAGGATGGAGAATAGTTTTAACATGGTAGACCTAATGGGCTGAAACTGTGAACAGTGAATTACGAATAGTAATGGGGCCAATCCTAAGCCCCACACAGTGCTACTCACATGGTATGCACGTATGTGCATGTGCAACCCACATGCACCCCGACTACAGGGACTATGGCATGCCCACAGGGCTTTAGGATCGGCCCTAATGTTTCTTAATCCAAGACCTTATTCAAACATATTTCGAGTGTATGGTACACACTGCTGCTCATTACTATGGGTGAAGAAATAAATGAGGCAATAGCCTGCATTAGCCCACGTTAACCCACGTGTCATCAGCACATCTGGTAGGTCACTGCCAGATGGTCACACACTATGGCCTTGGGGCGGGTGGCCAGCTGCTATGAGACACATGGGCCAGCAGATGTCAGCGTCACAGCTTGGGCAAAAACTCGGCCACCTAATGTAAACTGGGTTAGTGGTCTCCCTCCCATCTATTCAGGCCCACCCAGCCCTGCTGTGAGGGGAGATCAGAGGATTGGACCCAGAGAAGCGTCCCAACTCAAACCACCAAACAACTGATGGGGGACCTCCGTCCCCACTCTCCTTCCATTAGCTGTTTTGTGGCAGCTCTTCCTGGGGGCCCTATCCTGCTGCAAGGGGGGTTCCAGCCATCCTGTCCTTTATGGACAGATTCATGGACAACCCATGCGGTGAAGGGACCCGAGACATCTCCCACATCAGGATTACCGGGGAGTCAGGCTGCTCATGTGAAATGCCGTCCCCACCCACTCAAGGAATAGTGGCTGCAGTGGCCCTGGGACAGCCAGGTGAGCGGGTGAGCCACTGTCTAGTTTGTTTTCACCCTGTGTAGTTATGCCATGAGTGTACACAAAGGGCATATTCAGTTGCAGCCCAGTGTTATAGAACTCCCTTCCCCTGGAGGTTTGTCAGAGCCCAGTCTGAGCATTTTCCAGAGGCAATAAGAACATTCTTTGTTTGCCAAGCTTATGGTAGGAGGGAATAGGGGTTGGTGAAGGTTTCCAGGGGACAGTGGGTTGAGGTGGGATTTTTGTAAGCTGTCCTGAACCTTAGGGGAAGTATGAGGTATACATCTGAATGAATGAATGAATGAATGAAACTAGTTTTGGATTAGTTACCTAGTAGTAAGAGATCCTGCATCCTGTTATTACACATTAATATGATGCAAAAGTGTTCCAGTGTTTCAGAAAGTGTTATGATTACCATTTACCTATAATGAGGACGGTTTTATACTCTTGTCTGGATTTATCACACATCTTTCCTATTCACTGGTTCTACATGTAATATGCCTGTTTTTATATATGTATATGTGTATGTTTGGGTATATTTAGAGTTATAAGACCGCAATCCAGCTAAGCCTAATGCTAGTCTTATGCTGGCGCAGGACCAAAGTACCGCACGCAGGGGGAGGTGTGCGGGCACAGGCAGAATCAATTCTCCATTGGCCCAATGACTACACCCTCCCTGACAATGTGGTGGCCATGCCCCCTCCACCGCTATTGTAGCAGGGAGCACAGCCAGCTCTCAGAGCCCACAGCCATGCCTGTGCCCATTTACTGCTGCTTGGAGCAGGAGTACAGCTGGCGCAGGCATAGGGAAGTAGGTGGGGATTGCCTGGAGTCCCTGGAGCCACTGCACACCCACCCGAACCCCACAGCACACACCCAGGGTGTGAGAGCCCTGGGCAGTCCTCAGCGAGGCCCTGCCCATCCCCTGCCTTGTTTGGAGCCGGGTCACATGGGGAACTAGCGGGGGCTGGCCAAAAGGTAGTGCAGCGGCCACAGGGCCTCCAGGGGATCCCCGCATTCTCCCCTTCTTGTTGCTCTCTACCTTTGCTCCACTTTCCCCTTCCATCCGGGGGTGGAGCTGGATGTGGCGCTGTGGCCACCAGTGCCCCAGTGCCCTCTGCCAGAGCTGTGTTCCCTGATGCAGTCACAACTGGAACGCACTCTAAATAATATGAATAATAACCAGGAATACAAAAAAATATTCATTTTGGATTTCATGATTTGCACATTTAATCGCCCTCTGAATAATACTTACATCCAAAATGGGTATTCACATATGGGCTTATTCAGATACCCAGTTTTGGCTAATTTATTTCACTATTTTACTTTTTTATTTACTTCATTTTTGGCAACTGTGCATGTGCAACAGCTCTCTGGTAGTGCTAAAATAATGTAATTTTAATGCCAAAATGGTCAAAAATGTACTTCCAGGTGTACTGCTGGATGCCAATGTAGAAGGCTGAAATGTCAGGTAGGACCTAGTAAACCTCCTTAACTCCTGCCTACAGGGAAAAAAGTCTTTTAAAGATTTTATTTTTATTCTGAGAGGAGAAGGTCCAGGGACCGAATGGGTAAGTGACACACTGAGTATTGGATCAGAGGATCAGCCCCACAAAGCACCTCTGCCTAAGAAACACACAGAAGTAAGTCAGTGAAAACAGACATGCACCTTTACTCCTCCTTAACACTGCTTTAACATTTCTTATGCATGTTGCAGGGCTGCATAGGGTGCCAATACAGCCCTACAACATACATAAACAGTGTTAATGGTGTTAAAGCAGTCTTAAAGCAGAGTTACGTGCATGTCTGTCTTCAGCCAGTGTTGACAGCTTGCTAGGGAAGCCATGAGATTTGTCTTGTGAAGCATCTGCCCAATGGGTAGCTGGAAGTTGAAGTCAAGAAACACAATCAAGATCAGAAGCCAAGGACCTCAGTCTTGAGTGTGGTGGAGTAAGTGAAGTGTGGTTAGGTTATGGGGGCTGAAGGTGAAGCAAGAGCAGCAGCAGTAGTAGTAGACCTGTAGCCTTCTGGTTGCTCACAAGAGCCTGAGGCGGCATTCAGACATTACGTTTTAGTCTGGCTTAACAGTTATTGTGAATTAAATGATCATCTCTGAATACCCTATTCCGTTTTTGTTCAGGTCTGTGTGTTTTTGTTAAATTCGCACTACAAAGTGGGTCAAACATACCTTTGTGAGTGTGATGTCAAAGTAATCCGCACCCCAATAACATGTGAAAGCGGTGGCAAATTGCATTGTCCTTTTCAGCACTGATCTTCAGCGTCTGAATCCAAGTCGAATGCAGAGTCTGATTTTCCCCTCTCCCCCCACCCGAATGCAGACAGCATGACAGGAAGTGAGTAATGTCGGACTGAACGGACCTCGATAGTGCGCAAAGTATGATCGTCTGAAAGGTTTGGCGCGCACTAGGGCAGAAACAATAAATCACATTTTTTGGGAGATGTGAATGCAACCCATCATATTGCATTCGATATTATCAAAAGTGAATTACTTTTAATCCACACACCTTCTGCATGTCTGAATGGCCCCTGAGCGTTGTATTTCCTCTGATGAACTTGAGTCCTTTGCCTCTGAATTTTGTTTCTCCTTATGTAGCAATGTGTTCAGGGATTTCTCATTTTCAAATGGCAAGCGATTGCTTATTGCAGCTATTTAATCTGTTTGGGAAATCTCTACAACCTTACAATAAGTTCTGGATTTCTTTTCTCTTCAGCATCCCCTTTCTTTCCCTTCTATGAAAGAAACACAAGTTCCTAAAACCAAGAGTCTCTAGCTTCTCTGGCAATCCCAACTAGACAAAACTCCTTTTCTCTGCAGTGCCTCCTGCCTTTGAGCCTGTCCCAAAATACAGGAATTATGTGCCAAAATGTTTTGAAGTGCTTTACTGTGCTCTTCTCATCCCATCACTGACTCTCACCTTCCATTGCACTGTGTTAATTGTGTCATTTTTTTCCAGTGGAAGGGTATCGCCTAAGGAACTTCTGCTCAGTTGAATCTAATTGGGGGCGGGGGAGTGGACTCGCACAGTTCCCTACACTTGGGAGGGGGAAAGCTGAGATTTGGTGAATGTTTATAGTGTATGGGATCGAGCTGAGAGTTGTAGGGAAGAAAAAAATCATCCTGAGTTTGTATACTCACCTGCCACTCAGAGGCCGTGAATGTCCAGTATTATTTATTTGATACACTGAAACTGCGAAGAGCTATATTTATATTTAGCTATATTTGCAATGGTCTGACAATGTTGGTAGTGAATGCAAGTGAGACAGAAGGAGAGGGCTTCCTTCTCTGACTCATTCAGACGTGCGTTTAAATCGCACAGCCGCCGCCGTGGGATCATGCGATTTAAAGCACTGCGCACTTTCGGGTTGGTGTGAATGCACCAATTCAGCCTAACACGAACTGTTGGAGTGCAGTTTTAAAAGCTGCTTTCAAAACCGCACTTCAGCAGTTCGTGTTAGGCTGAAATGTGCGCGGTCAGTGCATTCACACCAACCTGGAAGTGCGCAGTGCTTTAAATCGCACGATGCTGCCGCCGCGGCTGTGTGATTTAAACGCACGTCTGAATTAGCCCTAAGCCTGGAAAAAAAAACAAAAAACTTTCGATTCAGAAATATGTAAGACCCATTCTGAACCTTTGTCTGTTCCGGGAGTGTAAATTTCCAATTACATTTGGGATCAAGGCTCAAATTAAAGCCTGTTATCCACATACATTTCTTTTAACCTATTCGCTGAATGAAGCTACAACTGCCATAAATTCAAGCCTTCAGGAGAAGAGGCTTCCAACACATGTGAAAAGAATATTATTCAGACTTTAGAATATATTCTTATATCTGTTCACTGGGATTTACACATGCATTTTTCCCATTAGAAATAATGGAGCCTATGTGCTTAAAGACTCAAACAGCATGCAAAGGATATGGAGTTTATTCCATGATACTGTCGCCCTTTAATTTTATTCATTTAACTGTTTTTCGCCAGTTCCCATGAATAACAAACCCTGGCTTAGAGTGCTCCTGAAGTGCAGTGGTGCAAGCCACTGAGATACAGCTCATTTGTACCCTGTAGGCATGGCCATAATGCCCAACGACATGCTAACTGCAATTCTGTATCATTACAGTATAAATTCTAGGAACAACTATTTTTCTTATGCATTTCTGTTCCTTATTTTACCTCTTTTATCTTACGTCTCTTGCTGTTGGCCCTTTGCTAACCTTTTCTGTGTGCTCTTAATTGCCCTCAGTTCCTTTTCCAGTGCCCAATATTCCTCTTGCACTTTTATCCTCCATGTTTGATTTTTCACTTTTTGATTTCTCTCATCTTTTATTACACTTGTTTCAGTGTGTACTTTTCCTTTGTGATTCCTGCTCTCCTGTGTAATTTCCTTTCTGCTTCTGTCAATTGTATGTGTGTCTGTGTGTGTTTTCTCTCCCTTTCCCCTGTACCTTTTTTCCTTGGCATTTCTATTGAAATAATACATTTACAAGAATAATGTTAAAGAGGTGGCAAGGCTAATCTTCCCTTCTATTTTAAATCTTCAGAACCATTGTGAATTGTTGTTTAAAGACTTCAGCAATTTTTATAAAGTGTTTGAGGAAATTGCTTGTGATGGATATTAAACAAATATCTTTGAAAAAAAAACAACAACAACGATCCACAGGTGAATCTAAGTATGCTTACAAATAATACCATTTTCTGCTTATTGGCGAACAACTGTCCTTGATCAGAACACATCAAAAATAAAGCCAGTCTTCCTCATTCATGCTCTCTGGGTCTGTAGTTCTTCTCTGTGGCTATATATTTCTGAATGTCAAATCATCAGGAGCAGACTAGATAAAAATACATGACTTTCCTTTCAGTTGCCTTAAGTATCCCTGACATACTGTTGGTTTGTATTGGTGGTAAAGAAGTTATTTCCATAGAAACAGTCTTGGTATGCTCATAATATACAAATGTACAGTGCAGGTTTTGTACTATAAGTCTGAGTGGTTTATTACATAAGGAATCACCTATAGGCAATTTCTGAAGTTTTTTCCTATAGCTTTCACTATCTTTAGATGGACACCTGCTCCACTCCTGCACTGCCACACCCCTGGGTGGCCCATCCGAGTAAAGGTGGTCCACCCTGAGGCCAGCTCTGCTTACAGTGCTCCGGAACATTCTGGCACATCACAAGCTGAGCAGGCTGCCCAAGCCCAGAGCATCAGCTGGGGGTGGAACAGTAGTCCATCTACTCATAGATGGGCCGCTGCAGCTCCACGTCTCAAAGGAGGGTTTATTATTGTTTGTTTAATATAAATATTTTTACCCTGTCTCTCTCACTCAAAGGTAACTTGGGGCGGCAAACAATCAGATTAAAAAATACAATACTATAAATACAAAAATAAATGCAAAAATATGAAACCTTAATAATAAGCATAAAATCACAGTGATCAGTGCAGAACCCTCCCCCCCCCAACCCATCCCACCCCCATCCACCCTGCCAAACACCTGATGGAAGATCCAGGTCTTACAGCTTCGTTGGAAGACAAGGAGATCTGGGCTTAGGCAGATCTCCGCCGGGAGGGCATTCCAAAGAGATGGCGTGGCCAACGAGAATGCCCACCTGTCCGTTTGCACCCACCGGAAATGTGGGACCTCCAGGAGGGTGCTCCCAGATGACTGCAGGGGAGGCCTAGGGGGTGAGGCAATCCTTCAGGTAAGCAGGGCCTAGGCCACTTAGGGCCTTAAAGGTTAAAACCAGCACCTTAAATTGGGCCCAAAAGACAATAGGCAGCCACTGCAATGCTCAGAACACTGGTGTAATGTGCTCCCTGCGGCCCATCTCAGTAAGGAGACAGGCTGAAGCATTCTGCACCAGCTGCGGCTTCTGAACCGTAACTGGCCATAGAGCTGCAGGTGGCAGCGTAGAGCGGCTGGTGATCTGCCAGCTCTGTGGTGCAGGGGAGAGGGTGCCACGTGGGTGGAGTGTGGCCTGCGGTGTTAGACTGTTCAGACCTGCTGCTGCCAGAGCAGACCTGGGGGTGGTCACCCCTGGGTCCATCTAAAAACACCCATTCAGTCTTCCGTGTTGACAGATGCCAATAGGGATGATCCCAAGCCCCCTGACTCCCCCACACACGTGTGCATGTGCGCGGTTTCTGCCCAGCACTATATGCCGGCAGTGGTGGCGCACCCAGTTTCCATGCAGGTGTGCATGCATGCATCTGTGTGCAGGATCTGTGGTGCTTGGAATCAGCCCCAATAAGAATTTTGTCTAAGAAAGAACTGACTAAAATACAAAGGCCCTATTGCCTTGCCTGTGTCAGTCGTCGCAGCCACTTCTTGGTCCGGCGGCTGTCTCGGGAGCAGCAAGTCCCCGCCCCCCCTTACCCGCAGCGGGACCGAGGTGCCGACGCCGACACAACCGCCCCCCTCCGGAGGCTCCAACAGCAGAGACAACATGGCAGACAGCCCCAGGGCCTCCCAGGACGTTGCGGGGCCCCTCATCCCGTTGCGGCGCTCAGTGTGCCTTCAGGCACGCACGAGGGGCTGAGCTAGTGCTTCAATTGTCGGCGCTGAGGAGCCAACAGCGCCGGTGACCAGAGCTAGAATGCCTGGAGAGACTGGCCCCCACCCCTGCGAGATAAGTGCTTGAGTTTGTGACTGTCTTGACTTTGGATTATTACTGTGTGTGAGCGTCCTTCCCAGCCCCCTGCATTCTGACCCTCATCCCCTTGTGTCTTGTGTGAGCTCCCTAGTGTGTTTGGGTTTCAGGTGTACTCCCTGCCTTCCGTGACTCCTCCTGGTGAGTGGGTAGTTGAGTGGGCCTGCAGACTCGTGTGGGTGCTTCCCCTCCTCGCCCTTGGGTCCATCCCTTCCCCCCCCCCGGGTGTGCAAGCCCTGTGAACCTTTTCCCCCTGGACCTGGTCCCTCTCCCTGTGGAACCTGCACCATCTTCACAGACCTTCCTCGTCTCCCCTCCTGTGTGTGACCACCGAGAGAGTGGGTCCCCTTCCTTGCCATACAGCTCTGCGCCCTATGATGATAGGGGTCCATATTTCTGGTGCGTGAGAACACAGATGGACCCACATACAGGCTTCTTTCCTCTGCCTCATGTGAGCAGAGCTTCCTGGTGTGCTAGAGGCATGTGTGGGTGGTGTTTCCTCCCCCTCCCACTGACAGCCTGGTGAGAAAGATTTTCTTAGTGCAGACCCTTTTTCTCTGAAGAGAAGTTTGGCTACCTTCTGGGGCTGCATTTCCTGTTACCCCTAAATCTGTTGCACCACTTCCACAGAACGGGAGAGAGCCAGGTGCGAGTGTGTTGTGTTCCTTCACAGCCACCCTCCAAATATCCTAAGGAATAAATAATAAGCTTCTGATTTATTTATTTATTTATTTATAATAATAATTTTGCTGGCCACTGTGTACTGAGGAAACTCCACTTAAATGGGATGCCCAATGAAACAATGTTTGTGGAAAGCCTGGATAGGGAGTTGAGACTATGTACAGTAATATGTCCTCATATCTGATGTCTGTCTTGACTATTTGGGACTCAGTGATGAGTAACCATGAATATAATTTGAGCAAGTGTAACCTAGTAAATGAGATGTTGGGCTTGAACTTGGGAGACCACATTTCAAATCATCTTGTCGCATGCAGGGAAATGAAGACACTGAGACATGATTAGATTTAAAATGGGGCCAAAACTTCAATAGGAGTTTGTCAGACGCAAACATCCCATAATAGTATCTAGCCCCTAGCATAGAACACATCACCTGCACGCCTGCCTGATCAACCAACTCTCTGCACCCACACTGAGGGTGACTCAGTGGCAGGACTCTCACTAAGGGTATTTTCAGACGTTACGAGATCACAGTGAACCATGGTGAATACGCACCTGTGGTCAATGTGGCTCGCACGTCTGTTTGGCGGCCACCAGATGTTCGCCACGGTCAATACCCGCATCGGGTCAATGGATGATTTCAGACGTTACGGGGCCCGTTGGCCCCATACCGAAATCACCCTATTCATTCCCCGATGGGGTCACCCTGTCACGCCGCAACAGACGTGCCAGGGGGATCCCGGTGGGGAATCTGGGAGGGGGTGGGGCCGCACGGTGCAACGTGCGGCCGCATGGCCCCACCCCCTCCACGCTCCCGCCGCCCACCCTCTGGGGAGACAGGTGGGCGGTGGGGCCAATGCGGCGGCTGCGGCGGGCCGAATTCACCACGGCCAGACATTACTTTTTTTTGGTCCCCACTGGGGATCTCTTTGACCATGCTTCCCAGGACATTCCCCCCGCTAGCCCAGGAAGTGTGGTTCAAATTGACCCCATGCGGGTATTGACCGTGGCAAACATCTGGCGGCCGCCAAACAGACGTGCGAGCCACATTGACCACAGGTGCGTATTCACCGTGGTTCACTGTGATCTCGTAACATCTGAAAATACCCAATTTGAACCACGCTTCCCGGGCTAGCGGGGGGAATGTCTTTGGAAGCATGGTCAAAGAGATCCCCAGCGGGGACCCAAAAAAAGTAACGTCTGGCCGGCTGCCACGGCCTGGGATCCCCAGTGGGATCCCGGGCCGTGGCGAATCCAGCCCGACGCGACCACCGCATTGGCCCCGCCACCCGCCCATCTCCCCAGAGGGCAGGCGGCGGGAGTGTGGAGGGAGCACGTGTCCCGGCACAGGGCAGAGGGGCCGCTCCGATGGCCCCCTGGTCGAGGACCCCTAGCCCAGCACATCCCAGGGGCATGGCCCGAGGAAACCACCCCCACCTCCACAAGGATAGGAGGGCCATGCCCCAGACCCAGCACCATGGGCCAGGAAACAGAGGGCAGGGGCCAACCACATAACCCGGTCCCCCGTCCCCGCAGGACAGCTCCCAGACAACAGAGCACCGCACCACCAGGACAACAGCTGAGGAGGATACCCCAGACAGCCAGGTGAGCAGGGGGAAACCCCAGGGGGGAGAGGGGGGACAAGCCCCTCAGGGGCATGGAGGGGGCCAGCAGGACCCAGAGTAACCCCTAATGCACTACCCCCACCATGACACGTCCACCACCATGGCTACCACATCCACAGGGCAGACCTCATGCCACCAAGCCAGTCGTCCCCCTACATGCGGGTCCCAAAAGGGAGAGCCCTGGTCAAGGCAGGAGACCAGGGACTTCATACACATGTGGGGGTCTGAAAGGGTCCAGCATGATCTGGTGCACAGCTACAAGACCAGACAGGTCTATGAAGCCATCTCCCAGGAGATGCAGTGGCAGGGGTACAGTAGGGATGTCACCCAGTGCATGCAGTAGGCAAAGGACTTTGAGGCCCAGATATAAACATATCAAGGACAACAATCTCAAGTCCGGCTGGGCCATGCATACAGCCGAGTTCCAGGAGGAGCTGGACAAGTTCCTCTGCATGGACAGGGACATCATGGCCTCCCGCACACACGGCAGCGCCTTCGCCAGGGGAAGACACAGGGCCATCACGCAACCCCCCCGACAGACCCAAAAGAGCAGGGGGGGGAGGCACCCCAGTGAGGCCAGCCAGGAAGCAGGAGGGGACAGTCCTGTCCCAAAGGGGAAGGAGGCACATCGGGGATCCGGGCACCAGTCCACCACTCCGCGCGCCCCCTCAATACCCACAGGCCTACCGGCAACAGGGACAGCGGGTGCGCACATAGCAAGCGGAGACCCAGGACAGCTCCCAGGAAGCGGAGGAACTGGATCCAGGTATGATTGCCCCAGTGGGGCTGGGGTGGGGTGGGGTGGGGAACGGCCCGGACGGAGATGCAGCAGCTGGGGCTGAGGGCTGGCAAGCACTAACGGTAACCCTTCCCATTTCAGCACAAGGCATCCTGGAGGTTCACAAGGTGGAAGTTGCGGAGGAGGAGGAGGAGGTGGGCCCGGCAACTCTGCCCCCCCAGGTGGGTGACCCTCCACAGCGGGACACACTGACCACAGGGGGATGTAGGGGGGTGTAGGTATGGGGGGCACCAGGGGGTATGCAACCACAACCATTGGGGCCCAACAGGGTCAGGGTGTGGGGGGCAGGCGGGAGGGGCTGTTGGGCCCACATCAGCTCCCACGACACACCTGACCGTCATGGCCCCCTCCCGTGGTGATCAGCTTCCAGGGGGCCATCCCATGAGAGGCCAGGGCAGGGGACCCCACAGGGGAGGGCTGAGGAGAGCTTCCACATTATGAGGGCTGCCCCACCAGGCCGTGGTCAGGCGGTAGCAACCAGCGGGGCACATGGACAGAAGCACTAACATTCTGTCCAACCTCTCATTCACAGACCAGGTGCCCACTTGTGCGAGGGGTGCAGCTTCCAGCAGCGTGGAGCTGAACCAGGAGATGCGGGCCAGGAACCAGCACCGGAGGGAGGACCTCGACAGGGAGCTGCTGGAGGAATCGCAACAGTTAGCCGAGGTGCACTTCTGGGAGCTCGCGCTCACCAGGGAGCTCATCAGAGGGGAGGGGGAAAGGGACCAGGAGATCCTGGCTGCCATGATGGCCCGGTCCCGCACCGAGCACCTCTGGGACAAGTGGCAGGCTGCCGCCCTCCAACGCGAGCAGCAGCACGCCTGTGTTGGGCTGGACGGTCAGGCCACACGGCTCATGGACCTCATAGGTGTGGCCATGGAGAACCTGCAGCATGACCCCCAGCACGACAGGCCCCACCATGCCACGGAAGGAGGGTTGGTGGCTGACCAACACCATGGTGGCTTCCCACTGGTGCAGGTGCCCCCCCCTGCACCTCGGCCACCCGGGGTTCCTCCAGCAGCAACCCTACCTGGGCCTGGTCCACAGGGTCCTCCTCCCCCACATAGGGCAACCAGACCCGCTTGCAGGGCCACCCTTCCAGCCCACACCCCTGTGGTCCTGCCCCCGCTGCCACCCCAACCCCTCCACTGAGAGGGGATGCCCCCATCCCAGGACCGTGCACCCTAGGACACCCCACCCCCTCTGTTAAGGACACCCCCTGGAGGTAGAGGGTGAAACACTGGGGGGCCGCACTGGGATTCAGGGGACCTGAACAAGGCAGGAACCCGGAAGGGAACACATTGTAGAACCCACTCCGAGCACACACACTACACGAACTGGGGAGCACGGCCATTGCCCGAGGCACCTGTACAGGCTCCGTGATGCTGTACTGGAATGGGCATGGGCCATAATACCATGGGTGGGCCATCCAGGAGCTCACACCAACAAGGATCATCCTATGGCAAGTGTTATGCTTGTGTGGGGAGAAGGGGGCTCCCTGGAAGACCATGGGGCACCCAGTGGCCCAGGCCCTGACATGGGAAAGAGATGAGTGCACACGAGGATTGCTTACCCCATTCTTGTTTCTCCATGTAGGGACCATCAGCGGAGGCCGGTGTGGAGTAGTCAGTGGATGACAGGGAGACCAGAACGTCCGGCCGGTGAGTGCTGTGGTCAGCTGCAGCTAGGGCACGCTGGCCTGCGATCCCCAGTGGTGTGGCCAAGAGGAGGAGAGGTGCCCCAGACATTAACTCCCCCTTCCATTGTACAGTTCCCCCTCCAATAAATGTTTTGCACCTCTACCTTGATGTTGCTTCATCTGTCCCAGGACATGTGGCTGGGGGGGGCGGGGGGGGGTCACCGGCAGGTTGGAGGCTCTGTACAGTCTCTGTGCAGTCGACAGGACTGGGTGCCAGCCCAGTGAGGCCTCATGCAGTTGAGGTGGCTGTAACAGGTGTACAGTGAACCTGCACAGGTGAGCCGACAAGTGTCAGCAGGCAGGGCATTGCGGGGCCCGAGAACCCTGCAGCCCACAGCGAGGGGAGGGCGCTCACACCCAGGCAACCCACGGGACTCATTCCTGGAACCCCCTAGCCCACACATGGAGCAGAGGCATGGTTGCAGGTAAAGTGTAGTAGCCAGCTTTATTGAAAGGTTCACAGGATGATGGATATGGCTGTGGGTCGGGCGCTGCCTGGCACTCGCTGCCTGGGTAACGATGCAGCAGCAGATGGCATCCCTGTTCTTCTCTGAGATGTGCCGGAATGCTTCTCCCTGTGCATGTTGGTACAGGGGCACTGGGCCGGCCCTGTTCACCGGTGGTGGGTTGTCCAGGGCATTGGCCCCTGTCTCGCATACATTGTGCAGGATGCATGCAGCCAGGATGATGATGGGAGTGTGGTCTAGGTCAAACTGGCTCCTGTTCATCAGGAGGCACCAGCGTGTCTTGAGGAGCCCGAAGGCCCTCTCCACCATGCTGCATGCGGACAACAGGCGCTCATTGAACAGGCGGTGGACCGGGTTGCGCGCCACTGGATAGGTCCGCGTGAGCCACAGGCTGAGTGGGTAGGCGGGGTCTCCTATCACAACAGAGGCCATGGGAACACCCTCTATCATGCAGTACAGATTGGGGGCTATCTCCCCGTTGAACGTGCATGCATAGAAGGGGGAGGCACGCAGGATACGTGTGTCGTGGCTCTGCTCCGACTGGTCTCTGTAGACATCTATG
Source organism: Sphenodon punctatus (assembly GCA_003113815.1). Taxonomy (NCBI): domain Eukaryota; kingdom Metazoa; phylum Chordata; class Lepidosauria; order Sphenodontia; family Sphenodontidae; genus Sphenodon; species Sphenodon punctatus. The sequence continues at coordinate 2,996,354 of QEPC01005117.1, forward strand.
AACAGACCCCTATGATCCACTATGGCTTGCAGATTGATGGAGAAGGCCTGTTTTCGGCCTTCCTGTAGTCGATCTTTGCATGAGGGGGACGTATGATGGGGATATGAGTGCTGTCAATGGCCCCGATGCAATGTGGGAACCCCATTTCCTCAAACCCACGCATCACCTCCTCGGGGTCCTGGAGCTGGACGACCTGCTCAAAGAGGAGCTCCATGAGCAGGTCATGCACGTCATGGAGGGCCCTGTTCACTGTGGTGGTGCCCACCCCAAACTGCTCCCCCACGCTCCTACAGGAATCAGGGGTGGCCAGTCACGAAAACGCCATGGCCATGCACATCCTAGGTGGTAGCGGGAAGCGCATGTTCATCTCCCACCTCCGGAGGTGGGGGTTGAGAAGCTCCCCCAAGCATGTCAGGAGGGTGCGGGGCATCCAGAAGTGGTCCGACCATTCCCTTTCCGTCCAGGTGGCCAACATGTTCTCCCACCAGTCATTGGTGCAGGAGCGCGACCAGTGCCGTGGCAGGGTCAGTAGGGTCACGAGGCGGGTGTACACATTGAGGGTCCATCGGGCCAGGATGAGCTGGCCTTGCTGTGACACCGTGGAGTCCAACAGGGTGCGGTGTCGGATGGCTACCCACGTCGCCTATCGCATGAATGCCACCCTCCTGAGGTTTGCTGCCCTCCACCGCCATGCCCCCAGGAGGACAGACCGTCGACCCAGCAGGTGGAGCTGGGCTATCTACTGAAGCAGCATGCACAGCAGCAGGAGGACTGCACCCAGGAGGTGCAGTGGCACATCCCTGGGCTGTGGGTCCTCGTCCCCCGGCAGCATGGTTCTGCAGCTCCCCACTCCAAGCCACCCTCCACTGGCACGTGCCCTGGCCGCAGCACACGCCGCTGTATGGCCTGTACCCATGGCCCACTCTCCCCTGATATCGCGGGAGCTTCTCTGTGTCCACCCAGCCCAGGGTCACCGGTCTCTGTGTGCTGCATGATCCCATGCTACAGCCCCTCCGCCCCACCTGCAGCAGGTCCTTTATGTACTGTGTAGGCGGGTGGGGGCAGGGCACCAATTGGTACTGCACTGGGGGTGTTCCGGGGCTGCCACCGGGTGCCGGGTCTGGCTGCGCATCCCTCCGAATGCACCAGCCGCATGCCCGCCAGGGGGGATGGGGACCGCACGTACCCCAGGGTACCCCTGCCTCCGCACTTGCACTACAGTCCCCCTTGCCAAGGTCCGCGTTTGCATGATGCAGCTGTGCGTGGTATGGATACAATGCCTGGCTCGGGTCCTTGGCCTGGCGCAGTGCCTGGCCATGACCTCCTTCATCTCTCAGCCCCTGTGCTGCATCCCTTCTGTCCTGTGTGTGGGTTGCGGCTCCCCGTCCCCAATGGCCCGGACTATCTCTGGCATGCAAGGCCACTTCTTGGCAAGGGTAGCCACTCATTCCATGCTTGTCCCAGTCGCTGCAGCCCTCCATCTCCTGCCTGTTGCTTCACCGGAGTGGGCCCACTCCTGCCATGGCTGGTTGTTTTGTGGGGCCCTCAGCCCGGGGTGTATGGAAGGGGTGGTTACCCTGTGTGGACATGCTGTTGGTGACCCTCTGGCTGAGCCCCAACGTGCAGCTGTTGGTGGGCAACCCCCAGTCGTTGGAGGATGGTTTTTGGCTCCTGTCGCGGTACATGTGGACAATGGGTCACCCAGTTGGGGCCCAAGTATGCCGAGGCCATTCCCTCGAGCTTGGCTTCACCCCCCTGTGCCAGCCTCCTTGGGGGCACCTGCCCGCCATTGTCGTGCCATGGACCGCTGCAGAGTTAACGGAGGTTCGCCTGCTGGCGGAGGTACCCCGATTCGGCCTTGCCTTGCTGTCTGGGGGTCCCCCTGTTGCTGCCCTGTACACCAGCAGCCTCCTGCATGCCCACGGCATCCCATGTGCACCCTCGGACGTAGGGGCCCTCCTGTGAGACCTGTGCTTGCTGAGCCCCAAGGTTGGTAGCTCGTTCTGGACCGGGGACCCCTCCACTGCGGAGCTTCCACCCTTCGATTGGTGAGGGACCTTCCAGCTGTGTGGGCTGCAGCCGTTGGAGAGGACCTCCTCCTTCCCTGCTTCCTGGTGGATGCTCATATGCACTCCCGAGGCTTCTGAAGAGGCCTGTTCATGTGGGAGGGTCTAGCGCCGGGGTCGCCACCCCTGAAATGCTCACCGGACCATCCGTGAGTGGCCCCTCGCTGCCGCCCGCTTGCAGCCACCCCAGTGCCCTGGATGGTGCATTGCCTGCCCCCCAACCCCAGTGCCTCTGATCGGGCTGTGCACTGCCATCTGCATCACTGCATGGCTGCTGCCTGGTTCCCTGGACCCAATCACCCCCTCTGGGTGAGCACTGCTCCTTCTCACTGAGGCTGCACTGGTGCCCTCACCCTCTCTGTGCGCTTACTCCTGTGCCCTCCTTTTGTGCTTCTCTTGCCCAGCCATGGATCCACCTACTCCCCCCCCCCCATTCTGCGTCTCTGTGCTTGGGGGACCCCATTCTCCCGGCACCAATAAAATGCTGTTATTTGAAGGTCTGTCCTGCCTTGCTTCTGTTGCTGCTGTGGTGGCTGGGTGCCCCTTCCCCTTGGTGGCCCTCCTGCCCCCATCTGTGTGGTTGTGTGCAGGGGATGTGCTTGGTGTATACTGGTGGGATCCGGGCCTGTGGGGTGGGTGCTGGTTGTGTGGTGTGTGTTCCCCTGGCGACTTCCCTGCTCAGTGATGCTGCCTGGGCTGGCTCTTGGGGTGGTATAGGCAGTGGGTGTTCGGCCGGGCACCCCCTGGACTTGCCTGTGCATTGGTGTGGCTCTCCCCCTCCCCTCCGCTCACCTCTGCTGTTTCCCCCTGTTGATGTGGGCCATCTATGGTGGTGGCAATGGATGGGCAGCGGCACCATGGGTGCTGGGAAGCTGAGTGTGAGTAGGGGTTGTGTTGGCCCTGGTCTTTGGCCCACCTGATCCCCCTTCATGCAGGGGTCTTGGTGCTCCTCCAGGTAGTGGCTGTCACCATGTGGGGTGTGCCCCTGGTGCTGTTGCTGCCCCCGGCCCTCCCAGGGCCCATTGGTGCGGGCATTCCCCATTGCCCTGTCCCTTCTCTCCTGCAGCTACTGTTGTCATGCTGCTGGCGATCTTGCACCTGGGCACAATGGTGCTGCAGCTGGAGTGGGTGGCGTGGGACATGCGGGTGGTGGGCCGGCTGTTCGGTGGCATCTGAGTGTTCTGCCTGTTTGCTGGGCCCTGTCCCTGTGTCCCTCCAGGGGGGTTCTGTTCCTTGGTGCCCAGGGCCGGCACTGATGGCTGTCTCCTCTCCCTCTGTCCCATTCAGTGCAAGCCATGATCGAGCAGCGGACCCGGGAGCAAGGGGACTTGTTAGAGCTTCTCCTGCATGTCCTGGAGTGGCTGCACCACCTGGACTGCACGTAGGCTGAGCGCTGGTGCCGGGCGCGGGGTCGCTGGACCTATTGACCGGGTGTTGTTCCAGGCCTGCTGCTGCTGGCGCTGCCCCCCCTTCTGTTGCTCTGTCCCCCTCCCTGCCCTGTTGTTGCCCCCTTTTGCTGGTTCTCTGTTTTATTAAAGGTGTTTGTGTTCCTTCCTGCTTTTCTTTGACCTCTCCCCTTGTGCGGGTGCCTCTGCAAGGGGTGTTGCGGGGCTGCCTGTGTTGTGTGGGTGACTTCCCCCTCTTTGCCCCCTGTGGGCCATGTGCCAATCCCTGTGTGTTTCTGTTGCCTTCTGTGTTTGTGCCACTCTGCTGGGGGGGAGGGGCCTGGCGCCGGGCTGTCTGGGCTCTGTGCCGGGGCTGTGCGGAGCCAGCTCCTTTGCATGGGCAGGGTGGGAGGTAGATGGTAATGTCATCCCATCTACCTCCCACCCTGCCCATGCGTGTCCTGGGGCAGAGCCACGTTGCGCAGCTTCATTTGCCCTCGGTCGACCATGTTGTGCTGTCGCTGTGCTGGGCGGGGCTTCCCCGCTGGTCCCAGCCATCCGTGTACTTGCATGGGTGTTTGCCAGGTGTTTCCCAGGGTGGGTGTTTTCTGGCCCCTCCCCTTTCCTTCCCACAACCCCCTGCAGCACTGTCCATGTAAATGTCTCCCTGCTCAGCACCGCCGGGTGTTCGCTGGGTGTGCTCACCCACCCATCCACACCCATCTCCACCCATCGGTGCTGCTGTGCCGTCCGTGTAAAAAAGGCCTTAGATCAGTATGTTTAGGGAACATATGGTGTGGGGTTGTACAAAATCAGCAAAAGCATGGATTGTGATTGGAGGGGGGTGGAAACCTACCTTTATCAAAAGAAGTTCCACTTTTTTCTCAAATGAAAAAATCTCAATTTCTCGGCTAGTCCACAAAATGGATCAATTGCATTTAATTTCATGTTGCATAAAACATCAGTGTAACAGTGTTGCTGGCGCATGGGTAAGTCCTCACAAGATCCAGACCCCAATAAAGCCAGGCCCACACAGAAGTTGGCCACCCCAGTATCTTTAATTCACATTACACTCTTTCCCACTATATCAACTCCCATCTACACAGTCCAAAGCCAGGCAACAACCCTTTGGCTCTTACTGTTCCCACCTCTGGCCAGATACACCCTGAAACCAGGTTTCCCATGGACAGCCCCAGGCTGCGGGCTGGCTCAGCCCTGTAATCAGAGTTCCCTTCTTGCTCCTGTCTCCCTAGGAATCTCTCACAGGGTAAAAACAGAGATGACATTGGACTGCTATGGCCCACTTTGCACTGGACCTCACCTGCACATTTGTGCAGGTGCCGCCAGATGCTGGTCCGGGATTGCCCTGGGCCATGTGACCAGCTAACCCGAGCTCTTACACCCAGACTATGTCCAGCTCGCAGCCCAGGCTAAGTTCCGGCCGATCAGACCAAAGCAGGCCACAGTGGGCTATCAAGTTTGCTGTGGCCCAACAGACCCAGCCCAGATCAGGTCTGCTATGGCTGGCTGTCATTTGCTACCATGGCTGCCTGCCACAGTGGGGGGTGAGACACTGGGTGTAGCATGGGGGTGGGGCCAGATGGCTGCAGATTCATGCATCTCCCCACCCTTTCCAGTGGCCTGGCTGCGGGAATGTTTGTTGTGTGGCCTGACCTGGTCCATACTGTGTCTATCCGCAGTTTCTCACTTCTGTTTGTACCCAATATCTCCAGTTCCCTCTAACCCCAGACTGAGCCTGACTCAGGATTTTAAAGCTTTGGGTTGGCCTAGCCACACCCAAGCCTAGGGGATAAGGCATCCAGACATTATCCTTCTTCACTTCAGCACCTGGGCCCCAGCTAGCACCTGCACTTTCTAGCTGCACATCCTTGCTGGTGCTACTCCCTTAAAGGGCCAGTGCCCCATATAACCTACTCCCTGCTACGATCAGCTTTGAGAGTCTCCAGTTTGATTACCAACGTTTTTCACAGCTCTTGTAATACCCAAGATGGATGCCATTGCAGTACTCATGTGCTTAAGGAAAACAGTCTTCATGACACAAGAAATCATTAGAATGGTTCAGTTCGGTTTTATGTTTGTTTGTTTTATGTTGTAATCACTTAACTACCAGCTGGGGAATAAGGGTTAAAACAAAATCCTTTTAGATTGAAAACAATAATTTGTATTGTTTTGTTTTTTTCATTTAAAAGTTGTAGCTGAATCCATGAATGGTTATTGTAGGATTCTGTTGTAAAGGGAGATACAGAAGCCTGAGGCTTGAAAGTCCCAGAGAAATCTATTATTGGCAAAGACTCAAAGAAGCCAAATACAAGGAGAGAGGGGGTGACTATTTTTATTTTTATTTTTTAAGGAAGAGTATGAGAATTGATTTGGCATACATTCCTTATTGAACATCTCTTACTCCACTGAGATTTAAGGCTGCTATTTGATGATGTTCCAATTTGAAAAATATGGAAATAGAGGAAAAATTGTTTTGTTATGTATTTGTAAATAATTAAAAACTTCACAGCAGGCTTCCAAGATTTCCATGTTTTCTGCTGGGAATGTCTTGTAATGGAGATGTAGTTGCTTTTGTTATTGTACCAGATTGTATTGTTAAAAGGAAAGCACAACACATTACAGAAAATGGATAAGAGTGGTAAACATACTGAGAGGAGGAATTTGTCTACTGAGAGCTTGCTTCACTGTAAGCTTTTTCTTCTTGTGTGCAGACTTTATTATTATTCACACACATAAAGGACACAAGTAATGTTCTTAAACTGATAAAAGCCTAAATGTTCTTAGAAAAAATTTAAAGCTCATCTGAATCCTCTGGCTGAAAACAAAGGAGACAGGGGCAAGATGGATTCCCTGGCTGCCCCAGGGAAGGTCACCGCAGCCACCTCACTTTGGGCTGGTGGGGAGGGCAGTTCAAATGAGCAGCCCCCTTGGGAATCCAGGAGGAGGGACTGCCATCACAATTCCCTCTATGCCATAGGTCAACCAAGGTGCCGTCTACATGGGACAGGACTCCAGATCCCTGCTGCTCAGCAGGATCGGGCCCTCAGAAGGAGTTGCTGTCAAACAGCTGATCAGGGGCCTCAGAGAAGTGTACTCATCTGGGTTGGCAAACAGCTTATTGGGGGGGGAGAGGAGTGCACTCTCCCAGCCCAGGTGCACATGCCAAATAGCTGATATGGGGGACCTGGAGGAGCATATTCACACAGCCTGGGTGTGTGTGCCAAACAGCTGATCAGGAGGGCCTGCAGCAGCACACCTACACTACTCAAGTGAGCACGCTTCTTCGGCCCACCCCTGATCATCTGTTTGGCTTCCAGGGTGAGCGCACTTCTCCGGGGCCCCCCACAAGTTGTTTGGTGTGCTTACTTGGGCTAGATTAATACACTCTTCTTCCCCCTCCCTCCCCTGTTCAGCTGTATGACACGCACACCTGGGCCAGCTGAGTGCACTTCTCTGCTCCTGGGGCCCCAATCCTGCTGGGCAGCAGGGGTCCAGGAGTGCTGTGGCTGGGTTGGGCAGGGCCTAACAGACAAGAGGGCACATGTTAGCCCAGATCAACTTGGCTAGGTAAGCCTTAGTCTGTGCCACATCACTGACCACCTCTGGATAATGTGTCCGATAGCAGCTGCCTGCCTGACATGAAGCAGAAGTGTGCAAGCATCTGGCAGTCACCAAACTGACAAGCAGGTGACTCACAAGCTACTGTGAGCTACTGTCTCATTTGTTTTCACCCTAGGACTTTAAAATAGGGATGGGCAAATGCAGTTCAGAAGTTTGGAGTTCGGTCCGAACTCGGCCTGTTCGGACGACCGAATCCGAACCCAAACTGGCCGAACCGAACTCAATTCCGAACGTCAAAATGACCGAACAGTTCGGTCAATTCGGATCGCGTTCGGGTGAGTTCGGGTGGCAAAAAAAGGTTCACTGGAAGGTCGAACATGACAGGGAGGGGTAGTACTAGTCACTGAGGAGCAGACTTCCAGGCACCAGGGGTGGAGAGGCTTGCAAGAAATGAAACTATCTGCCTCCCCCATTCCCAACACCTTCTGAGCTAGTCACTGTTCCTGAACAGCAGGCGTTGAGTAGGATTATTAGATTGCTTTAAGTTTCATTTCAGTTTTGTACTGAAATGAAACTTAAACCTTAAACTGAAACCTTGTGTTGTTTGTGATTCCCCCCATCCCATAGATAGATAGATAGATAGATAGATAGTTTAGGGACAGTAGACAGCTGTAGGCATTAGCTTAGTGATAGAGATAGCGTTAGTGATTTAGTTTTAGTGTTTGTAGGAGTAGGCCTGTATACTTATTAGATAATCCATTTAGTTCATAGCATTTAGAATAGTTAATAGTAGTTAGATTTAGTGTAGATAGATAGATATATAATATTAGATTAAAAAATTAAATTAAAAAAAACCATATAAAAACAAACAAAACAAATTAAAAAAAAAACCCCATATAAAACCAAATAAAAAACCAAAAAAACCCATATAAAAACTACAAAAACACCCATAACAAAACATTTCCCCAACGGCCGAACCCGAACCGAAAGGCCAAACTGAACGGCCAAACCCGAACCCAGCGAACTAACCGAACTGCCGAACCAAACGGACGAACCGAACGCAGCCAAACCGAACAGCCAAACCCGAACCGCGATCTGTTCGCCCATCCCTACTTTAAAATAAGATCTTCCTGCAAATAACAACAAACTTCCAAATACAAGTAGCAATTCTGACCAAATTAGGGAGCATTTTTTCAGCTTAGGATAGATATTTAGACATAGATTTTCAGTAATAGGAGCTGCTTTTAAAGAATTCTCAGCATTTTAAAGAACCAGCTTACTCATTCAGAAGCTTAAAGATGAATATGGTTATTGTAAATCAAAAGGAATCCTGTTATTTCAGGTTTTGCTTAGAAATGTATAAAATAAGACTATCTGAAATATTGCAAACGTCAGTCTATGTGCATTTTTATGTATTCATCTCTATTTGACTGTGCAATAGCCAGCTTCAGAAGCCCCGGAAGAGAGACTTGCAGCCCCAGTTTTTAAAAAACCAAGATTTTAGCATAAGAATCTAGATCTATGCTGCTTGATTAACCCAAACTTAACCATTCAAAACTGAGAGGCTAAGAGTTTGTGGTGATTTGTAGTGCATTAAAAATGGGAGGGAGAGAGACATACTGTCCTGTTGCTGGCAAAGATTTGAGGTTTGTCCATTCCCTTCACATACAGTATATTTACTTTCAGTGCAGTGGGTCTGATTAATCCCTGCCTTGAAATATTTCATTACTTGTTGCAAAAAGTATAGAAAACTATCAAATGAAAACTGTGATCTTTTACACACCAGTGCATATACACAAGATACAGGCAGTGGAGACTCACAGCTAGTGTGTACTGGCAGCCACTTTTTTTGTTAAGTATAACTTGATGGAACCCCCTCTATGGCTTGTTATCAGTATAGATATTGAAACACTCCTGACTCTGACTTGCCAAGGGCCTGTGCACCAACCCACCGCTTGTCTCCTCTCCCTTTGTCCATTCTAGATGGTATGCCAGCCCCTGAGACTGTCTCTAACCAGGAAAATTGCTGATGCGATCTTATTGTTATTATTAACAACAAAAACAATACATATGGAAGGGCCATATGTAACCAGCCTATGGACCAGTACACAGTAAATGAATCCACAAAGCTTAAAGTAGAGCCAGTCAGCTATCATAATTTCAATTACCATAATATTGATTGGGTGTCTCCTCAGGGTGAGATGTGGAGGTAACATTTCTAGATGCCCTAAATGACTGCTTCTTGGAGCAGCTGGCCCTGGAACTTATAGATGGGCAGCTACTTTGAATCTAGTCTTAACTGAAGTACAGGACTTGGTGCAAGGGGTAATGGTGGTAGAAATGCTTGGTAATAGTGATCATAATATAATCAAATCTGACAGAGATATAGGAAGGAGTTTGAAAACCCCCCGACTGAAGTAACATTTAATTTTAAAGAGGGGAACTATACAAAAATGAGGCAACTATTTAGAGGGAAATTAAAGGAGTAGTAGTTGTGAGGGTTAAATTTATTTATTTATTTTCATTATTTGGACCCCACCTCTCCTGCCAACAAAGCTTGAGGCGGCTTACAAAAGTTAAAAAATAATTTAAAAATACATATAAAATACACATAAAAGGGGAAGCATAAAAATAAGAAAATAAAAACCCCATCCTCACGACTCACCCTCAGCCCCCCCCCCCTTCAACTACCTCCCTCACCAAAGGCCTGGTGGAACAGCAAGGTCTTGCACTGTCGAAATAAGGCAGGATCCAAGGCCACCCAGGCCTCCACCGGAAGGGAGTTCCACAGCCTAGGTGCTGCAAACCGAGAGTGTCCTCTCCATTGTAGTCCCCCGCACCATCCGGGGGACATCAAGAAGGGTGCTCCTGACAGACTTCAGGGGTCAATCCTATGCATAGAGAGTGAGGCAATCTTTCAGATAGAAGGGGCCCAGACTGTAGAGGACTTTATAGGCAAGCACTAACACTTTGAATCAGGCACGGAAGGCTATCAGCAGTCAGTGCAGAGCTCAGAGTACTGGTGTAATGTGCTCACAGTGACCCATCCCGGTGAGGAGATGGGCCACTGCACTCTGCACCTGCTGCTGTCTCCGGACCATCCATCACCAAAGGTAGCTCCACATAGAGCCTGTTGCAATAGTCCTGTCTTGGGATAATGAAGGCATGGATGACAGTGGCTAGGTCGGAGTCTGAGACATACAGCCAAAGTCATCGCACCAGATATACTTGGCAAAAAGCACTCCTCGCCACAGCCTCAACCTGAAGATCCAGGCGAAGCTGGGGATGGAGAAGTACCCCAGACTCAAAACCTGAGAGACCAGCGGGGGATGAACCCCATCAATGATGGGGGATGTCACACCCACTGCCCTTCCCACCAACATCACCTCCATCTTGTCAGGATTTAGTTTCAGATGGCTCACTCACATCCAAACCCCCACAGCCGCCAGACATCGGGTAAGCACCAAGACCAGTCGGATGAAAAGGAGAGGTAGAGCTGGGTGTCACCACACCCCACATTGGGTGTTTTTACACACACATTTCTCCTGGATGTTTGCTGTTACATCCTGAACTTTCTGTGTGTCTAAATCACTCACCCAGATCTTAAACATCCAGCTCTTTGAACTTCTGCATAGAACTTCTCCCAGAACGTTTGTGTGTAAAAAGTTCTCCTGGTAAACTGCTTTGCTTCAGGCAGCTGTGGTCACTTGGTTTCCATGGCAGCCCCTCATGTCTACAGCTGTGGCTACATTAGGCTGCCTCAGGGCAGTGTTTGTGTGAAGAATGCATCCAGAAACTGCCTCAGCGTGTGCGTGAAAAATGCATCCGGAACTTACTTGTCGACTTGTAAACCCAAAAGACTGAAAAATCCAAAACTTTAAGGTGTGTGTAAAAAGACCCACTGTCTCATGATCCTGCCGAGCAGCTGCATGTACATGTTGAACAAGAGAGGGGACAGAATGGAACCTTGCGGAGCTCTACATGTGAAGTCCTGAGGAGAAGTTGAAAAATCGCCGAGCACCCCCTGCTGAGTTCTCCTGGCCAGGAAGGAGCAGAACCATTAAAGAATGGTTTCACCCACCCCGGCATAGTACAGCAGGTGAGTCACCAGCATCTCATGATCACCAGTATCAAATTGCCACATATTCAGCAGAAAAATTAATATTTTCTGTTGGAGAACTTATCATAGCTGGAACAGAAACAACAAATGTTCTAAGATAGACAATGTTGTTTATGACTCTTTATTCTAATATTCAAGGACAAGTTCACAAATTGATTTAGTCGTGGGTCCAAACAAAACACCTGCTCTCGAAGAGAAATGCAAAATACCATACACAGGCGCAGTACTACATGACATTTTAAGATCCTGTAACATAGCCCCACTAGGTATTTTCCATGCAACTTCTAAGGATACACTTGTGTGTGATTATTCTATCCCTCAAGGCACTACAGTAATTACAAATCTCTGTTCTGTACATTTTGATGAAAAGCACTGGAGTAACCCCAGAAGTGTATTACACTGAAATATTTTTGTACAGTAGTGGACAGTTTGTCAAGAAGGAAGCATTTGTTCCCTTTTCACTAGGAAGAAGACATTGTCTTGGAGATCATTTGGCCAGAATTAAAATGGGTTTTTTTTCACTCCATTATTTCAACGATTTCATCTACATTTTCCATATAGTTTGATTGCAAATCTCAAGCCAAAATTAGGTATGACTTTACAACCATATCCATGGGTGATTTCAGACGTTATGAGATCACGCTCAACCACACTGAACCACGCTCAACCCCCCCGTGGGGCCAAAGGGCCCGGAACGTCTGAAGATTTAAAGCGAGAGCAGCAGCAAGCAAGCGTGGCAGGATGGAGCGAGGAGGGAAGCGGAAGAGAGTGGAGGCAGAGACAGCGACAGCGGCGGCCCAGGCAGCGGAGGAGGTACAGGCAGGCCCAGCGATGCAGGCGGAGGGGGCACAGGCGCAGGAAGGGGGCACACGGGAGCACCCAACCAGGGAGGTGGCCCGGGAACACCACCCACAGCTGCAGCCAGGTCGCGCCG